>JAVDOI010000027.1:3294556-3712252 GCA_032191485.1 Leptoclinus maculatus | reverse complement strand
AGATGCAATTTCACTTTTTTATGCTCTTAAAATACGTTTCAAGCTGAGAGGAGGCCAAAAGTGGATTTTTGAAAGTAAACATAGTTTCAAAGATTTTCTTCAAAAAAGTCTCTCAGGACAGTTGATTTCACAGTTTCATGTCATTTTCATGAATATCTGCTGCTTTCAGCACTTTACTGCACGGAGATGCATTTTCACTTTTTTATGCTCTTAAAAGACGTTTCAGGCTGAGAGGAGGCCAAAAGTAGATTTTTGAAAGTAAACATAGTTTCAAAGATTTTCTTCAAAAAAGTGTCTCAGTTCAGTTGATTTCACAGTTTCATGAATATCTGCTGCTTTCAGCACTTTACTGCACGGAGATGCAATTTCACTTTTTTAGGCTCTTAAAAGACGTTTTAGGCTGAGAGGAGGCCAAACGTGGATTTTTGAAAGTAAACATAGTTTCAAAGATTTTCTTCAAAAAAGTGTCTCAGGACAGTTGATTTCACAGTTTCATGTCATTTTCATGAATATCTGCTGCTTTCAGCACTTTACTGCACGGAGATGCATTTTCACATTTTTATGCTCTTAAAAGACGTTTCAGGCTGAGAGGAGGCCAAAAGTGGATTTTGTGAAAGTAAACATAGTTTCAAAGATTTTCTTCAAAAAAGTGTCTCAGGACAGTTGATTTCACAGTTTCATGTCATTTTCATGAATATCTGCTGCTTTCAGCACTTTACTGCACGGAGATGCAATTTCACTTTTTTATGCTCTTAAAAGACGTTTCAGGCTGAGAGGAGGCCAAAAGTGGATTTTTGAAAGTAAACATAGTTTCAAAGATTTTCTTCAAAAAAGTGTCTCAGGACAGTTGATTTCACAGTTTCATGTCATTTTCATGAATATCTGCTGCTTTCAGCACTTTACTGCACGGAGATGCAATTTCACTTTTTTATGCTCTTAAAATACGTTTCAAGCTGAGAGGAGGCCAAAAGTGGATTTTTGAAAGTAAACATAGTTTCAAAGATTTTCTTCAAAAAAGTGTCTCAGGACAGTTGATTTCACAGTTTCATGTCATTTTCATGAATATCTGCTGCTTTTAGCACTTTACTGCACGGAGATGCATTTTCACTTTTTTATGCTCTTAAAAGACGTTTCAGGCTGAGAGGAGGCCAAACGTGGATTTTTGAAAGTAAACATAGTTTCAAAGATTTTCTTCAAAAAAGTGTCTCAGGACAGTTGATTTCACAGTTTCATGTCATTTTCATGAATATCTGCTGCTTTTAGCACTTTACTGCACGGAGATGCATTTTCACTTTTTTATGCTCTTAAAAGACGTTTCAGGCTGAGAGGAGGCCAAACGTGGATTTTTGAAAGTAAACATAGTTTCAAAGATTTTCTTCAAAAAAGTTACTCAGGACAGTTGATTTCACAGTTTCATGTCATTTTCATGAATATCTGCTGCTTTCAGCACTTTACTGCACGGAGATGCATTTTCACTTTTTTATGCTCTTAAAAGACGTTTCAGGCTGAGAGGAGGCCAAAAGTAGATTTTTGAAAGTAAACATAGTTTCAAAGATTTTCTTCAAAAAAGTGTCTCAGGTCAGTTGATTTCACAGTTTCATGAATATCTGCTGCTTTCAGCACTTTACTGCACGGAGATGCAATTTCACTTTTTTATGCTCTTAAAAGACGTTTCAGGCTGAGAGGAGGCCAAAAGTGGATTTTGTGAAAGTAAACATAGTTTCAAAGATTTTCTTCAAAAAAGTGTCTCAGGACAGTTGATTTCACAGTTTCATGTCATTTTCATGAATATCTGCTGCTTTCAGCACTTTACTGCACGGAGATGCAATTTCACTTTTTTATGCTCTTAAAATACGTTTCAAGCTGAGAGGAGGCCAAAAGTGGATTTTTGAAAGTAAACATAGTTTCAAAGATTTTCTTCAAAAAAGTCTCTCAGGACAGTTGATTTCACAGTTTCATGTCATTTTCATGAATATCTGCTGCTTTCAGCACTTTACTGCACGGAGATGCATTTTCACTTTTTTATGCTCTTAAAAGACGTTTCAGGCTGAGAGGAGGCCAAAAGTAGATTTTTGAAAGTAAACATAGTTTCAAAGATTTTCTTCAAAAAAGTGTCTCAGTTCAGTTGATTTCACAGTTTCATGAATATCTGCTGCTTTCAGCACTTTACTGCACGGAGATGCAATTTCACTTTTTTAGGCTCTTAAAAGACGTTTTAGGCTGAGAGGAGGCCAAACGTGGATTTTTGAAAGTAAACATAGTTTCAAAGATTTTCTTCAAAAAAGTGTCTCAGGACAGTTGATTTCACAGTTTCATGTCATTTTCATGAATATCTGCTGCTTTCAGCACTTTACTGCACGGAGATGCATTTTCACATTTTTATGCTCTTAAAAGACGTTTCAGGCTGAGAGGAGGCCAAAAGTGGATTTTGTGAAAGTAAACATAGTTTCAAAGATTTTCTTCAAAAAAGTGTCTCAGGACAGTTGATTTCACAGTTTCATGTCATTTTCATGAATATCTGCTGCTTTCAGCACTTTACTGCACGGAGATGCAATTTCACTTTTTTATGCTCTTAAAATACGTTTCAAGCTGAGAGGAGGCCAAAAGTGGATTTTTGAAAGTAAACATAGTTTCAAAGATTTTCTTCAAAAAAGTGTCTCAGGACAGTTGATTTCACAGTTTCATGTCATTTTCATGAATATCTGCTGCTTTCAGCACTTTACTGCACGGAGATGCATTTTCACTTTTTTATGCTCTTAAAAGACGTTTCAGGCTGAGAGGAGGCCAAAAGTAGATTTTTGAAAGTAAACATAGTTTCAAAGATTTTCTTCAAAAAAGTGTCTCAGGACAGTTGATTTCACAGTTTCATGTCATTTTCATGAATATCTGCTGCTTTTAGCACTTTACTGCACGGAGATGCATTTTCACTTTTTTATGCTCTTAAAAGACGTTTCAGGCTGAGAGGAGGCCAAACGTGGATTTTTGAAAGTAAACATAGTTTCAAAGATTTTCTTCAAAAAAGTTACTCAGGACAGTTGATTTCACAGTTTCATGTCATTTTCATGAATATCTGCTGCTTTCAGCACTTTACTGCACGGAGATGCATTTTCACTTTTTTATGCTCTTAAAAGACGTTTCAGGCTGAGAGGAGGCCAAAAGTAGATTTTTGAAAGTAAACATAGTTTCAAAGATTTTCTTCAAAAAAGTGTCTCAGGTCAGTTGATTTCACAGTTTCATGAATATCTGCTGCTTTCAGCACTTTACTGCACGGAGATGCAATTTCACTTTTTTATGCTCTTAAAAGACGTTTCAGGCTGAGAGGAGGCCAAAAGTGGATTTTGTGAAAGTAAACATAGTTTCAAAGATTTTCTTCAAAAAAGTGTCTCAGGACAGTTGATTTCACAGTTTCATGTCATTTTCATGAATATCTGCTGCTTTCAGCACTTTACTGCACGGAGATGCAATTTCACTTTTTTATGCTCTTAAAATACGTTTCAAGCTGAGAGGAGGCCAAAAGTGGATTTTTGAAAGTAAACATAGTTTCAAAGATTTTCTTCAAAAAAGTCTCTCAGGACAGTTGATTTCACAGTTTCATGTCATTTTCATGAATATCTGCTGCTTTCAGCACTTTACTGCACGGAGATGCATTTTCACTTTTTTATGCTCTTAAAAGACGTTTCAGGCTGAGAGGAGGCCAAAAGTAGATTTTTGAAAGTAAACATAGTTTCAAAGATTTTCTTCAAAAAAGTGTCTCAGTTCAGTTGATTTCACAGTTTCATGAATATCTGCTGCTTTCAGCACTTTACTGCACGGAGATGCAATTTCACTTTTTTAGGCTCTTAAAAGACGTTTTAGGCTGAGAGGAGGCCAAACGTGGATTTTTGAAAGTAAACATAGTTTCAAAGATTTTCTTCAAAAAAGTGTCTCAGGACAGTTGATTTCACAGTTTCATGTCATTTTCATGAATATCTGCTGCTTTCAGCACTTTACTGCACGGAGATGCATTTTCACATTTTTATGCTCTTAAAAGACGTTTCAGGCTGAGAGGAGGCCAAAAGTGGATTTTGTGAAAGTAAACATAGTTTCAAAGATTTTCTTCAAAAAAGTGTCTCAGGACAGTTGATTTCACAGTTTCATGTCATTTTCATGAATATCTGCTGCTTTCAGCACTTTACTGCACGGAGATGTAATTTCACTTTTTTATTCTCTTAAAAGACGTTTCAGGCCGATAAACCCGGCAGCCATGTCTCAGCCAGAATAGGCCCGTGTCTGTAACAGCTAAATCTGGGCCAGATATGGCAAAAATTAAATGGGCCAAAGCTGGCTCACATTTGGCCGCAACGAGCCGGAACACAGCCGAGTCAGGTGACACTCAGCCGCAATACGGCCGAGTCCGCTGGCTACTTGCTCTTAAAAGACGTGTCCTAATGTGGATTTTTTAAAGTAAACATAGTTTCAAAGATTTTCTTCAAAAAAGTGGTTCAGGACAGTTGATTTCACAGTTTCATGTCGTTTTCATGAATATCTGGTGCTTTCAGCACTTTACTGCCTTAGAGATGCATTTTCAGTTTTTATGCTCTTAAAAGACGTTTCAGGCTGAGAGGAGGCCAAAAGTAGATTTTGTGAAAGTAAACATAGTTTCAAAGATTTTCTTCAAAAAAGTGGCTCAGGACAGATGATTTCGCAGTTTCATGTCATTTTCATGAATATCTGCTGCTTTCAGCACTTTACTGCACGGAGATGCATTTTCACTTTTTTATGATCTTAAAAGACGTTTCAGGCTGAGAGGACGCCAAAATTGGATTTTGTGAAAGTAAATAGTTTCAAAGATTTTCTTCAAAAAAGTGTCTCAGGACAGTTGATTTCACAGTTTCATGTCATTTTCATGAATATCTGCTGCTTTCAGCACTTTACTGCACGGAGATGCATTTTCACTTTTTTATGCTCTTAAAAGACGTTTCAGGCTGAGAGGAGGCCAAACGTGGATTTTTGAAAGTAAACATAGTTTCAAAGATTTTCTTCAAAAAAGTGTCTCAGGACAGTTGATTTCACAGTTTCATGTCATTTTCATGAATATCTGCTGCTTTCAGCACTTTACTGCACGGAGATGCATTTTCACTTTTTTATGCTCTTAAAAGACGTTTCAGGCTGAGAGGAGGCCAAACGTGGATTTTGTGAAAGTAAACATAGTTTCAAAGATTTTCTTCAAAAAAGTGTCTCAGTTCAGTTGATTTCACAGTTTCATGAAGATCTGCTGCTTTCAGCACTTTACTGCACGGAGATGCAATTTCACTTTTTTATGCTCTTAAAAGACGTTTCAGGCTGAGAGGAGGCCAAAAGTGGATTTTTGAAAGTAAACATAGTTTCAAAGATTTTCTTCGAAAAAGTGTCTCAGGACAGTTGATTTCACAGTTTCATGTCATTTTCATGAATATCTGCTGCTTTCAGCACTTTACTGCACGGAGATGCATTTTCACTTTTTTATGCTCTTAAAAGACGTTTCAGGCTGAGAGGAGGCCAAAAGTAGATTTTTGAAAGTAAACATAGTTTCAAAGATTTTCTTCAAAAAAGTGTCTCAGGTCAGTTGATTTCACAGTTTCATGAATATCTGCTGCTTTCAGCACTTTACTGCACGGA
The DNA here is from genome assembly GCA_032191485.1 of Leptoclinus maculatus. Taxonomy (NCBI): domain Eukaryota; kingdom Metazoa; phylum Chordata; class Actinopteri; order Perciformes; family Stichaeidae; genus Leptoclinus; species Leptoclinus maculatus. Next base: position 3,706,615 of record JAVDOI010000027.1, on the reverse strand, counting down.
GATGCAATTTCACTTTTTTATGCTCTTAAAAGACGTTTCAGGCTGAGAGGAGGCCAAAAGTGGATTTTGTGAAAGTAAACATAGTTTCAAAGATTTTCTTCAAAAAAGTGTCTCAGGACAGTTGATTTCACAGTTTCATGTCATTTTCATGAATATCTGCTGCTTTCAGCACTTTACTGCACGGAGATGCAATTTCACTTTTTTATGCTCTTAAAATACGTTTCAAGCTGAGAGGAGGCCAAAAGTGGATTTTTGAAAGTAAACATAGTTTCAAAGATTTTCTTCAAAAAAGTCTCTCAGGACAGTTGATTTCACAGTTTCATGTCATTTTCATGAATATCTGCTGCTTTCAGCACTTTACTGCACGGAGATGCATTTTCACTTTTTTATGCTCTTAAAAGACGTTTCAGGCTGAGAGGAGGCCAAAAGAGATTTTTGAAAGTAAACATAGTTTCAAAGATTTTCTTCAAAAAAGTGTCTCAGTTCAGTTGATTTCACAGTTTCATGAATATCTGCTGCTTTCAGCACTTTACTGCACGGAGATGCAATTTCACTTTTTTAGGCTCTTAAAAGACGTTTTAGGCTGAGAGGAGGCCAAACGTGGATTTTTGAAAGTAAACATAGTTTCAAAGATTTTCTTCAAAAAAGTGTCTCAGGACAGTTGATTTCACAGTTTCATGTCATTTTCATGAATATCTGCTGCTTTCAGCACTTTACTGCACGGAGATGCATTTTCACATTTTTATGCTCTTAAAAGACGTTTCAGGCTGAGAGGAGGCCAAAAGTGGATTTTGTGAAAGTAAACATAGTTTCAAAGATTTTCTTCAAAAAAGTGTCTCAGGACAGTTGATTTCACAGTTTCATGTCATTTTCATGAATATCTGCTGCTTTCAGCACTTTACTGCACGGAGATGCAATTTCACTTTTTATGCTCTTAAAATACGTTTCAAGCTGAGAGGAGGCCAAAAGTGGATTTTTGAAAGTAAACATAGTTTCAAAGATTTTCTTCAAAAAAGTGTCTCAGGACAGTTGATTTCACAGTTTCATGTCATTTTCATGAATATCTGCTGCTTTCAGCACTTTACTGCACGGAGATGCATTTTCACTTTTTTATGCTCTTAAAAGACGTTTCAGGCTGAGAGGAGGCAAAAGTAGATTTTTGAAAGTAAACATAGTTTCAAAGATTTTCTTCAAAAAAGTGTCTCAGGACAGTTGATTTCACAGTTTCATGTCATTTCATGAATATCTGCTGCTTTTAGCACTTTACTGCACGGAGATGCATTTTCACTTTTTTATGCTCTTAAAAGACGTTTCAGGCTGAGAGGAGGCCAAACGTGGATTTTTGAAAGTAAACATAGTTTCAAAGATTTTCTTCAAAAAAGTTCTCAGGACAGTTGATTTCACAGTTTCATGTCATTTTCATGAATATCTGCTGCTTTCAGCACTTACTGCACGGAGATGCATTTTCACTTTTTTATGCTCTTAAAAGACGTTTCAGGCTGAGAGGAGGCCAAAAGTAGATTTTTGAAAGTAAACATAGTTTCAAAGATTTTCTTCAAAAAAGTGTCTCAGGTCAGTTGATTTCACAGTTTCATGAATATCTGCTGCTTTCAGCACTTTACTGCACGGAGATGCAATTTCACTTTTTTATGCTCTTAAAAGACGTTTCAGGCTGAGAGGAGGCCAAAAGTGGATTTTGTGAAAGTAAACATAGTTTCAAAGATTTTCTTCAAAAAAGTGTCTCAGGACAGTTGATTTCACAGTTTCATGTCATTTTCATGAATATCTGCTGCTTTCAGCACTTTACTGCACGGAGATGCAATTTCACTTTTTTATGCTCTTAAAATACGTTTTCAAGCTGAGAGGAGGCCAAAAGTGGATTTTTGAAAGTAAACATAGTTTCAAAGATTTTCTTCAAAAAAGTCTCTCAGGACAGTTGATTTCACAGTTTCATGTCATTTTCATGAATATCTGGCTGCTTTCAGCACTTTACTGCACGGAGATGCATTTTCACTTTTTTATGCTCTTAAAAGACGTTTCAGGCTGAGAGGAGGCCAAAAGTAGATTTTTGAAAGTAAACATAGTTTCAAAGATTTTCTTCAAAAAAGTGTCTCAGTTCAGTTGATTTCACAGTTTCATGAATATCTGCTGCTTTCAGCACTTTACTGCACGGAGATGCAATTTCACTTTTTTAGGCTCTTAAAAGACGTTTTAGGCTGAGAGGAGGCCAAACGTGGATTTTTGAAAGTAAACATAGTTTCAAAGATTTTCTTCAAAAAAGTGTCTCAGGACAGTTGATTTCACAGTTTCATGTCATTTTCATGAATATCTGCTGCTTTCAGCACTTTACTGCACGGAGATGCATTTTCACATTTTTATGCTCTTAAAAGACGTTTCAGGCTGAGAGGAGGCCAAAAGTGGATTTTGTGAAAGTAAACATAGTTTCAAAGATTTTCTTCAAAAAAGTGTCTCAGGACAGTTGATTTCACAGTTTCATGTCATTTTCATGAATATCTGCTGCTTTCAGCACTTTACTGCACGGAGATGTAATTTCACTTTTTTATTCTCTTAAAAGACGTTTCAGGCCGATAAACCCGGCAGCCATGTCTCAGCCAGAATAGGCCCGTGTCTGTAACAGCTAAATCTGGGCCAGATATGGCAAAAATTAAATGGGCCAAAGCTGGCTCACATTTGGCCGCAACGAGCCGGAACACAGCCGAGTCAGGTGACACTCAGCCGCAATACGGCCGAGTCCGCTGGCTACTTGCTCTTAAAAGACGTGTCCTAATGTGGATTTTTTAAAGTAAACATAGTTTCAAAGATTTTCTTCAAAAAAGTGGTTCAGGACAGTTGATTTCACAGTTTCATGTCGTTTTCATGAATATCTGGTGCTTTCAGCACTTTACTGCCTTAGAGATGCATTTTCAGTTTTTATGCTCTTAAAAGACGTTTCAGGCTGAGAGGAGGCCAAAAGTAGATTTTGTGAAAGTAAACATAGTTTCAAAGATTTTCTTCAAAAAAGTGGCTCAGGACAGATGATTTCGCAGTTTCATGTCATTTTCATGAATATCTGCTGCTTTCAGCACTTTACTGCACGGAGATGCATTTTCACTTTTTTATGATCTTAAAAGACGTTTCAGGCTGAGAGGACGCCAAAATTGGATTTTGTGAAAGTAAATAGTTTCAAAGATTTTCTTCAAAAAAGTGTCTCAGGACAGTTGATTTCACAGTTTCATGTCATTTTCATGAATATCTGCTGCTTTCAGCACTTTACTGCACGGAGATGCATTTTCACTTTTTTATGCTCTTAAAAGACGTTTCAGGCTGAGAGGAGGCCAAACGTGGATTTTTGAAAGTAAACATAGTTTCAAAGATTTTCTTCAAAAAAGTGTCTCAGGACAGTTGATTTCACAGTTTCATGTCATTTTCATGAATATCTGCTGCTTTCAGCACTTTACTGCACGGAGATGCATTTTCACTTTTTTATGCTCTTAAAAGACGTTTCAGGCTGAGAGGAGGCCAAACGTGGATTTTGTGAAAGTAAACATAGTTTCAAAGATTTTCTTCAAAAAAGTGTCTCAGTTCAGTTGATTTCACAGTTTCATGAAGATCTGCTGCTTTCAGCACTTTACTGCACGGAGATGCAATTTCACTTTTTTATGCTCTTAAAAGACGTTTCAGGCTGAGAGGAGGCCAAAAGTGGATTTTTGAAAGTAAACATAGTTTCAAAGATTTTCTTCGAAAAAGTGTCTCAGGACAGTTGATTTCACAGTTTCATGTCATTTTCATGAATATCTGCTGCTTTCAGCACTTTACTGCACGGAGATGCATTTTCACTTTTTTATGCTCTTAAAAGACGTTTCAGGCTGAGAGGAGGCCAAAAGTAGATTTTTGAAAGTAAACATAGTTTCAAAGATTTTCTTCAAAAAAGTGTCTCAGGTCAGTTGATTTCACAGTTTCATGAATATCTGCTGCTTTCAGCACTTTACTGCACGGAGATGCAATTTCACTTTTTTATGCTCTTAAAAGACGTTTCAGGCTGAGAGGAGGCCAAAAGTGGATTTTGTGAAAGTAAACATAGTTTCAAAGATTTTCTTCAAAAAAGTGTCTCAGGACAGTTGATTTCACAGTTTCATGTCATTTTCATGAATATCTGCTGCTTTCAGCACTTTACTGCACGGAGATGCAATTTCACTTTTTTATGCTCTTAAAATACGTTTCAAGCTGAGAGGAGGCCAAAAGTGGATTTTTGAAAGTAAACATAGTTTCAAAGATTTTCTTCAAAAAAGTCTCTCAGGACAGTTGATTTCACAGTTTCATGTCATTTTCATGAATATCTGCTGCTTTCAGCACTTTACTGCACGGAGATGCATTTTCACTTTTTTATGCTCTTAAAAGACGTTTCAGGCTGAGAGGAGGCCAAAAGTAGATTTTTGAAAGTAAACATAGTTTCAAAGATTTTCTTCAAAAAAGTGTCTCAGTTCAGTTGATTTCACAGTTTCATGAATATCTGCTGCTTTCAGCACTTTACTGCACGGAGATGCAATTTCACTTTTTTAGGCTCTTAAAAGACGTTTTAGGCTGAGAGGAGGCCAAACGTGGATTTTTGAAAGTAAACATAGTTTCAAAGATTTTCTTCAAAAAAGTGTCTCAGGACAGTTGATTTCACAGTTTCATGTCATTTTCATGAATATCTGCTGCTTTCAGCACTTTACTGCACGGAGATGCATTTTCACATTTTTATGCTCTTAAAAGACGTTTCAGGCTGAGAGGAGGCCAAAAGTGGATTTTGTGAAAGTAAACATAGTTTCAAAGATTTTCTTCAAAAAAGTGTCTCAGGACAGTTGATTTCACAGTTTCATGTCATTTTCATGAATATCTGCTGCTTTCAGCACTTTACTGCACGGAGATGCAATTTCACTTTTTTATGCTCTTAAAATACGTTTCAAGCTGAGAGGAGGCCAAAAAATGGATTTTTGAAAGTAAACATAGTTTCAAAGATTTTCTTCAAAAAAGTGTCTCAGGACAGTTGATTTCACAGTTTCATGTCATTTTCATGAATATCTGCTGCTTTCAGCACTTTACTGCACGGAGATGCATTTTCACTTTTTTATGCTCTTAAAAGACGTTTCAGGCTGAGAGGAGGCCAAAAGTAGATTTTTGAAAGTAAACATAGTTTCAAAGATTTTCTTCAAAAAAGTGTCTCAGGACAGTTGATTTCACAGTTTCATGTCATTTTCATGAATATCTGCTGCTTTTAGCACTTTACTGCACGGAGATGCATTTTCACTTTTTTATGCTCTTAAAAGACGTTTCAGGCTGAGATGAGGCCAAACGTGGATTTTTGAAAGTAAACATAGTTTCAAAGATTTTCTTCAAAAAAGTTACTCAGGACAGTTGATTTCACAGTTTCATGTCATTTTCATGAATATCTGCTGCTTTCAGCACTTTACTGCACGGAGATGCATTTTCACTTTTTTATGCTCTTAAAAGACGTTTCAGGCTGAGAGGAGGCCAAAAGTAGATTTTTGAAAGTAAACATAGTTTCAAAGATTTTCTTCAAAAAAGTGTCTCAGGTCAGTTGATTTCACAGTTTCATGAATATCTGCTGCTTTCAGCACTTTACTGCACGGAGATGCAATTTCACTTTTTTATGCTCTTAAAAGACGTTTCAGGCTGAGAGGAGGCCAAAAGTGGATTTTGTGAAAGTAAACATAGTTTCAAAGATTTTCTTCAAAAAAGTGTCTCAGGACAGTTGATTTCACAGTTTCATGTCATTTTCATGAATATCTGCTGCTTTCAGCACTTTACTGCACGGAGATGCAATTTCACTTTTTTATGCTCTTAAAATACGTTTCAAGCTGAGAGGAGGCCAAAAGTGGATTTTTGAAAGTAAACATAGTTTCAAAGATTTTCTTCAAAAAAGTGTCTCAGGACAGTTGATTTCACAGTTTCATGTCATTTTCATGAATATCTGCTGCTTTCAGCACTTTACTGCACGGAGATGCAATTTCACTTTTTTATGCTCTTAAAAGACGTTTCAGGCTGAGAGGAGGCCAAAAGTGGATTTTGTGAAAGTAAACATAGTTTCAAAGATTTTCTTCAAAAAAGTGTCTCAGGACAGTTGATTTCACAGTTTCATGTCATTTTCATGAATATCTGCTGCTTTCAGCACTTTACTGCACGGAGATGCATTTTCACTTTTTTATGCTCTTAAAAGACGTTTCAGGCTGAGAGGAGGCCAAAAGTGGATTTTGTGAAAGTAAACATAGTTTCAAAGATTTTCTTCAAAAAAGTGTCTCAGGACAGTTGATTTCACAGTTTCATGTCATTTTCATGAATATCTGCTGCTTTCAGCACTTTACTGCACGGAGATGCATTTTCACTTTTTTATGCTCTTAAAAGACGTTTCAGGCTGAGAGGAGGCCAAAAGTAGATTTTTGAAAGTAAACATAGTTTCAAAGATTTTCTTCAAAAAAGTGTCTCAGGACAGTTGATTTCACAGTTTCATGTCATTTTCATGAATATCTGCTGCTTTCAGCACTTTACTGCACGGAGATGCATTTTCACTTTTTTATGCTCTTAAAAGACGTTTCAGGCTGAGAGGAGGCCAAAAGTAGATTTTTGAAAGTAAACATAGTTTCAAAGATTTTCTTCAAAAAAGTGTCTCAGGTCAGTTGATTTCACAGTTTCATGAATATCTGCTGCTTTCAGCACTTTACTGCACGGAGATGCAATTTCACTTTTTTCTGCTCTTAAAAGACGTTTCAGGCTGAGAGGAGGCCAAAAGTGGATTTTGTGAAAGTAAACATAGTTTCAAAGATTTTCTTCAAAAAAGTGTCTCAGGACAGTTGATTTCACAGTTTCATGTCATTTTCATGAATATCTGCTGCTTTCAGCACTTTACTGCACGGAGATGCAATTTCACTTTTTTATGCTCTTAAAATACGTTTCAAGCTGAGAGGAGGCCAAAAGTGGATTTTTGAAAGTAAACATAGTTTCAAAGATTTTCTTCAAAAAAGTGTCTCAGGACAGTTGATTTCACAGTTTCATGTCATTTTCATGAATATCTGCTGCTTTCAGCACTTTGCACGGAGATGCATTTTCACTTTTTTATGCTCTTAAAAGACGTTTCAGGCTGAGAGGAGGCCAAAAGTAGATTTTTGAAAGTAAACATAGTTTCAAAGATTTTCTTCAAAAAAGTGTCTCAGGACAGTTGATTTCAGTTTCATGTCATTTTCATGAATATCTGCTGCTTTTAGCACTTTACTGCACGGAGATGCATTTTCACTTTTTTATGCTCTTAAAAGACGTTTCAGGCTGAGAGGAGGCCAAACGTGGATTTTTGAAAGTAAACATAGTTTCAAAGATTTTCTTCAAAAAAGTTACTCAGGACAGTTGATTTCACAGTTTCATGTCATTTTCATGAATATCTGCTGCTTTCAGCACTTTACTGCACGGAGATGCATTTTCACTTTTTTATGCTCTTAAAAGACGTTTCAGGCTGAGAGGAGGCCAAAAGTAGATTTTTGAAAGTAAACATAGTTTCAAAGATTTTCTTCAAAAAAGTGTCTCAGGTCAGTTGATTTCACAGTTTCATGAATATCTGCTGCTTTCAGCACTTTACTGCACGGAGATGCAATTTCACTTTTTTATGCTCTTAAAAGACGTTTCAGGCTGAGAGGAGGCCAAAAGTGGATTTTGTGAAAGTAAACATAGTTTCAAAGATTTTCTTCAAAAAAGTGTCTCAGGACAGTTGATTTCACAGTTTCATGTCATTTTCATGAATATCTGCTGCTTTCAGCACTTTACTGCACGGAGATGCAATTTCACTTTTTTATGCTCTTAAAATACGTTTCAAGCTGAGAGGAGGCCAAAAGTGGATTTTTGAAAGTAAACATAGTTTCAAAGATTTTCTTCAAAAAAGTGTCTCAGGACAGTTGATTTCACAGTTTCATGTCATTTTCATGAATATCTGCTGCTTTCAGCACTTTACTGCACGGAGATGCATTTTCACTTTTTTATGCTCTTAAAAGACGTTTCAGGCTGAGAGGAGGCCAAAAGTAGATTTTTGAAAGTAAACATAGTTTCAAAGATTTTCTTCAAAAAAGTGTCTCAGTTCAGTTGATTTCACAGTTTCATGAATATCTGCTGCTTTCAGCACTTTACTGCACGGAGATGCAATTTCACTTTTTTATGCTCTTAAAAGACGTTTTAGGCTGAGAGGAGGCCAAACGTGGATTTTTGAAAGTAAACATAGTTTCAAAGATTTTCTTCAAAAAAGTGTCTCAGGACAGTTGATTTCACAGTTTCATGTCATTTTCATGAATATCTGCTGCTTTCAGCACTTTACTGCACGGAGATGCATTTTCACATTTTTATGCTCTTAAAAGACGTTTCAGGCTGAGAGGAGGCCAAAAGTGGATTTTGTGAAAGTAAACATAGTTTCAAAGATTTTCTTCAAAAAAGTGTCTCAGGACAGTTGATTTCACAGTTTCATGTCATTTTCATGAATATCTGCTGCTTTCAGCACTTTACTGCACGGAGATGTAATTTCACTTTTTTATTCTCTTAAAAGACGTTTCAGGCCGATAAACCCGGCAGCCATGTCTCAGCCAGAATAGGCCCGTGTCTGTAACAGCTAAATCTGGGCCAGATATGGCAAAAATTAAATGGGCCAAAGCTGGCTCACATTTGGCCGCAACGAGCCGGAACACAGCCGAGTCAGGTGACACTCAGCCGCAATACGGCCGAGTCCGCTGGCTACTTGCTCTTAAAAGACGTGTCCTAATGTGGATTTTTTAAAGTAAACATAGTTTCAAAGATTTTCTTCAAAAAAGTGGTTCAGGACAGTTGATTTCACAGTTTCATGTCGTTTTCATGAATATCTGCTGCTTTCAGCACTTTGCACGGAGATGCATTTTCACTTTTTTATGCTCTTAAAAGACGTTTCAGGCTGAGAGGAGGCCAAAAGTAGATTTTTGAAAGTAAACATAGTTTCAAAGATTTTCTTCAAAAAAGTGTCTCAGGACAGTTGATTTCAGTTTCATGTCATTTTCATGAATATCTGCTGCTTTTAGCACTTTACTGCACGGAGATGCATTTTCACTTTTTTATGCTCTTAAAAGACGTTTCAGGCTGAGAGGAGGCCAAACGTGGATTTTTGAAAGTAAACATAGTTTCAAAGATTTTCTTCAAAAAAGTGGCTCAGGACAGATGATTTCGCAGTTTCATGTCATTTTCATGAATATCTGCTGCTTTCAGCACTTTACTGCACGGAGATGCATTTTCACTTTTTTATGATCTTAAAAGACGTTTCAGGCTGAGAGGACGCCAAAATTGGATTTTGTGAAAGTAAATAGTTTCAAAGATTTTCTTCAAAAAAAGTGTCTCAGGACAGTTGATTTCACAGTTTCATGATGTTTTCATTAGAACCTGCTGCTTTCAGAACTTTATTGCCTAGAGATGCATTTTCGCTTTTTATGCTCTTTTTATGCTCTTTTTTATGCTCTTTTTATGCTCTTAAAAGACGTTTCAGGCTGAGAGGAGGCCAAAAGTTGATTTTGTGAAAGTAAACATAGTTTCAAAGATTATCTTCAAAAAAGTGTCTCAGGACAGTTGATTTCAGTTTCATGTCATTTTCATGGATATCTGCTGCTTTCAGCACTTTACTATCTTAGAGATGCATTTTCACTTTGTATGCTCTTAAAAGACGTTTCAGGCTGAGAGGAGGCCAAAAGTTGATTTTATGAAAGTAAACATAGTTTCAAAGATTATCTTCAAAAAAGTGTCTCAGGACAGTTGATTTCACAGTTTCATTGTCATTTTCATGAATATCTGCTGCTTTCAGCACTTTACTGCACGGAGATGCATTTTCACTTTTTTATGCTCTTAAAAGACGTTTCAGGCTGAGAGGAGGCCAAAAGTAGATTTTTGAAAGTAAACATAGTTTCAAAGATTTTCTTCAAAAAAGTGTCTCAGGTCAGTTGATTTCACAGTTTCATGAATATCTGCTGCTTTCAGCACTTTACTGCACGGAGATGCAATTTCACTTTTTTATGCTCTTAAAAGACGTTTCAGGCTGAGAGGAGGCCAAAAGTGGATTTTGTGAAAGTAAACATAGTTTCAAAGATTTTCTTCAAAAAAGTGTCTCAGGACAGTTGATTTCACAGTTTCATGTCATTTTCATGAATATCTGCTGCTTTCAGCACTTTACTGCACGGAGATGCAATTTCACTTTTTTATGCTCTTAAAAGACGTTTCAAGCTGAGAGGAGGCCAAACGTGGATTTTTGAAAGTAAACATAGTTTCAAAGATTTTCTTCAAAAAAGTTACTCAGGACAGTTGATTTCACAGTTTGATGCTGTTTTCATGAATATCTGCTGCTTTCAGCACTTTACTGCACGGAGATGCATTTTCACTTTTTTATGCTCTTAAAAGACGTTTCAAGCTGAGAGGAGGCCAAACGTGGATTTTTGAAAGTAAACATAGTTTCAAAGATTTTCTTCAAAAAAGTTACTCAGGACAGTTGATTTCACAGTTTCATGTCATTTTCATGAATATCTGCTGCTTTCAGCACTTTACTGCACGGAGATGCATTTTCACTTTTTTATGCTCTTAAAAGACGTTTCAGGCTGAGAGGAGGCCAAAAGTGGATTTTGTGAAAGTAAACATAGTTTCAAAGATTTTCTTCAAAAAAGTGTCTCAGGACAGTTGATTTCACAGTTTCATGTCATTTTCATGAATATCTGCTGCTTTCAGCACTTTACTGCACGGAGATGCAATTTCACTTTTTTATGCTCTTAAAAGACGTTTCAAGCTGAGAGGAGGCCAAAAGTGGATTTTTGAAAGTAAACATAGTTTCAAAGATTTTCTTCAAAAAAGTGTCTCAGTTCAGTTGATTTCACAGTTTCATGAATATCTGCTGCTTTCAGCACTTTACTGCACGGAGATGCAATTTCACTTTTTTATGCTCTTAAAAGACGTTTCATGCTGAGAGGAGGCCAAACGTGGATTTTTGAAAGTAAACATAGTTTCAAAGATTTTCTTCAAAAAAGTGTCTCAGGACAGTTGATTTCACAGTTTCATGTCATTTTCATGAATATCTGCTGCTTTCAGCACTTTACTGCACGGAGATGCATTTTCACTTTTTTATGCTCTTAAAAGACGTTTCAGGCTGAGAGGAGGCCAAAAGTGGATTTTGTGAAAGTAAACATAGTTTCAAAGATTTTCTTCAAAAAAGTGTCTCAGGACAGTTGATTTCACAGTTTCATGTCATTTTCATGAATATCTGCTGCTTTCAGCACTTTACTGCACGGAGATGTAATTTCACTTTTTTATTCTCTTAAAAGACGTTTCAGGCCGATAAACCCGGCAGCCATGTCTCAGCCAGAATAGGCCCGTGTCTGTAACAGCTAAATCTGGGCCAGATATGGCAAAAATTAAATGGGCCAAAGCTGGCTCACATTTGGCCGCAACGAGCCGGAACACAGCCGAGTCAGGTGACACTCAGCCGCAATACGGCCGAGTCCGCTGGCTACTTGCTCTTAAAAGACGTGTCCTAATGTGGATTTTTTAAAGTAAACATAGTTTCAAAGATTTTCTTCAAAAAAGTGGTTCAGGACAGTTGATTTCACAGTTTCATGTCATTTTCATGAATATCTGCTGCTTTCAGCACTTTACTGCACGGAGATGCATTTTCACTTTTTTATGATCTTAAAAGACGTTTCAGGCTGAGAGGACGCCAAAATTGGATTTTGTGAAAGTAAATAGTTTCAAAGATTTTCTTCAAAAAAAGTGTCTCAGGACAGTTGATTTCACAGTTTCATGATGTTTTCATTTAGAACCTGCTGCTTTCAGAACTTTATTGCCTAGAGATGCATTTTCGCTTTTTATGCTCTTTTTATGCTCTTTTTTATGCTCTTTTTATGCTCTTAAAAGACGTTTCAGGCTGAGAGGAGGCCAAAAGTTGATTTTGTGAAAGTAAACATAGTTTCAAAGATTATCTTCAAAAAAGTGTCTCAGGACAGTTGATTTCAGTTTCATGTCATTTTCATGGATATCTGCTGCTTTCAGCACTTTACTATCTTAGAGATGCATTTTCACTTTGTATGCTCTTAAAAGACGTTTCAGGCTGAGAGGAGGCCAAAAGTTGATTTTATGAAAGTAAACATAGTTTCAAAGATTATCTTCAAAAAAGTGTCTCAGGACAGTTGATTTCACAGTTTCATGTCATTTTCATGAATATCTGCTGCTTTCAGCACTTTACTGCACGGAGATGCATTTTCACTTTTTTATGCTCTTAAAAGACGTTTCAGGCTGAGAGGAGGCCAAAAGTAGATTTTTGAAAGTAAACATAGTTTCAAAGATTTTCTTCAAAAAAGTGTCTCAGGTCAGTTGATTTCACAGTTTCATGAATATCTGCTGCTTTCAGCACTTTACTGCACGGAGATGCAATTTCACTTTTTTATGCTCTTAAAAGACGTTTCAGGCTGAGAGGAGGCCAAAAGTGGATTTTGTGAAAGTAAACATAGTTTCAAAGATTTTCTTCAAAAAAGTGTCTCAGGACAGTTGATTTCACAGTTTCATGTCATTTTCATGAATATCTGCTGCTTTCAGCACTTTACTGCACGGAGATGCAATTTCACTTTTTTATGCTCTTAAAAGACGTTTCAAGCTGAGAGGAGGCCAAACGTGGATTTTTGAAAGTAAACATAGTTTCAAAGATTTTCTTCAAAAAAGTTACTCAGGACAGTTGATTTCACAGTTTCATGTCATTTTCATGAATATCTGCTGCTTTCAGCACTTTACTGCACGGAGATGCATTTTCACTTTTTTATGCTCTTAAAAGACGTTTCAGGCTGAGAGGAGGCCAAAAGTGGATTTTGTGAAAGTAAACATAGTTTCAAAGATTTTCTTCAAAAAAGTGTCTCAGGACAGTTGATTTCACAGTTTCATGTCATTTTCATGAATATCTGCTGCTTTCAGCACTTTACTGCACGGAGATGCAATTTCACTTTTTTATGCTCTTAAAAGACGTTTCAAGCTGAGAGGAGGCCAAAAGTGGATTTTTGAAAGTAAACATAGTTTCAAAGATTTTCTTCAAAAAAGTGTCTCAGTTCAGTTGATTTCACAGTTTCATGAATATCTGCTGCTTTCAGCACTTTACTGCACGGAGATGCAATTTCACTTTTTTATGCTCTTAAAAGACGTTTCAGGCTGAGAGGAGGCCAAACGTGGATTTTTGAAAGTAAACATAGTTTCAAAGATTTTCTTCAAAAAAGTGTCTCAGGACAGTTGATTTCACAGTTTCATGTCATTTTCATGAATATCTGCTGCTTTCAGCACTTTACTGCACGGAGATGCATTTTCACTTTTTTATGCTCTTAAAAGACGTTTCAGGCTGAGAGGAGGCCAAAAGTGGATTTTGTGAAAGTAAACATAGTTTCAAAGATTTTCTTCAAAAAAGTGTCTCAGGACAGTTGATTTCACAGTTTCATGTCATTTTCATGAATATCTGCTGCTTTCAGCACTTTACTGCACGGAGATGTAATTTCACTTTTTTATTCTCTTAAAAGACGTTTCAGGCCGATAAACCCGGCAGCCATGTCTCAGCCAGAATAGGCCCGTGTCTGTAACAGCTAAATCTGGGCCAGATATGGCAAAAATTAAATGGGCCAAAGCTGGCTCACATTTGGCCGCAACGAGCCGGAACACAGCCGAGTCAGGTGACACTCAGCCGCAATACGGCCGAGTCCGCTGGCTACTTGCTCTTAAAAGACGTGTCCTAATGTGGATTTTTTAAAGTAAACATAGTTTCAAAGATTTTCTTCAAAAAAGTGGTTCAGGACAGTTGATTTCACAGTTTCATGTCGTTTTCATGAATATCTGGTGCTTTCAGCACTTTACTGCCTTAGAGATGCATTTTCAGTTTTTATGCTCTTAAAAGACGTTTCAGGCTGAGAGGAGGCCAAAAGTAGATTTTGTGAAAGTAAACATAGTTTCAAAGATTTTCTTCAAAAAAGTGGCTCAGGACAGATGATTTCGCAGTTTCATGTCATTTTCATGAATATCTGCTGCTTTCAGCACTTTACTGCACGGAGATGCATTTTCACTTATTTATGATCTTAAAAGACGTTTCAGGCTGAGAGGACGCCAAAATTGGATTTTGTGAAAGTAAATAGTTTCAAAGATTTTCTTCAAAAAAAGTGTCTCAGGACAGTTGATTTCACAGTTTCATGATGTTTTCATTAGAACCTGCTGCTTTCAGAACTTTATTGCCTAGAGATGCATTTTCGCTTTTTATGCTCTTTTTATGCTCTTTTTTATGCTCTTTTTATGCTCTTAAAAGACGTTTCAGGCTGAGAGGAGGCCAAAAGTTGATTTTGTGAAAGTAAACATAGTTTCAAAGATTATCTTCAAAAAAGTGTCTCAGGACAGTTGATTTCAGTTTCATGTCATTTTCATGGATATCTGCTGCTTTCAGCACTTTACTATCTTAGAGATGCATTTTCACTTTGTATGCTCTTAAAAGACGTTTCAGGCTGAGAGGAGGCCAAAAGTTGATTTTATGAAAGTAAACATAGTTTCAAAGATTATCTTCAAAAAAGTGTCTCAGGACAGTTGATTTCACAGTTTCATGTCATTTTCATGAATATCTGTTGCTTTCAGAACTTTACTGCATGGTAAAGTCTTAAAAGAAAGAGCATAAAAAAGTGAAAATGCATTTCTAAGGCAGTAAAGTGCTTCGGCTTCAGCTTCAGAATTTTGTGAAAAAAAGATTTGTCTTTTGCCACCGACTCCACAATTTTCACTCTTCATGCATAATTTCTGGATGTAAAAGTAGCTAATCTTGTCCTTGTCGTAAAAAACTGACTGTGGAATCCCACAGACTTACACATTTGGCACAGTAGCCTTTAATTGAGAGGAAAACCAACTTTCTGCTCCATAGAGACTAATGTTAAATCTTGCTTCAAGAACATTTTCCACAGAACACGGTACCCCATTTCTAAATCGCCTTTGAAGCCACATTTCTTTACACTACGGACACAATTTTCACAGGATTTGTCTCTCAAGTCATCCTTCCTCTCAATTTCCAATATTGGAGCAATAGGAGCTACGGTTATGGGACTTTTGAGGATTTGTTTGAGAGGTGTTTCAAAGTTTTATCTCCATTTAAAGACTGCAGGGACACAGGTGTTTCTAATTAGTGATGTTTATAAACACAGACTCACAGACACACATGCACTCCTCTCCCTCTATCTCTCTGTGTGTGTGTCTCTCTCTCATACAGGTCATTCAGGTCTTAGAGGACTTTCCCCCCACCCCCCACCACACACACCCCATTTTAAAATAAAAGCCCCACAGAATGAATTCTAACTGAAATGCTTGTGCTGAAACCTGTCATTTAATAACCTGTTTATATTTATCTAACATTATGATTCTGTCTCCTCTCCCCTTCTGCCCCCCGCCCCGCCCACACACACCCCATTTCTAAATAAAAGCCTCACAGAATGAATTGTAACTGAAATGCTAACTTCTACTACTACTGTTACTACAAATATCACTACTGCTACAACTAGTAGTTATTAGCATTTAAAATAAAAAATGAAGTTTACGTGAAACAATGCACACCATTACAAAGGCACAGTAATTTAATGCAATTTAACATAAAACACTTAAACACATCAAAACATTTGAATATGAACCGTCAAAAATAACAACATAATGAAACCCTGAATACAAAATAACAAATACATTACAAATATGAATACAAATAAAGAAACATGTGAACAACAGTGAACTATTCTACAGTTACTTTAGTGACGTGGTTCCCCGTCAACTTTATCCTAATTTTGAGTGGGGGATTGATTAGTAACGGTTCTATGGGGGTCCACAGAGCCTCTGTAATGATGACGGTCCGGCCGTCATCCAGCAGGAGGTTCAGGCTGCCTGGCTCACCCTCAATGTCCATCACCCCGAAAGCGCCCACCACGTCATCTGAGCTGACCTCCTGTCGAGAGAAACAGACATCACGTTACCTTCTGTTAGATATCCTCTGTCACAAATCACCCAAACATCAATGTAGCTACTCCTTAAAAAAAATTTAAAATCCAAATAATCTACCTAGCCCGTGCGTTGCTTATTCACTTTGTTCATATTTGTTTTTTTAATGTCACTTCAAATATATTTTATTTACATAGAATAAATTCACAACATCACTTCAGCAGACTTCGCTGTGTGTATTTTGAAGATGTGATTATGTAAAGAAATTAGTCTAAAAAATGAATGTCAATATTATTTTTAAAAATGTAATAATGACAACCAAGTAGGGCTACCTCGATTGTTGTGAAGTTGGTGGACTGCAGCTGCAACCCGTAGTCCGACTGAGTAGCTTTCAGGTGGGACACTTTCATCCGTGCCCCAATCTGCAGCTTTTTGTCCACCTACACCTCCCTCCAGAGGCACAGCGACAGCTATATAATATATATAATTACATTATTAATAATAATTACATTATTAATAATTAAGAGAGAGAGAGAGAGAGGTGCCTACCTGCTGCAGTTTAATATTTCGCATGGGAAATATTTCTTTGCCCTTGGTGATCTTTTTGAGCGTGGACAGCTGAAAAAGATGGAATTGTGAGTTAATTCACATTTTATACCAACTCTTTTTTTTCTTATATATACCACCATAGGTTAAAACTGAACTCACTTCGACCACCTCCCCCTCCACGGTCACTAGGCCCTTTGCCTCACTGCAGCTACTGAGTGGGGTCAGCAGAGATGGGACGTATCATGGCCTCTGCCTGCTGTGTCAGCGCCTCCGTTATTAGTATTGGCGCGCTTCTGAAGAACATGGTCTCTCTACTTACATTTATTAAATATGGCGGAGACTGCCCTCTTAAGGAGAGTCCCTTTATAACGTAGCTCCTACCCTCCTGAATTTTTGAGGAGAACTCCTCGTAGATGGTCACTTTGGCCACCGACTTTCCGTCTGAAATGGCGGCCAGCACATTGTTCTTTGTGGACGCTGGTCTCGCACCAGAAGCGTCGAACTCCCAGGCCACCACCCTGGGCTGCTCCGCCACCATCATTATGCAAAGGTGGATTGGTGGTGGCCTGAAATATGGCGTGGGAGGCTTTGTCCATATAAGTATATATAACGCCATTCTGAAATAATAGAATAAACACGAAGTTATAGGATAAGTTAGGGAGTAGGCCAGTACACATTTTATCTGTAACGTTTCTTTTATTTCAGTGTGTTGCCTCTTTAGCAAATTATTATTAGAAACAAGAGTATTTCGTATTAAAGAGTGCGTACAGTTTACCTAAAACAAGAGATAGATGCCCGCTATTTGGAAATAACGATAGCTAGCAATGTTTAAAAAATAGAAATTGAATTTCATTAATATATATATATATATATATATAAAACCCTGGACTCAATTCATGTCAGGTATTCTTAATATCATTCAAATTATTAAATATAGTTTCATAAACTTTGTTCAGGAACAGGGCCACGCCCAGAACACAGCTCATTTCCTCTGCACAGAGTATTTAAGCACAACGAACCGCCGTTCACTCCCTCTTCGACTCTCGTCTTCACACGACGTACGACAGACGCTCTCTAACTCAGCAGACGCTCCATTCCTACCCCACATCCCTCTACCTCGACCCCTACCCCACATCCCTCTACCTCGACCCCTACCCCACATCCCTCTACCTCGACCCCTACCCCACATCCCTCTACCTCGACCCTTACCCCACATCCAGACGAGCAACGCTCTCTGACTTCGCTTTCATACGATTTAAGACAGACGAGCAACGCTCTCTGACTTCGCTCCCGCATTTCCGAGTGCTTTCATACGACGTAAGACAGACGAGCAACGCTCTCAGACCCAGCTTTCATACGCTTCAACGAGGCACGACAGACAAGCAACATCTTAAAACCGCTTACCTTTTACAAAGGCTCTTCCTCAACCTTTCCGGACGACCAGCCATATCCCGTAGCTCCCTCCTTCTCTCACCACGCTTCGTCGCTAGCAACTTCGGCTGCGTTTAGCCATCCACATTTCCCGCAGCTCTCGATAACGATTCTCCGTCAACTCCAAGCCGTCCGCCCCCGCCTTCCAACAGCCCGCGGGGAGATCCCGATTCGTCATCGCATCCTTCGATTCTCCATCTCACTCTTCACCCCACGCCGCTCTCCCGACCGCCGGAAGCCAGGCGCTCGAACGACCGGCGAAACCACCGCGACCCTCATTCTCCATTCCGAGGCTCCGACAGTCTCTGCATATCCCACTTCTCCGAGTGGACAGTCTTTCAAACGAAGAAAGCATCCAACGCAACATTCCTTTACATCAGTCCGTTAAAAAGCAAAACTCTCCAAACCAAACGAGCATCCGTAGCGAAACAGCTCTCTCGCTCTCCGAGCCCCCAGAGCCCTTCCGGGTTCCCGGCATCACGTCAGGCGCGCGCCGATGGCGTCATGACGCATCACACGGCAGAAGAAGCCATCCATCCACATCAGTCCCTCCAGAGGGCCAGGTCGTATACTCTGATCGTGAATCTTTAACCTGATCTTAAAACGGCCTATAAGTACCCGATTAGGTTTACGAGCCTGGTACCAAGGCTACGAATTGATCCTCTTCAAGACGAGTCACAATTAAATATCCGTTTAAACTGCACGCAGGAGTCAGAGATACGGCTTTCAGTAGGAGAAAGTGTAGTAGCGTAAATTAAGCTGCTGCTTCCAGTCTGCCGTTGGCCTCGACTTAAACGTGTTTAGAGAAGGGCAGTTGACTGTGTCCCGCCTTAAGTTGTACCATGCCATACTGACTCTGGCTGCCAAGCGCCCTCCGTGCCAGAGACATCTCCTCGTAATGTTTTTCCCCCCTAACTTCACGATTAACCCATGCACATTCATCCCTCCATCCTGGCATCCTTTCATGTTTTCTTACTTCTACCTTCCATGTTCCACCCACTTCGGCTAACTCCTCCCACCTCCACTGGCTACCCCAGCTGCACAGACCGCTCCAACAACAGGGAACAGGTAGGTATATGGCACAGCTATGGGAGCAGCTCGGGATTGGTTATCTTGCCCAGGGACGCAACAGTTGTTTCTTCCCGCTTCTTCCTATGCCGCCCCCCCCCCTCTCTCTCTTCCTCCACCCCTACCCCCACTAGCGTTGCCATCCCGTCATAAACGCGCCTCCTCATTTCCACAGCCGACGTCCTCCGATCTCCCCCCCCCCCCACCACTACCAGTTTCACTCTTAGCCACAGCTAACCCTATACTCTGACAATTCCTAAGTTGTCGGTCCTTCGCCTTCCAACCCGAGGGACATCGTCCCTCCACAACGCCGCTCTTCCACCCCCTCGAGATCCTGCCGCTCTAACGGCCAAAACCACAGCGACCCTTCTTCTCCACGCCAACACTCCGATGGCCCCCATACATCCCGCATTTCCGAGTGGACAGTCTCTCGACCGAAGCACGCACTCACCCAGCTCAACATCCATTTCCACCAGTCCGACAGAAAAGCGAAGCTCTTCAAACCGCTCACGGACGCTCGGCACTACACGTCCCTCGATCGCAGAGCCAGCGTTAGGCGCTACGTCGACAACGTCACAACGCGCAACACGCTCAGACAAGCCCAGTCACTCACACCAACCCCCCTAGAGGGCCAGTTCGTATAGCACCCCCTCCTTACTCTCTCCGCATCAGGGCTTTCACCCCGCAGCCTCTTTTCCCCAATCTGCACTTCCAACCTACGCCCATGCATCCCTTCATCCCAGCATCTTTTCCTCTTCCCTCGCTCCTGCCTTTCCGTTCAACACAACACAGGCTATCGATCACCGGTAACCACCCGGACCTCGCCCAATTATCGAGCCATCCACACGCAATCTCCCACATCTCCCGGGAGTCGCTAACCAAGCTCGACCGCTGCACCCTAACAGCCACTCCCCACCTGCACAGACATCACCAGGCTCCACCTATTCCCCAGCCTGGCCTACTCCATGAAGTACATAAGAATCGATCACGCCACGTTCCCCATCCGCCTCGCAGGCGAAGAAGCCGGTCACCCAAGGCAGACATCACCAGCACCTCTCGGTGCATCACCCAATTCTACTGTCACCCACTAGCACGGAGGAGTATTTAATTACGTAGCCAGCTATGTTGCAGGCCCAGACGCTCAACCATGGCAAATTATTCAAAGCAACCAATTAATATATATTATTTCCGGACCGATTTAAGCCAATCCGGATATTTTCCCACGGCCTACTTGACGATCTCTCACGGCACACCAGCGAGCTACGGCTCAGTGGTGCAAATCACCGACCTAGACGACTTCCTCACCGTCACGCTACCCAGCACACGGTCTAAAAAAAAAAAAAAAAAAAAAAAAACTCTGCTGTCCTCCACCAGATACAATAAATAGAATCAATAGATTAAACAATCCTCCTTGCCACACATCCCGCTAGTCGCCGCCACCGTTACAAACCTCCTTGACCACGCCACACTTGACGAAGCACGTAAACCGAGCGAACTAACACCAGTTCCTCTCCTCATGGAACGGCATCTCCTTCCTCCACGACGTACAAATCACCAAGCCGGAAGTCATCCAGCTTTTCACAGACGCAGCACCCTCGATCAGCTTCAACGGCTTCTACAGTGACAATCTGTCCTTGGCCACTTGAATTCTCATCCCCCACACCTTCCTCCGTCATCCACGAAACGCATCCCATAGTTATAGTAGCCATTTTTTGGGGCATTAATGGTCCTTATAGACCATTGCCATCCACTCATAATATAGCGCAGATGGCATCCTCAACAAACGTCGCCCCCCCAAGCACTCATCGTACCTCACCGGACAGAACCGATTCTAAGCTTTCGTGACTCCTTCAGCCTTCCATTCCTATCACTCGAGATCCTTACCCCCACGAACTTCAGTCACTTATCCATTTCCCTCCTTTAGGTCAAGCCTCCACCGTACAGGTTTTACGTAGTGGAATTAACTTCTACACAACTGTCCTCAGGGGCTCCGTGCCCAGCCTACCCACTCACACGTCGCCATGCTACTCGCAGGTCCGTTAAGCCAAACTACGCCTAAACGGCTGCCCCTCACTTCGGACCTCCTCACCAGTGGCATCTTCACCCTCAGCTCAGGTCATCCGTCTCCCTTCATGGACAAAGCATTAAAGTCCACGTTCTTGCCAGCTTCGTTCACTGCTCCGAGTTCACCGCCCTGGACTCCAACCATCATCCGTCCCGACACGCCATTGCGTCAGACATCACATCCATCCTCCCGACACAGTCGTCTATCACCTCAAATACCGTAAGACCAACCAATACGGTCCGCCTCAACCCATCTACCTTTTCCGACCAGACTCGTACTCAAGTCCGTACGAACCATCCGGGACTACTTAAGCTCAAGTTCCGCCAGCCAAACTCCCCCGCAAGATCCCCTGTCGCGGTCTCCGGCTCACCTTTCGCCATATCTTGGCCCGATCCAGAATACTCAGTTACTTGGTGCCGCTTCCACCGCTTCAAGCCAAGGATTTCCGACCATCCTCAAGATACTTGGTCGTCGGTCTTCACCCGCGTACCTCTCATAAGTTCGTTCCGATCCGAACGACACCAGAAACGCCCATCGGCATCCGTCTTTAAGGAGCTATCTTTGGGGACTCTGCACCGCCAGAGCTTCCGAAGAGACGAACCCCACCCTACAAGTCTCCAGTTCCCTCCAGCCACCGGACATCAATGGTCCCCCATCGACCGCCTAACCTCCTTTCTACAAACCCTCCTCTTCTCCCTTACATCCCTTCATCTCTTTATCCCTACCCTACATCCCTTCATCCCTCTACCCTACATCCCTTCATCCCTCTACCCCTACCCCTACCCTACATCCCTCTACCTCGACCCTACCCCACATCCCTTCATCTCCTCATCCCTACCCCACATCCCATCATCCCTCTACCCTACTCCCCTTCATCCCTCAACCCCTTCCGCTTCTCGAATCTAACAACCATTCCACGATGCAATAAACCTCTCGAAACTCATACTGTTATTGGTGTGGTCCTTGTTAGTGAAATATAGTTTCATAAACTTTGTTCAGGAACAGGGCCACGCCCAGAACACAGCTCATTTCCTCTGCACAGAGTATTTAAGCACAACGAACCGCCGTTCACTCCCTCTTCGACTCTCGTCTTCACATCCCTCCCCCCCGACCCCGTTTTTGTCATCCTCTCTCTCTCCTCTTGCTCTCTCTCTCTCTCTCGCAGGATTTCAGGAACTACGGGGGACTCTGCACCGCCAGAGCTTCCGAAGAGACGAACCCCACCCTACAAGTCTCCAGTTCCCTCCAGCCACCGGACATCAATGGTCCCCCATCGACCGCCTAACCTCCTTTCTACAAACCCTCCTCTTCTCCCTTACATCCCTTCATCTCTTTATCCCTACCCTACATCCCTTCATCCCTCTACCCTACATCCCTTCATCCCTCTACCCCTACCCCTACCCTACATCCCTCTACCTCGACCCTACCCCACATCCCTTCATCTCCTCATCCCTACCCCACATCCCATCATCCCTCTACCCTACTCCCCTTCATCCCTCAACCCCTTCCGCTTCTCGAATCTAACAATCATTCCACGATGCAATAAACCTCTCGAAACTCATACTGTTATTGGTGTGGTCCTTGTTAGTGAACACATTTAAGAGGAACAACACTTACCTCTCTCTCTCTCAACTTTTCAGGCAGGACAGAAGACTTAGTGAAAATCAGTCACTAATTATAATGTCGGAGATCTTCTGAGCCTCAGTAAATTTGTTTCATCTCAACGCTTTAGACATAATAACCAAGGAATGAATACTTTTTATTGGAGCAAAATACACAATACAGACAGTGATTGGCGAACAAACAAAAACAAAAAACAAAAAACACACACAAGGTCCAAAGCGGTGAGATGAGAAGAGCTCAATGAGTGGTACAATGGCTGATAACAATTATTTGTCCAGACTGAGTTGAAAGAGCTGACTGTTGATCTTTTCAAAATGTGATGATTCAAATCGTAAGCTAACCTATAAATTATCGAGTGATATTAAGAAAGCATGTCACAAATTAGCCTACGTCTCAGAGTTTAAAAATGAATGAAAGTGCCAAAATGTTTTGAAACATTATGGCTATATATCTTGCTTAGCAATCGGTATATAGAAAAAAATTTTGTATAATATTAATACGCCGAATAAAGTAGGCTACACATATAATAATGAATAAACATTACAGGAAAAAAAGTCTAATGGTAAACCCATAGGGCTCATCCTATAGGCATAGTTTCTATGTGGTATGTGTATTATTTCATCACTGCTGAGGAAGCCTCCAAAGCTATTTTAAACCCTCGCCAATCCACTTATGTGTGGAGGTGGTTATACTATATAGAGCAGCCCAGGGTGGTGGCCTGTGAATTTGACCAGCGTCAACCAAAAACAACGTACTGGCCGCAATTTCGGACGGGAGGTCGAAATTGCAAGGAAACCATGCGAGAGGAAACGAGGAAATGTTTTTAAAGAGATATGAGACGTCCTTTCCTCAGTTGTGTCATGTGAAGCGACATCTGTTTCTGATGACGGAGGATCAGCTGATCACATCTGGATCAGCTGTCAGTCGGCTTTAACAGCTATATTCAGGTAAGTACCGTGTTAACGCAATTCTCAAAGTAATTGGAATATAGCGTCCAAAGTAATAAATGTTCGTAGTCAATAAGAGTCCATATGAATGTAAACAGTGTCTTTCCTTTGCTGTAGATGAGCAGGTCAGTATGAAATGTTCACTGGTTCAGTCTAAAGGCTGTTCATGTGGAGCTCACCTTATTTCCTTATTTGCAGTACTGTAGACTGTGGGTAATAAAGGGGGGGGGGGGCAATGTCAGTGAATGTTGACCATTGCACTAGATGAATCCATGTGCACTAGATGAATCCATGTGGACAGCATGTGGCGACGTAGCAGCAGCAGGTAGCCGTGAAGACCCTCCGTCACGGCCCGTCATAGAGGCAGCAAGTCGTCAGATCGGTGAGGGCCAAGCTCTTACTGTAGCGGACCCCAGCCGAACAATGGTGAAGCGCACTGATGTTTCCAGAGGCCTTTATTAATGTTCAACCGTCATCCTTATACAAATGTACTTTTCTCTCCTTATGACCTTTCTCCAGAAAACACCATAAGAGCTACGGAACAGATAAAACATAAATGAGCTCTTACGAGTTTAAACATTCCTTAAATTACATTTAAATATACATGGGAGCATTAATCAAACATTTTCTCTCATATATACTTCTCAAAAGCAGATGTTAAAACCGAAATCTAGCATTAGCTTAAAATTACAGCTTAACGTTAGTCATTTAGCTACATCTGTTAAGCTAACATTAGCATCCAGTTGAAACAACAGTAATACATCAAACACACAATGAACACAATAAACACACAATACCTTGTTCCCGTTCCAGCTAGTTGCTTAACCGTTAATTAGGAAACTCTTATTGCAGAGGAATATATTTTATAACACTTTTCTTTTTAGTCTGTGCCGTCAATTTCGTACTTTTCTTGATGTGAAGTGAAGCTACCATATTCTGACGAGATTTGGATCTGTTTCCGGTTTCGCCAAAAGGACTTCAAAATAAAGGACCCAAAACGTAAAAAGGCACTTACAAAAAAAAATAAAAGCTAACAGGAAGTGATTAACTTAGGTAACTTGCACTAACTACACACAGTAATCATCACTGCCAGAGTAGGGGTGTTTTCTCTCTGTACTCTGTTAACTCTTTAACAAACGGTGTCGATTTATACCGGCAGAATGCGTTTGTCACATTTGTGGTTGGTGTGGTGTATGTACACAGGATTCACGATTTTCTTTTGTGTTTGACAACAGAATTTCCGATTCTGAACGCCTCAATGAAATGTAAACACAACACCGCAGCTCCGCTAATTTGTCCTGAAGTCTTTTCTGGTAAGTAGCATGAATCCCTCGTCTAACGGCATAATTTGAATGGTATAAATACAGTTTTAGCGTTTTAAAAAGGCATTGCAATTGGTGTGTAACTCATACTGAATTTAAACATGAATGGAAGGGCGAAATATTTCCCCTGTACGGCATACACTAACGCCAACGTATAACGTTAACGTTAGCTAACACTAGCATAGCGGCCATATTAACTGACAAATTAGCTAGTTAATATGGCTAAACTAATTTCTGTGTATTGTATAATTGGTAACTGTTTCAAACCAATTAACTATTTAATTAGCAAACTAGTTAACTAACCAATTTGTCAGTTAACTTGCCGAAAGTCTGCGTTCGCCGCTATACTAGTGTTAGTTACGGGTTCGCTTTAGCTTAATGCCATAAAGGGAAAATATTTCACTCTTCTATTCGTTTTGGAATTCTGTATGAGAAGCTAACCAATTTCAATGCAACACTGTTAATGCTGACTTTAGCCATGTTAATTGACAAATAAGTTAGGATGGCTAAACTACTTTGTTATAAAGCCAGCGTTAGCCGGTATGCTAGTGTTAGCCATGCGTTAGCATAGTTATACTTTTCCATTCATGTTTAAATTATATATGAGTTACAAACCAATGTCAATGCATTTTTAAAACGCTAAAAATCGCTGCTAACGAATTAACGCTAGTTAGCAGTTTATTGCCATTAACTCAATGCGGCAATATCAAGCTGGGAAATTTACAAAATGCAAATAAATAAACCATCAATGTCAGTTGCTGAATGCTAGACAAGGGCTAGCGCTAATCCTTGACTTCAGTAACAACAAGCTAATTTATAACGTTAATACTGTTGCTGCTTTCAGGCTGATTTCTTTTACCAGCAGTTTTAGCTGTTAACTACATTCAGTTCGGTAACATTAAGGCAAGAATAGTGTTAAATATGATTAGCAGGATGCTGGATATATTGCAATTGACATTCTGGCTAGTTTGTTTTAACCAGTGGTTACACTCGTATAAGTTACTAATGAAACTTTATCATAAACAAGCTTAATTTATGACTGAGGTTGAATTAAATCTTGATTTCTCATATTATGCTGGTAGTAATTAACAGCAGTAATCTACTTATGTAATGCATGTAATTTTTGTTGTTTTGTTTAGTTTAAAGGCTGCAAGTTTGAACCCACTCCACTTACTGTCAGTTTGTCATATTGTTTCCTCTCTTAGACAACAGAACATCAATCCATATCTGCTTGGTAAGTAAAAAAAGTACTGTAACTGAAATTGACAACAGACCACATAACTTCAATGTGAATAACTGTTTAGCATCTGTTCTTTTCATTTTGTTAATGAACATCAATGACATTATACACTCTATTTTGTGTAGGGCCGCAACATATACTTTTTTCAATCGTTGATTGGTTTGTTGTTTGTTTTCTCTATTAATTGAATAGTTGGTCTTTATAATGTTAGAAAATTGGGGAAAATGTTGATCATCCCAAAGACTATGAGGTTGGTTTTCTGAAGTGAACTGAAAATGTCTTTTTTTCTCTCCCTCTCTTTACCCCTCACCCTCCTTCCACTCCTCCCGGACTCCTCCTTTCTGTCTTAAACTCCAGGCCATTACTGCTGGTGACTCCTCTCCGACTCTGAAGTGTAAGTTCACACATTAATAATGGTTTTGCTATAACTAAACTGATATTACATTGGTTTACAGTTTAGAATACCGTAGCATTAGGGCTGCACAATTAATCAAATTTTAATCGCGATCACGATTTTGGCTGCCACAATTAAATGAGCATGATCGTCAGCGATATTGACGTTTAAAATGCGTGCTCTGCTACATATCAAATCAAGCGCTTTCTCAACTAACAGTCAGCCAACCACCAGGGGGAGGTGTCATGGAGGTGTCATGCGCGCACCCTGCAGCGGCAGCCTCAAAAAAAGTTCTGTCTGCTGTCGACTTATTAGTAGAAGAGTAGAAACAGACAACAGAACAGAGAGCAGACGGTCACGGGTGTCGTGTGAAAGGTAAATCAAATGTCAGGAGCAGAAGGCGAGGAGCTAGCCCCTCGAAAAGGATCATCATCCGTTGTCTGGAAGTTTTTTGGATTTAGGGCAAGTGATGTTAACCAATAACAAATCATATGCACAGAGTGCGTTAGAGTTGTGTCTGCGCCGCATAGCAATACAACTAACTTGTTCAACCACCTGAAAAATCACCACAAACCACAGTACGACGAATGCATTAAGGCCAAAGCTAACGTTACCTCACTGAATCTCCGTCCATGTCCAACGTCAACCCAGAAAACCATAACAGCGACCCTGCATAGCGCGACAGCGTATCCATCCACCTCCCAAAGACGCACTGAAATAACGGATGCAATCGCATTTCATTTGGCCAAAGACGTGTCCAATAAATACTGTTTTATTTATATTTTGCTTCAGGTGAATAAGAACCGTATACGTTTTATTTTGATGC
Source organism: Leptoclinus maculatus (assembly GCA_032191485.1). Classification (NCBI taxonomy): domain Eukaryota; kingdom Metazoa; phylum Chordata; class Actinopteri; order Perciformes; family Stichaeidae; genus Leptoclinus; species Leptoclinus maculatus. The sequence continues at coordinate 3,679,145 of JAVDOI010000027.1, read as the reverse complement.
AAAGACGTGTACATTAGCTGGAATGTAGCACAACATGAAAGCAGTGCTCTGTTGATTTAATTTTGGGTAAAAAGTGTTGATACTATTTTATTTATAATTTCCTTCTACGAGATGCACTGTGATAAGGACCAGTCTGATGCAAAGATTTGTACATTAGCCAGAATGTAGGACAACAATGGAAGTTGAAGCAGTGTTCTTGTTAATTTAAACGTGAACGTGCAATAAAAAGATGTTGTCCCTAAAATGAATGAATAATCGTGATCTCAATATTGATCAAAATAATCGTGATTATGATTTTGGCCATAATCATGCAGCCAGTAAGTTGACAGTAAGTTCACACATATGAATGAGAACTGAATGCAGTTTCTTAAAACACGTAGTGATGTTGTAATGAAACACTGAACCTCTTGGTTTTTATTTTGGCGCGTACTTTAGCAGCGTGGCTCACCAGCGTCTCATCTCTTAGAGATTTGAGTTCTCGCCTATTTTGTTGAGTGTGCCATGGGTTTCACAGTTAAAATAGACACTTAATATAAGAATAAAAGCCTGCTAGCATCTTTCTGCTAACAGAATCTCATCACAAGACTTTTATTCTGAAATATTTACAGGACAGTGTCGGAAAATGCAAGGACTTGCACGCCTTCAATTTAATTGTGGATTATTAATATTATTTATGAAAGCACACAGGCTTCTTCACCCTTTTGTTGAAAATAAATAAAAATTCCATTTAAAATTAAATGAAACAGTATGGCAATTATGAAAGGCAAACCATGTAGAAAGAAGCGCTGGCAGCAGCAACAACACTGTGGAAACTACTCGTGTGAGAGACACAGGCAGTGTGGCCATGAGATGTCTAAACCAGCCCTACTTAATTGATAGGAAAGTTTTTCATATAAATATTTGCAGTATTACCTGGGGTATACTGGTTTACATTCTGTTCATGTGAGCAGACACTTCACTGATCTGTTAGCTTAGAGTAGAAGTTACTTAGTTTGTTATTCAGACTGCTGCCTAATGTGTCTTTATTGTGTCTTACAGGTGTCCTGCTGTCTCCCCTCTCCCCTATCATATTGTCTCTCTGTCTTTCCTATACCTTGTATCCACTCTGTCTAAGCATTGGTTCCTCTATCTTTCCTGTCAATCTACCGCTCTGTCTGATTTTGAATTCATTCTTTGTATCCCTCTTCTATCCCTGAACCTACTGAACTTACCGAAAACCTTCTGAACAAAGCTTGATGAAAACTGAATTCTGAAATCCTTGTACTGAACCATATTGCTTGGTTATCCATGGTTAACAAGAACCTGTCTGTTATATCATCTCACCCACTCTGTCTCTCCACTGATCCTCTGATCCACTCACAATCCTTGGGTTACTGGTACCTGATCTATCTTTTTGAATAATCTGAGAGATTCTCCTCTTTCAACCTCTTTCAATCTTCTATCTACATAGTATAGAATACTATTACTGTTTGTACAAATTGTACAAAAACATTTGAAATATACAATTTGAGATTTTTTCAACATTTGTTTGAACATATAATTGAAAAATACATACACATAATTTTGTTGTAATTGGAAAAAGTTACACTTCTATCACAAACATTTGGTAAAAATAAATTATAATTTACAATTAAATCTGGTAAATTTCTAAGTATATAAATTCTTGTGCATGATTAAATTAACATAATTAAAGAAAACTGCATTCTAGTTAATATACATAAACAATTGAAAATCCACATTAGAGAATAAGTCTAGTTGTTCCTGATCTTTGTTGCTGTGGAGCTCTGTTGGTTTGTACCCAAAGGTTTGTTTTGGTAACAGATATTTCACATTTCAAACTGTTCACTTGACTAGTCTACATATGAGTAAAAGTAATACTACTACATACATTGTATTCACTATTATTTGATTAAAAAAAAAATAAAATCATATAAACATCCATTGTTTGAATCATTCAGTGTGTATAAGAGTTTTGTTGTCTAACCTGTTCCTACTGAAATAAAATCCAGACATCTATCAGGTGGAAGTGCATTTATTTGGAATGGCTGTTTCCTGTCTGCAGACCCAACGTTCTTCAGAAGCATTCATCTGTCATCTCACTGCCACAACAACTCTTCCTGATTCTGAATATAAACCATAGTATAGTGTAGTAGTATTAACTTATTCTCTGCTGGTGAGTGCAAACAGTTTAGGGTCAGAACAGATCATAGCTGATATTGGACTACTGGTTGTGTGTTGGTGGTAAATATTTAAATTGTGTATTCTGTGTGTAATTTAAATACATTTTGGTTCATACACTTTAAATACTGTTTCCTTAGTAGTAGTTATACTAACGAGCTATAAATTGAGGCTTTTTAAAATCTCACTGAAGTCTACAGTTTCAATTAACAAGTTCAAGTGTATTGTATTACTACAAAAAACATGTATTGAGATTTAGGTGGCTTGCAATCAACAGTATTGGAAGTAGCATAATTTGTCTTCAGTTGTGTGTCAGTGTTAAACTTCAGTTTTTACATTGAATATATATTTCCACAGATTTCTTTGAGAAGCATCTTTTACATATTAAATACAATCTGTTCCTTTCGTACACAGTCCCTTATACACGTATACAGACCAAGTAAAGACCTGATCACACTTTAAATCAGTGTGTGGAAGTGATTTGTGGTTTAAACCTTCATTTGCCATAAGTCAAACAACTGGATTTTTTGGGGATTTTGGTGTTTAGATATAAACCTAAATATATTAGCCTTAATATATTAAGACTAAGGAATATAATTAAGGTTACTGTCACTGAATTTGACATTCAAATCATTTGTATCACAAACACTAAAATATACAAATACCATAGTGTCTCAGTAAAATAAAATTGGAGTGTTAATATTGATCTCTTTATTGTGTTATATTTTGAACACCATTTATTTATACAGACTTGGTTAGGATTTTGTGGATCAACATTTGCTTGGATACTGTGAAATCTCTTTTGGTGTATATTTATAAATTGAATAGTTTTGAAGCATTTAACCCTGAACTCTTCTGTGAGTTAATTTATCATTCCTAAGTGCTTTTGATTACTAAAAGCAGACACAGGTTACTACTATCTTCAGATCCTAAATCGTTATAGTAATATTTTACCATTAATATTGTGTTTTGTACAATAAAAGTAAAACAATAACATTTGTGGTTTTGAAACACAACTGCCAAGGAAGGGTAAGTGGTCACAAGCTCAGAAGCTGCGCTGGTAGAGGTCCGATGAGATTCATTGTGCAACGACGACTGGAGAAGCAGAATGTGGTGGTCCTCAGAGCAGTGGAGAAGTAAAGATGTCTGCAGCGTCTCATGCTGGAAGTGTGAAACAGGGAGGTCAGCCTGATGCTTCATGTGTACCAGAGGTTTCTTATGCAGACGTTGTAAAGAGAGGACAACACAGTGACACTGCATGTGAGGCAGGACTATCTAATGTCAACCAGGAAAACTCCAGTGGTCAAAGTGATGTGTCACATGTACCATATGCAGACATTGTAAAGACAGGACAACACAGTGACGCTGCATGTGATGCAGGACTATCTAATGTCAACCAGGAAAACTCCAGAGGTCAAAGTGATGTGTCACAGGTATCTTATGCAGACGTTGTAAAGAGAGGACAACACAGTGATGAGTCATGTGAGGCAGGGCCTTCTAATGTGAAGCAGGTAAACCACAGAGATCAAAGTTATGCGTTATGTGTACCACAGGCTTTTGCAGCAGGACCTTCTCATGCAGACTGTGTAAACCTGGGAGATGAACAACATGTCCGTGCATCCCGCAGCCAGGCTTCTGTTAAATTCGGCAGATCCAGAAATCAGCAGTGTACCTGTAACTCACTAACGTTTCTTGCATTCCTTCATGAGAATGAAAACATCACCAGAGCAGACCTCAACCTTGTTTTGGATAAAGGTAACACGATGTATAGAGAGACCAGGAAAAGGGTCACTAATCACATCTATCTGACTACCGATGAGCTCCCTGATGAAGTTCCTGCACGCAGGTTGACACATTATGTGGACATGACACAACTTTCAAGGTATGGCACATTAGGAGAACCTTTACCTGGAGCTGTCGATAGCTTTCTGGACCTGGAGTCAGGACTGAGCTGCTTGTTATCAGATGCGAAGTACGCTTTGCTGTTGATGAGACTGTTGTGTATTGCAGTATTCAGAACCAGGTCAGGCAGATATGGTTTCTTTGACCCACACTCCAGAACAGCCAGAGATTTGCCCCTACCCCATGGTTCACGTACGCCTGGTACCGCTGTCATGATGACATTCACACGTCTCAGTGATATGATTGACAGGCTCAAGAAGTCCTACAGAATGATGGGCACACAGTCCTCCTGTAACTATGAGTCAAAGCCTGTGGAGTTTTACAATGTGAACACAGTCAACCTGAATGATGCTCTCCCAAACACAGACTGCAGACCTACAGCTGTCACTGTGGATGAACCTACTCAGTTGGATGAAGCTGTTGATGAATCAAACTCACCGACTCTAAAGACAAACACAGCCACTGATCATCCTGAGAACATTTTCCCTGAAATGTCTCCTCACACCACAGCTGTGAAACAACCAGAAGTCCTCATCACATCATTCCAATCACATGATGCTCCTCACAGTGAATCAGAATTGACTGCTGAAGTGATAAACCCTGTTCTGAGTGATCCCTCTGATAACATATTGACAGGAGTGTCCACTGACGTCACTTTTACATCATCTGTGAGACAACAAGCCCAGTGAGCATTTTTCCGTTGAATAGACGTTGAAAAGACGTCTCCGCCCACCGTTGAAAAGACGTTCAGAATTGGTTCAAAAGTGAAAGTTTTTTCGCCGACTATTTGTAGACGTTGATTGAACGTTCACGTTTAGACCAGATTTCAACGGGATTTACAATACTACAATTTTTCTTCCTCTACATTGTGCTAATAATAGTATATCATCATTTTAGAGGCTTACTAAGAAACTACATCCACATTTATCAGTTGAAAGCCAGTATTTCAAATCCCGTTGAAATCTGGTCTAAACGTGAACGTTTAATCAACGTCTATGAATAGTCGGCGAAAAAACTTTCACTTTTCAACCACTTTTAACAGTGTTTTCAACGTCACCGTGTTTTCAACGTGTTTTCAACGTCACCGTGTTTTAAACGTGTTTTCAACGTTACCGTGTTTTAACTGTGTTTTCAACGCCGAAATGCTTACAGTACTTCTGGGTATAGGATGACAACTAGACAACCCACAGCACATTACAAGTTACATACTTAGTCATAATATATTAACATTTTCCACTTAAAGGACAATAAAAACACAATGCTCTTGATACATTTTGATTTATTAATGAACAATGCATGAACAATATAACATGTTTATTAAATAAAAGCAAAATAAAATGGAACAAAAATAAAAAAAATGTAAAGGAAAATAATCATAATATATTAACATGTTTTATCTAATAATGAACAATATAAAAATAACATGAAGTATATGTATTAAATAAAAGCACAATAAAATAGGAAAGCTGAACAACTATGGAAATAAAACTATATTCTGCTGAAATCAGCTAGCTCCCACCTGTCCTGTCTGGAAAAACAACCTTTTTTTAATCAAACAGTCAGTGTGTGGTGTAAACAGAACATGTTTCTTTTATTTTTTAAAGACACCCCCACCGGACCTCCCAGGAGCCTGCTTTAAATGGTCTGCCATGGCTCTGTCAACTTTAGACTCTGTGGCACTGGGGTCGGACCGTATGACAGCCTCTATAAAATTAGGAGAATAGCATTATTGAATATAGTAGATCATGAAATATGAGACTTTGACTGTACAACCATTCATTGAATGTATTTTGCATATTAGAACATATATTACCTTTAACCACAGAGTACATTTCAGCTTTCCTGAAGGCCCTTTTGTTCTTCTGACCACCTCCTTTCATGTTGAAAGTGGCCATTAGTTTGTTTGTAAAAAGTCTGTGAATAAGAAAACGCATAGTGTCACTTAAGCAGTTTCAACTCTCAGTAATGCTCACCTGTTTAGAATGGCTCCATAATGAGTCCATGCCATATCAATTTTATTTCCACTTCTTTAGTTGACAGATATTACCGTGTTGGTATGACGTTCATACCTGTCCATGATTTTGTTTGTGGCATCCTTCACATTCTTCCCCCCCACTTTGGCCAGCAGATGAACCTGTTTAAAAATAAAGGCGTACAATCTATTGCTCTGTGCTCTTAGAGACCGACTTCAGTTTTTTCATAAATGTTTAAAAATAAATTATCTTTAAAAATCTATTCTTTTCTTTTCTTTTTACCAACAATGCCCGCTGCTCAGCATTTTTGACTTTGCCCTCCAGCTCATCGAGCTCCTCGTTGGTGTTCAACGTCGGGACCTGTCTTTGAAGACTTTCATGTTCCACCCCTCTCCCGATTCTTTTAACTTCCTCTATGAGGTCTACCAACTTCCCAAGCACCACCCTCTGGAATTCTTTAAAAAAAAACATTGCATGGTCATTGATGTAGATATTATAGACAAATCCCTCAATCTAAAAGCTATTTACTTACTTGCTGTGGACATCGGAAACACAGTTGACCTTTTGTTGCCTGGAGAAATTGATGGACAGATGGAAAAGGAATGTTATGATACTGTGTTGAACATGTCAGTCAAGTATTTTTTTGAGTCACACGAAGTTGAAAGTCAAAGGAATTAGGAGATACTTTAAGGTCTTTATTACAGGGCAGGCTGTAGTACTGTGTTAGTGGTTAAGCCTCACCTCTTTGGGTTTGTGTCTGTGGACTTCTGTGCCCATGGTCTGACTGTTCTGGGGAGCTGATGGTGCTGGTCTCCAGGTGAGTGCGTACAGAACCTAACAAGAGTAAAATCATGACACATTAGCATGAACAGTGTGGAATGTCAACGAAAAATGTTATTAACTTCAGAAAAAAGACTGGAAAAGGGAATGTTTGTGTGTCTTCTCATACCTTTAGTAGAGTGGTGAGTGCGGTGCCACATCTCTCTATGAGACGTCCTGGCAGCTTCATTTAAAATGAAAAGAATTTAGCATGGCATTAACAAATTTTGCAAACATGCTTCTTCATAGCTGTTTAATGAACATTATGACAGTGACAGGATTGAAGGACTGGTGACATCTTGATGTGTGATGCAATTGTGTAGTCTTACCTTTCCACATTTGACTGGGGGAGGGTCTTCCAGCTTTATCAACAACCACACATCATGGACACGATAAGGGGAAAAAAGGATCCAAATTATGCGTTTTAGTGGCAACTTAAAAGTATAGAATGTACCAATACTGGGACTTTATCTAGATTACATTTCTGCCTGTTGTTTTCAATGAGTGGTTTACATATCAATGTAACCAGATCCTAATGAAATTAAATCATGAAATGTTACCCCAAATATTTATATATGTTAACCAACATACCTCCTCTGGGACTCTGCCTATGTTGGTGGTGTTCTTTATGTATAAAGAAAAACAACCACAAAGCAGTTTTGTCAAAATTGAATGCAAACATTGCTGGATGAGCTCATTTTTATTACTCCAGTAATATGATAGATTCATTGAATATATGGCTGTGTGGGTACAAACCTTTTCTTGGACTCATTTTATTTTCAATCATAGCCAGCTGATCCAATTTATGACGCCACATATCTGTGAAATAAAACCAATGCCAATGAATTATCATCCAGTACAAAAGGCCCCCATAACATCATGTTTAGTACAAATGGGGCAAATGCTGAGGAACATAATATGATCTTAGTTTTGGTTATTTGATTTAGTGGGGTGAGGTTACCTGTTCTCGGGCTATAAGCTGTATTCTTTGAAATGGATGGTCCCCGCCGGGCCATATCCTCCCTGCATCCTTTTGTCCTCTCTACGGATGAATATCGGAAGTCAGCCAAAAGATCTCGAAATCTACTCTGTATAAATTCCTTGTCATTAACATCATCTGCACCCATATTTTAGGATTCAATTTTCACTGTTGGTAAGTCAACACAAGCAACGATAACAAGTAGGTTTTGCGCACCACAGCTACAAAAGCTGCGAGTAGCACTCTGTAGTTCTTCCTAATCCCAGTGACTCACTTGAACTGAGAATGAACAACCGTTTGTAGCAGCAGTGTACCAATTTCAAAAAGGTCTCTGTTTAGGCCTCGATCCACCACCCACTTTGGAAACATTACCTACACAACACAAGTTCACAACATGGATCATTTTCTTAGTGAGCATGTGTACCTGTTAATGGACTGGGGGTTGATGAAAATGCCATCAGATTTCGGGGACTGGTTCCAAGGGCTTTGGGGGACACAAACAGTTTGGTATTACAGGCATGAGACTGACAAATGCTGAAAAGGGAGGAACATTATCAACACAACATTTCTAGGGGGGGGGGGGGCATGAATTTTCATTTTTAAATATGATCTTTAAAATTTAGCACTCTGGTGTACTCTGAGAATAACATTTAGTGATAAGACCATATTTACTCTTTAAGCAAAAGAATAATTTATTATTCAGTTATTTATCACTATTTCAGCTCCAGTTGAACAGCTGGCTAGTTAGCTTGTGATTAGTTTTCTGTATGTCTTCATATTAACTTCTACTGTTACTGTACGTCTTCATATTAACTTCTACTGTTACTGTACAGCTGTTAGAATAGTGGCCTATCTTCTATTTGCAATTAATATGCATTCAATCCAGTTCTATTATTTAAATTAAAATGATAATCTACTCTGGCTGTGGTCATCACAGTGAACAGTGTACAGTGTGATGAGAGGACACGTGAGCCCTTGTTGCTGTACTTTATCTCCTTGGAGCAGAGGCTGCATTCAGCATACCCTGCCTCATCAATGTATTTAAAACACTGTGACAGCAGGAAGCTGTACTCACGTCTGTTTAGACCTCCACCTTTATCCAGGCCCAGCTCCACTCACAGCTCAGCCCTGCGTCAAGCTGCACTACACAAACAGCCTCCTCTTTGACCTCATCATCTCGTCAGTATCTGGGCCTTTGATTCTACTTTGAGTTAAAAAAACACCCTGCCAGCAGATCCGCCGGTGTTCTGGTTTAATGTTAACGAGTGACCGCGTGAACTGAACCGGAACACGGGGGGGGGGCTTCATGTTTCATCACGTTACGTTTTTTCCTCCAAATTCGCGATAATGACGAACGTTAACAGTCGACAGAGTTCCGCATGCAGTGGACGTTAACTTAACCAGCAAGTCTGAACAATAACGTAACTTAAACTGTAACGGAGGGAAATGAAGACGCTGTAGACATCTGAACGCTGATTGGACAAGACTCGATACGTCACATCAAAGATGTTTTATTGTGAAGATCACGACATCACCTTTTCTCCTCGTCTCACTCCAATCGGAGAAACGCTGGCTGGCCAGTTCGACGTACTCTGCTTTTTATCGTTATGTTAGCAAGCACATACATTAAGACAATGATACGAGTAGAAGCGCTCCGGATAGTTACCGAGTCACAGTGTGTTCACATGTTCACACGCGATCGTCAGAGCCCACGGAGGTATTCTTAACACCCCCCCCCACCCCCCCCCCCCCCAAAAAAAAAAATTCGGATTTACACTGATCTCAGAAATGGTCTCTGGAGTTCTAAAAACGGCGGAAATTCGCCGAACGGCGGAAAAGTCTCATGCCTGTATTAGTGTATTTTAATTATACATTTTTAATAAGTTTTGAGCAGTATTTATTGCAACTTTTTAAGATCCTACTTTTTCTGGCAGAGACCGGATTGGGAGTCCGAGGGGTGGAGGACTGATCTGGGATCCATGTTGTGTCCAAAGATGCAATTACAGCTTTAACGACAATGATAACAAATCGCATGACCAAACAATGTGGAACACTTCTGACTGCAAACAAGAAAATATTTTTTTAAAGTTTGATATATTTATCTTATGATAAACCACCACAATGTCCTAATACTCACGTGAAGGAGTGGGTGAGAGTTGTGTGGCTTTTGTGTATCTTCTCTTGGGAGTGTTGAAAAGGTCCTCAGACCACGGATCAAGACTGTGTGCTGTATCTGAAACCACAACTTCAGTTTGTTGTACGCAAGAGTGCTACTACATCATTATTCTAAAAAATCCAAATCAACTTATGACATGGGGATGTACATTTTTCTCAATGTCCCTTATTACTCACGTGGTGGAGTGGGTGGTGTAGTGTTTGCTTTTTTTTGAAATTCACTGGCAGATTGATTCTCTGAGAAGAGGACTCTATGAAGGAAAAATTAGTTGCAGTTTTTGGTAGTCAAGAGTGTTAAATAGATGAGCATGTCAAAAATTCAATCATAACATATCACAACAGAAAGAGAACTTTCATCAATATCATTACTCACGTGGGGGAGTGGGTGGTGTAGTGTTTGCAACTCTTCTATTCCGTGGCACTGGCTGATTTGTCTGAGATGCTGACTCTGTTTAGGATAAACGGTTTTCAGTTTGTTACACTCTAGAACTCCAAATACCTCAGAGTTAAAAATGTGTGTGTGTGGGTGTATATACTGTATAGATATCATCACAGTCATTTAGCCGACGCTTTTATCCAAAGCGACTTACAATTCAGATACTTCATACACCGTAGGAACAGCTACGGGAGCAATGTAGCCGATTACCACAATGGTATAACAACTGTTATCTAAGTGATTTACTACTCACGTGAAGGATTTAGTTTTTCCTGTGTGTGCCTGCTTTTAAGAGCTCCCTTTGAAGTGGAGTCCTCATCAGGTGAAACATCTATAAAATATACGCTGGCATTAAGAAGAGTATAGAGGCCTTTTAAAAACATTCAGAAAACATTAATAATCAGGGTCTATAAATCCAACAGCACACAGGTCTAAGTAATTTTAATGATACTGCACAAGATAAACTCACTTGGTACAAAATCTTGAAACACCCTACGCCTTCTCACTCTCTTGTCAACTACAAGGTTTAGAGCCATTGCCTGGGAAAAGAAAGAAATGGTCAATAAGCATCTCATAAAGAAACAATATTGCTGTCAATTTGCACCCATAAAATGTTACTAATATAGTTACCAATAACTATAGTTATTCCATATCGTGGAGAAGGGGAAAGACCGCAAACCCTTCTGCGTACGGAAGACACACGGCTTTTCTGTGCAAGTCTTTGTGCTGCAACAGACATCTTTTGGCTTTCTCCATGGGGCTGATGACATAAACTATGTCAAGGAGCTTTGACTTGCAGGGACTCTCAAATAGGTCTCGTGTGTCATCCTGCCTAATGACATCAGCTACAAGAGTACCGTCGTCTCTTTTCTCCAACACAAACGCATAACTGTCATCCTTCAGGAGAAAGCAGCAGTCACGTGTTTTGGCAGACACATAGCGACAAATCTGTTTTTGCCGCCGTGTGGGTCTTTTGTGGTGTTCCATCTCAGCCAGTCTTTTTGTCACCTGAGAAACTGGATTTTTACTGTTCCTCACCATTTTTTTGAGTACCTGTAGGTGGTTCTCAAATGGAAACGACGACACCTCGTTCAGTGAACACTTGAAGTGTGTTACATCTTCATGTAAATGCTGCACACTGTGGACGTTGTAAACAGTGAACGTTGGTCCATACAAGTCTTCACTGTTGTCCACGAAGTGCTTCAGCAGGGTGGCAGCATAATCGAGGTATGCCTCTCTCTTCTGAGAATCAGACTCAAGGAGGATTGACATGCCCACAGTCAAGGACAGAAAATGTTCGTAGACGTTGTCCAACAAGATGTCCCGGAGAACTACAGGCCCTGTGTACAACAGGAACTGGCGGAACTCTGTTGCCTTCCAGCGATCAACTTCACGCAGAGAACGAGGTTGCCTTGCAAACTCCGTTGGCATGGCTCCCTGCAGCCTCATCATGCGTTGTGAGATTTCCTCCCTGAGTATTGGTGCCAGCCTGCAATTCTCAGGTCCACGCAACAGATAGATGAGTAGTCTTTTCACCACACCAAGACAAATGAGGTGCATGTAGTCCAAGGCAAATTGCTTAACACACAGGACTCCTGCACTGCTGAGAGGCGATTTTTTTTTCTGATGGCCTGCATAGCGCACCTGATCAAACGCCACATCTGACCTGGACTCTAAAGTATCTTTGGAGGGGTAGGTGACCCTTCTCTGGACACTAACGGCAGTTGCTACACACCGCTCGCACCCGTGTAATCCATTATGCCCAGTAATGCACTTTAGGAAGGCTCTTGCAGGGGCATCACAGACAAAGGCCTTAATTTTGACCATATGCAAGGTGCCTTGATAAACTAAACCATTTTTCTGCAGAGCCTTGATTTCCTCGACCAAGTCCTGTAAATAGTCCTCAACTGGCGTGGGCTTCTCTGTAGCACAAAATAGTGCAACTAGGAATGGTTTGGCATTTTGGAATGCTGCCAATATAGGCCAAAACTGCAACTTGGATGACTTGAAAAGAGGAACACCATCGACATTAAAAACTAACTCAATGTCTCCTCTATAATTTGGACACTGTGTTAAGTGTTGTAAAATGCCCGTCTCTAGGCCATAATATAAATACTGTCCGTTGCATTTGTCAACACAAGTAACTGCACGTGGGGTGGAAAGTAGTGTCCGAGCATCTGCGGGAAGGTGAGAACCATGTTTTCTGAGAACATGGAGAAGTTCGTTTAAATTTCTGTGCGTTTGTTTTGTGTTTGTAGCCCAATCTGCCAAGTCTTTGGATAGATTTGGAACTTCATCTTCAGAATCAGATTCTGTAACAACTAGATCTGGTTCAGAGTCACTGGAATCTGGATACTCGGTATACCCAAAATCAGCCCCATCTCCCTCATCGTCACTTGATGCCTCTGCGGAAGCAGCAAAACCCTTGTGTGTGGGAAAGACAGAGTGTGTAGAACACCCCTCGAGTGCAGACATGGACGAGTCCTCTAGTACAGACGTGTTAGAACCCTCATCAACAGATGTGTCGGAATCCACGTGTGCAAAAGATCCCTCCTGTCCACCATCAGTTGTGTTGGAAGTAGCTAAAGCATCAATTTTGGCTTTTCGTTCCCTCCATTGTTTCAGATAATTGTAATCCATTATTGTTTGAGCAGACGTTTAATTACTGTAATGTAAAATGTAGTTGTGTTAGATTCAGCTTGTGTTGAGATTTGACAAATTCAAGTAAATTTCACGTAGTCAACTTACATGTTGTCCCTGTGGGTGTTTGATAGGGAAGACGCCTGTAAATAAAAAATATTGTTACAATTAGTACGTTGTTAGGTAGAATTACATTTTTAGATTACCAAATAAATATAATTGGAATCAGTTACAGTTACCGAGAAAAATACATGCAATTAAATAACAGTTTCTTATAAAAATGTTGGTGATTACAAAGGGGTTACACCCAAATATATTCTTGTGATAAAAGGCTTAGGCTAGAATATATGTAGAAAAGAGCATTCATTATAGTACCCCTTTCTAATCTTAAATCAAGTTATATTGAAGAACTTTAATAGTTTGATAGTATTCAATGTTGATCAGTGTTGTGAGGTTTACACTGCTCTTTTAAAAACTTTTCAGCATTATTGCCCAGTTTAAAAAAGTTATAAAATAAATAATGAAAAAGTACTTGCATGTAATAAGTAACTTGTCATTAATAAAGTAAATACAGCTTACTTATTACACTATTAACAAAATAACTATTAATTTGTAAGCTATTACATTTATAGAGTAACATTCTCAACACTGTGCATTACACTGTATTATACTATACATTTTTTGCTGTTTAGCATGCAGCAACATACAATGTTTTGGCCCCCTTGTTTGCACAACAGGCCTTGTTGTTCACTCCCTCCCCCATCCAATTTGTAATTAGCCCCTCTGGCGTTCTGCAGTGTATTTTCGATGTGAAATGGGCTTTAAAAGTACTTTATTGGCAACAACGACAGTCCACGAAGCCAAATGCATTAGCAACACCAAACATACACATACATTAAAGTCTGGGAGACTATTTAAGTTTACTTTTGATCGTCGCCGCGGCACGTGCTACAAGTTGGCATGCTAACGTTACAAGCTAGCATGCCAGAACGAGCAGCCCATCCCGTATCGTGTGGGCAGCATAAAGTGAAATAAATTGTTATAATGTAAGGTTTGCTTTATTTAAAACAGTCAACGTACTTACAAAGTATGTGTAGCGTGAAGCCTTGGGTTTAGTAGCACGTTCCTGACGCTCTGGATCCGCAATGTCTCTGCTCTTCGTCTCTGGCGGTGCAGTCGAAGCTCCAGACTGTGGCGTATAAGGATGTGCGCATGCGCGTTACAGCTGTAAGCAAACTGTCTTATTTAAAAGTAATGTATAAAACGGACCAAATTACGATGTCCTGTGACCTTCTTGTTGACAACACACAGTCTATAGTTCCATATTTACGACGTTTTATATGAAACATTAAATGCGTTGAAATCACGTCTTCGTGTAGACCACATATCAACGGCCAGCGTAATATGATTTTGCAGAAATACGTTTAAAGTAAACAAAATCGCGTCTCTTTCAACCTACAATTGAACAAACCATCAATATTTAAAAGAAATTGGCGTTTTGTGACACGTTGATATTGTAACCGTAATTTAGACGGTTGAAAACACGTTGAAAATAGGTCTTAGACGTTCAGGCTCCATTTCAACGCGTTTTCAACCAGAAATCAACGTTGAAATCCGGGTTAGTGCTCACTGGGAGAGGTCATCTTCCCTGATAATCAAAATAAACCAGAACCCTCAAGTGAATTCAGTTTCCTTCCATCACATGATGTTTCTGTCAATGAATCAAACATTACTTCTTCAAAAATAAATACTGTTGCTCTCTGATACTGTTTTGCAGGAAACCATCTGTAGATTGTCAAAGTTTAGTAAACACAAAAGGAGTAAACTGAAGAGAAGACTATTGGTCTCAGAAAAAAATCCACAAAGAAAAGAGAATCAGAAAAGGAAAGAAAGGGAAAAGTATGCTTCAAATAAAGCATATAAAGCAAATAAAAAATATCAAGCAAGCTGGAATTATCGAAACAATCCTGAATTTAGACAAAAGAAAAGAAATAATACAAGAGACAATGTTGACTTACAGCAAAAACGGAAAGAGTACATTTCCTCTCAATACAGAGAAAATTATGATTTTAGACAGAAACAAAAACAGTACGTGGTCTCTGGATACAAAGACAATTCTGAATTTAGACGGAAACAAAAACAGTACGTGATCTCTCGTTACAAGCACAATCCTGATTTGAGACAGAAACTTAAACAGCAATTTATGGCCCGGTACCGAGACGATACTGATTTTAGACTGAAAAAAAACAGTGCTTCACTGCTCGCTATAAAGAAAGCGTAGAGTTTAGACAGAAGAAGAGATCTCAAATCACTCAGCGTTATGCTCATGACCAAGCATTCAGGGTAAGACACAGACAACTAATGAAAAAAATAATGCAAGACAGATATAAAAACAATCCTACATATTGGAGTATGCATACCGTGAGATGTGCCATGAAAATAAAAAGGAAATACAGACGGACAATTAGACAAACAGAAGAAAGTGACAACAGTTTGATCAAAGAGGCCACATCTGTTTTCAGGTCACAAATAAAGGCTGGTCCCACTTATGTGTGCACCGTCTGTCATAAAGCATCATTTCCAAACCAAGTGAGACCCTGTAAAAGGTTAAACTATGTAAAAAATCCAGTTATGGTTGCAGCATGCCTGACAGGAAAGTACGTCCATGTTTGTGATGATGAGTGCAGAGATGAACAACAGTGCAAAGTGCCTGATGAGAGAAAGGAAGAGTGGATTTGTCACACCTGCCACAATCATCTTAAAGATGGAGCCATGCCAACACTCGCTGTAGCTAACAACTTGGAGCTCGCTGACATTCCACCTGAACTGTCTGATCTCAACATATTGGAGAGACATCTCATAGCTAAGTGCATAGCCTTTGCCAAAATTATTCCTCTTCCCAAAGGAAGACAGAGATCAATACATGGTAACGTGGTTTGTGTCCCGTCTGAGGTGCAGGAAACAGTGGAAGCGTTACCCAGACTGAGAAGTGAGTCCCAGGTCATGAGAGTGAAACTGAAGAGACGATTGTATTATCAGCTGTTCCAGATGGTCACCTGGTCTAAACTAATGCAGGCGCTGCATAAACTCAAACACATTCATCCACAATACCAGGACATAACTATCAGAGATGAGGCTGAGTTATGTGACCCAACACTTCCTGATGATGACGATGATGATGATGATGATGATGATGATGATGATGATGCAACAATGGATGAGAATAATTATGATGAAGCTGATTTAATGGACATTGAAATGTGTGAGAAAAGTGCACTGTGTGAGGCAGAAACTGAGGCTGAAGGTGAGCAGGATATTGACATGTTGTCATGTGATGGTGAACAACCAGAGGAGCAGAGAGATGATGCAGAACAGGAAGGTGACATGCCTAACGGTGGTTTTGCTCTAGAATCATGTCTTCAGCCATGTGATGTTTCCAGGGATGAGACTGACAAATGCTGAAAAGGGAGGAACGTTATCGACACAACATTTCTAGGGGGGGGGGGGTGCTGGTGGCATGAATTTTCATTTCATGATCTTTAAAATGTAGCATTAAGTGATAAGACCATATTTACTTTAAGCAAAAGAATAATTTATTATTCAGTTATTTATCACTATTTCAGCTCCAGTTGAACAGCTGGCTAGTTAGCTTCTTTTTTCTTTTTTAAATCAATATTATTATTATTAACAACCTTTATTAGACAAAATCCATTTAGAACGAGGTCTCATTTTCAAAAGTTTTAGTGAAATAAAAACAAAGATAGCAAGAGTAGCGAGAACCATCACCTGCAAATAAAGTGATTAGTTTTCATTGAACCCTGTTACTGTATGTCTTCATATTAACTTCCACTGTTACTGTACAGCTGTTAGAATAGTGGCCTATCTTCTATTTGCAATTAATATGCATTCAATCCAGTTCTATTATTTAAATTAAAATGATAATCTACTCTGGCTGTGGTCATTACAGTGAACAGTGTGTACAGTGTGATGAGAGGGCATGTTGCTGTACTTTATCTCCTTGGAGCAGAGGCTGCATTCAGCATACCCTGCCTCATCAATGTATTTAAAACACTGTGACAGCAGGAAGCTGTACTCACGTCTGTTTAGACCTCCACCTTTATCCAGGCCCAGCTCCACTCACATCTCAGCCCTGCGTCAAGCTGCACTACACAAACAGCCTCCTCTTCATTAAACTCTTTGACCTCATCATCTCATCAGTATCTGGGCCTTTGATTCTACTTTGAGATAAAAAAACAACCTGCCAGCAGATCCGCCGGTGTTCTGGTTTAATGTTAACGAGTGACCGCGTGAACTGAACCGGAACACGGGGGGGGGGGGGGGGGGGGGGGGGGGGGCTTCATGTTTCATCACGTTACGTTTTTTCCTCCAAATTCGCGATAATGACGAACGTTAACAGTCGACAGAGTTCCGCATGCAGTGGACGTTAACTTAACCCAGCAAGTCTGAACGGTAACGGAACATAACGTAACTTAAACTGTAACGGAGGGAAATGAAGACGCTGTAGACATCTGAACGCTGATTGGCCAAGACTCGGCACGTCACATTAAAGATGTTTTATTGTGAAGATCACGACATTACCTTTTCTCCTCGTCTCACTCCAATCGGAGAAACGCTGGCTGGCCAGTTCGACGTACTCTGCTTTTTATCGTTATGTTAGCGAGCACATACATTAAGACAATGATACGAGTAGAAGCGCTCCGGATAGTTACCGAGTCACAGTATGTTCACATGTACGCGATCGTCAGAGCCCACGGAGGTACCTTACCCCCCCCCTTCAAAAAAAACTCCTCGAATTTACACTGATTACAGAAATGGTCTCTGGAGTTCTAAAATAGCCGGAAATCCGCCGAACGGCGGAAAAGTCTCATGCCTGACAGTCTGCAACAATTGTCAGACGTTTTCCTTTCATAAATTGTCATATTTTCAAGATGTATCAGATTATATTTACAATCAATGTATACCAGTACACTACAGTGCTTTACATATAGCACTATACACTACTATTTGATAAAGGTTGAATTTGAAATATTGTTTGATCTTTAGTTTATCCTAATATGTCCTCACACCAGAGATTAAGGATTAACAGACAGAGCTAAAGTAAATTACAATTGAGTGCAAGGTGCAAGATTTGAAAGTAAAAAAACCTAAACATGGAGAGAGGAGTTCTCTACACTGACTTTGGCCAAGTGTGTGTGTGTGTGTGCGACTCACCCACAGGCATTAGCTCCACCACTAGTTTAGGGTAGGCGATGTTGGAGCAGCCAACTGAAGTTCCACACACACACACACACACACACACACACACACACACACACACACACACACACACACACACACACACACACACACACACACACACACACACACACACACACACACACACACACACACACACACGAGGGTAAAAGATGCAGTGAGTTAGTTACACTTATTTGTCCTGCTTCTTAATGTTATAGAACAAAAGCTCCCAACCTTTTGCATACACAGTTTGAGTAGTCATACATTAAAAGACCATACTAGGTATGTTTGCATGTTTTCATTGCACATGTACCTTACTTTAAAAATGCTGTGGTGTTTTAGATTGAGGATCTATTTCTGAACATTACTCATAATAACACAGTCAACCTCCAGAGACATCATCACGCAACTTAACTTCTTTGAAGAGCAAAAAAAGTGAAAATGCATCTCTAGGCATTAAAGTCTGAAAGCAGCAGATATTCATGAAAATGACATGAAACTGTGTGAAATCAACTGTCCTGAGCCACTTTTTTGAAGAAAATCTTTGAAAATATGTTTACTTTCACAAAATCAACTTTTGGCCTCTTCCCATTCTGAAACTTATTTTAAAACTTATTTTTCACGAGAGGGTCCCTTAAGGGTATCTACCGTGGGGAAACAGAGTGCACACAGAGTGTGCACATGTAGTTCAAATCACTTCTGAGAACGCATGAAATGATATTTTATGAGAGATCAAAAACCTACGTAACGAACAAATTCTGATAAAATGGCCAATGTATGCCATTTTACTCACTCAAAAACATATATATACACAAAGTACTACAACATACTACAAGTACTACCATCATTTCACCTATTTTTCGCCAGGACACGGCGAGCTATGTTCTCCGTTACCGATCCCAACCAAAAACTACGGCACCTTCACAGACAAAGCAGATATCAAACCGCATGCTGATTCCACCCCGAGTCCAGCGAAAGCTTCAAAATTCCTCTCCTTCAAACCATTCAAAAGTTACTAATCCGTCAGCCACACAGCAACACACAGCAAAACAGTACAAAATTTGAAACGCACTGTACCTTTTTGCAGATTTCTCCGAAGAAATTCGCCATGAGTCCAAAAGTAATCCTTTCAGCATGTCCTCCTGCTCTCTGTATCTCGTTCTGTGAAAAAAACTAGTGTCTACGTGCTTGTATGAAGGATAGGCTGTCTTTTCCATTTCAGCCAATGGTTTTGACCCTTGGGGTGGGGCGTCATGGTTTTGGATTTTTATTGGCTTAAAATTCTTTCAATCAACTCAAAGACGTAATCAACATATCATTACAATCCCTGGTCATTTCCGCATCTAACACTGTGTCACATGCGAAAATCCGCCAATCAGAAGGCTCTGTAAGATTCAAGTGAAGTCTGTAAAAATGAAAATCAGATGAGGAAAACCCCTGTTTTACAGGTTTATATGAGGCCCAGGCTCAAAAAATTATGCCAAACTGCTTTATTAGATAGATTGAACACTATTAGTGATAAAAGAAGTGAAATATATAGTTATATAGTATATCAAATTACAATAAAACAGCTGAAAGTGCTGCTTCCAAAATCAGAATTGACGCCGGCTGACCTTCGCTGACCTGTAGAAAAACATTGATACCGCTGGCCTGCTTCACTTTATCAAAGCCATTTTTTTTAGAGAGACTCCTGCCATGTTGTGCTACGACTTGTGAGGGGTGATTTGGGTGTATCTGCAAAAAAAAAAAAAATATTCTTTTCAGGCGAACCTGAAAATGTTCAATGTGAGCTGTGTGTTATGTTCATTCAGCAATAACCAGTAACATAAACACTGATATGTACACATATTAACACATCTCACACATTTTAGTGTCATTATAAAATTTTAATTATTCAAATAGACCTTGTAGTTGGAGAGATAAGTCCCTTTGAGTATGGGTAAACTATTTTCGAGCAGAGGCCTAAAAATGGGGCTAGGTAGGAAAAGGATTTATTAAGATCATAAAAGGCTGAGCATGTACCTTAAACCAGTAAAGGTGTCTAAGCATCAGATTCTAATCTGAATCATCATGAAACGGTCAAATCAACTGTACCAAGGCACTTTCTTTCACAGTTTTCATAGATAAACAAAAGCAAGACAAGCTAACAAATGCCACAGAGAAGTGGATACAAACTCCAGCCGATTACTATTGTGGAAGATGTCGGTCTGAGGAACGTTCTCAAGGTGCGTTCGCGTCGCGTTTGGTGTGAACGCACCTTTAGGATCGCAACGAATGACGACACGTATGAGCCTCAAGAATGAGTTAAGAAAGTTAGCGGAAAGATTAAAGTGAGACAACATCCGGTTTCTTCAGACGAACATCCGGTTTTCAGAATAAGATGCCAACAAAGTATGAATTATATTCACACTAAGTATAAAACATGCTACCTGCATCTCGTGAGTTAAAGGGAAAATACACCTAAATTGTGCGTAAAGTGTCTTTATTCTTTGATCGCTGGGTAACCATAATTACCTCATAGTTACAGCATTATATTGATGAACAGTAGAGCTGCATTCACATGCTCTGACTGTCATGAAGACAGACATTTTTGCTGAAACGTGCTGAAACATTTTATTCATGTTGCACAGCAGTGGAACGTTTCAAATACAGTCAGCACACTGAGCACAGATAGTGCAAGAAATATGATTGCTACTGTGTAAAGGGAATACTGCTGTTAAAAATAACCTTATTTGTTTTAATAAGTGTTGTAAATGTTAATGCCCTTTTGTTCATATAGCAGTACTTTTAAAATAAAAGTGCGCAATACACTACTTTTGAATTAATTATTGAACTTTGCCATAACAATGCGATTAATCGCAAAAAATCCATGCGATTAAAAATTGTAATCGTTGCCCAGCACTAATATATACATAACATTGTGAATCAATTAGTATAGCGGTTGATCTGCTGTTCAGAGGCAGTTTATAGAATAACAGCGGCAGTGAATTAAAATCACTGGCAGTCAGAAGTGAGATCTGAACCCACGCCCCCATACAAACAAACACATACTAACTTTACACAGGTTCAGGTGATTATATGTGCATGTAGGTGTGAAGGTAGGTGACTTTGGACCTACCTGACTTTACAAAGCTGGTCATCTCGTGGTCTTCAAACTGTGCTCCCTTTTAAAATCAGGTCCCACCATCATTTGTCCTCGGATCGCTGGATTCACGATATAGGTAATGCCAATTTATGTCAACGTTCTGAAAGAGTTTTTACAAACAGTTTATCTTGCGTTGGTTTTGTGCAAATGTTACACACTGAATGATGATGATGTCCATTCAGTTTTCCAGATTAATTTATTGTGCTGTGAATACAACAAGACAGTCTCAGATGAATATCTGCTTCTGCGATCTCGACTGTCCTTTTTGGTCTAGCTCGCTTATCTTAGACAAGAATTACATGAATTGTGAACACACAACCTGAAATATACAGCCTAACAAACTACTGTTTATATCTGTCACAGGACACACCATTTATCTGTATATAACCTTACATGGGAACAATACAATTATCAGGCCAGGTTACTGACGTTACAATGGCGCTAAACCGCTAGCGCGCGAATAGCCTCGTTTAGCTAATGATGCTAGCCTTAGTTAGCCGCCCTACGCTTCAGTATTAAACACTTTATAAACATCAAAACATGGCACCGCAAAAGTGAGCGAACTTAATATAAATGTAATGGCGCTTGTGTACTTCTCTCACCTGTGAATACAACAAGACAGTCTCAGATGAATATCTGCTTCTGCGATCTCGACTGTCCTTTCTGGTCTAGCTCGCTCATTTTAGACAAGAATTACAGCACCAGTCACCAAAACTGCCACCTATTGGCGAAAATGAGTATCGCCCTGCAGCTACTTTAGGTGAAAGTAGGCGAGTTTAAAAGTCACACAAAGCATGAAAGCAGTGGCGGCTGGTGCAACATTTTCTAGGTAGGGCCATCCAATCAATTTCAGCAAACATCCTAGTATGATTTAATGCAAAAAAATTAAGGTATCAAACACGCATTACTATTTTGCAGTTAATTAAATATTTAACATTTATTCCAACACGAAAAAAAGCAGTAAATAACACTTTGATAAACACGTCAGGACATCTTATTTTAGTCACCCTCACAGGGAATTAAGTATAATATATATATACAGTATAATATATATCATATAATAATATTCAAACCTGTCTGGTGTACAGCTAGTAGAGAAGCTTCGAATGTACTGCTTCCCTTTCCCGCTAGTCTGCTGTCTGACTGTGAGGTCAGGCTGATCTGGGATCAGCTCTTTGGCCTGCAGAATCTCCGCCAAAGTCTTCCCCTCAAACGGGTCTTGGAGGAGTAGTGCTCGCGCTGGCGCTCACACTCGCCTGTAGAGACTTCTCCTGACGAGAACGCGCAGCTTTGGGCCAAATCGGTTTGGCCCCAAGCTGAATCTATTTGAGGACGCTGATTGGCTAAATTGTATGTCACTCATTTATATCTTTAATCAGCAATTGGCTAAACTGCTTCATAGACCCGCCTCTTTTGGGCCAAATTCGTTTGGCCCCCCTAGCTGCGCGTTCTGAGACGTGTCGTGCACACAGGCGGAGACGACGAGCAGGAAAAGCATACATTTACCGCAGATATCACATTTTACACATATTACTGGGTACATTCCATAGTTCAAAAACACAAATATTGACAATTTGTATAATTTATTAGGGCCCGAGCAACCGACAACGTCGGGCCAGCGAAGGCCCTATTGAAACTGTAAGGATTATTTTTAGTCATTCTTATTTTTGTGGGAATGGAGCTTTTTGGGGTACTTGCCATGCATGAAAACACACAAATTTTGCACAGCTGTCAGGTCTGGTGTAGAAAATCATCTGCCCAAAATTTCATATTTGTGTGTAAAAAAATGGTTCTCTAGTGCCCCCTACAAGTCGGACCGGCCACGCCCCTCGGCCAGTATGTCCGATTTACTTGAAATTCAACACACATGTCCGACTCCACTAGATCTAATAAAAAGCCTCACAGACCCCTAAGCTCCGCTTACTTAGATTTTCCGCCATCTTGAATTTAGTGAAAAACACACTTTTGGAAACTCCTCCTACACGCTGGGTCCGATTACTACAGAATTTTCTGTGGATCATTAATGGACCTATGTCATCTAAAGTTATCAAAAGCTTTTTGATATCTCTTAGCGTTTACAAGATATGGACCAATAAACTTCTTAGGGGCGTGGCATAATATCAATACACATAACTTCTCAACCATTTGTCCTAAAATCCCAAAATGTTCAGCATATGTGCACATCGCATCCTGTAACATACCCTGATAATTGTTTTGCATTCGACCACTAGGGGGCGCTACAGTAAACCCGCAAAGTTGTGCTTTTTGTCACTTTTTGCATTTTTCAGCCTTCGTACTTTAACAAACTCCTCCTACAGAATTTATGCGATCACCTTGAAATTTGGTCAGGATGCTCTTAAGACCTTTGTGATTAAAAGAAATCGTGCGCTTTCATGGAAGAACCTTGACGTGGCGTGGCAGCCATTTTGCCTCATTCGGCATGAAAAGGGAAGTTGTTATAACTCCAAGGTACATTATCCAATCCGCACAAAACTTCGTATGCATGATGCTACTTTAAGCCTGAACATACTTTAATTGAAATAATTTCAATAACTCATAGCGCCGCCTACTTGCTAAAGGAAATGTCATATTTTATACTTTTATTTATTCCTCCTAGCCAGGTGACCTTATGAGTTTCAAATTTGGTAAGGATAGCCGTAAGACATTGATGATGCGTCATCCTGAATATTGTGCATTTTTCGTTGAACGCTGTTGCCGTGGCGACGCATTGTTCGTTTAATTTTCGTTTAATTTTAAGACAATCATATGCCTTTTATATGGAATCCCATTTCAGCAGCAAAAAAAACTAATGAAAAATTAGACTTGATAATAAAAATATATATCATAATTATGACTTTTAATTTTTTTTTATACATTTTTTTAATTAATTTTTTTTTTTTGCTCGTGGAAATATGCCTTCGCGGGCCACATAAAATGACGTGGCGGGCCGGATTCGGCCCGCGGGCCTTGAGTTTGACACATGTGCTCTAAACCCTACCAGAAGTCGGCCATTTTGATTTTTGTGTACGTTTTCCATAGATTTTGGGCGATTTCTAGTCGCTATACTTTAACGAACTCCTCCTAGGGACTTCATCAGATCCACTTCAAATTTGGTCAGTACAATCTCAAGACCGTTGTGATTAAAAGTTATCAAAAGCTTTATGTTTGACGGAATGGCTTAGTCGTAGCGGGCGGCTACTTTACGTGATTATCCATGAAAAAAGCTGATGTAACTCAGCTGGACTTGTTCCAAACGGTCCAAAACTTCTCATGCTTGATAACACTCGTGGCCTGAGGATGTCTACAAGCTAATTTTCACTAATGCTCACAGTGCCACCTGCTGGCGGAAGATAATCTGCGTTTTCTGACAAACACCATCCAAATTACATGACTTGTACACAATGTGGTTTACACTTGATATGAAGCAACATAATGCATGTTTGCGCATCTTCTGTAGACAAGAAGTGGTGAACTATTTGCAAAGCATAATTTCCAGCATCAGGCAGTCCACACAGGATAAAAAAACGTCAGACTCGCGGACGCTCTCGGCGGTATGAATATATTTGGCTTTGGTAAGTTACAAAAATTGCCCCTCACTTGACTTGGCTGCAGCAGGAGGGGATTGTGGTTTGGGTACAGTCTGACGGTGTCCCTCTCATGACTGCAGCAGGTGGAGCAGGCTGAGCAGAGGATGCGGAAAATGTAGACCCAGCCCAGGTAGTGGAGTTCTGCTATGTTGAGCACGAAGCAGCCCAAGCTGATGCTGAACATAAAGTTCAAGAAGATGGTTTTCTCAGTGGCACGTGACACAAAGCAGTCTGTACGAGTGGGGCAAGGGTAGGTCTCACAGCGGTACAGGTGAGGCACCTCGAACCCGAACAAGAAGTACTGGCCCACCAGAAAGGTGATCTCCATGACAGATCGTAGTAACACATGAAGAATGTAGATGAGCAGAACCTGATTGGACTGCTGGGTAGGGTCCTCTTCTACTTTGCCACAATCCTCCTCCAGAGAGCTTTGCTCTACTCCTTCCCTCTCCCTCACATCCCATTCCTCTCTGTAATGACAGTAGGTGGGCATGTCGACCCTCAAGGCCTCCATGCCATCCTTTCTTATGTGCCCACATCTCTGTTGGGGAGGCCTCTGGGCTACTATCTGTTCCCTTTGGCCATCCAGCTTTTCATCCTTGGCAATCTTATGCAAAACAAAAACTATGTAGAAGATGGATGGGGTGGAGACCAGCACAATTTGGAAGACCCAGAACCGAAGATGCGAAACAGGAGCGAAGGTGTCATAACAGACGTTGTTGCATCCAGGCTGCTGGGTGTTACAGGTGAACTTGGACTGCTCATCGCTGTAGACGGCGTCACCCACCAAGGCCACCAGCAGGATACGGAAAATAAGCAGCATGGTGAGACAGATCTTGCCCATCACTGTAGAGTGGTTTTGGACCTCAGAAAGGAAGCGACCAAGTATGGACCAGTCACCCATGGCGTAACCTTAGAGAGAAAGTAAAAGGTTATGTCAACAATGTTATTAATAATAACATTATTAATGTCGATAAAACATTATATGTTTGAGTGCTTCTCAAACCTTTTCTGTCATGCCACCCATCCCACTGTAAACCAGTTTAATTGCTATCAACCATCAAACATTTTGAGGAAAACAAAACAAGCTGAATGTGATTTTTTTCTTTTTTAAATATAGTCGCGAACATTCAATGAGCAGTTACAGATGTGCCTGACATCAGCATGCAGAATTTTGAATGGGGAGTAGCAGAGCGCCATTCCGCCACCGCAGCTACCGGATAACTCTGGTAATAAAACTGTTAAAGAAATATTTGCATTAATAGTATTCAGGTAAACATCATATCCTGGTTGAGAAACTAGCTGGCGTACTTCGACAGAAACTAAGGTACCGTGGATTGTGAGCAATCACATGGCATCACATGTTGGTCCTCAACCCAAGTTATGTAGTAGTCAGTCACTAAACACAAGACTAAGATGATAGTGGATGTAATTATGATCTGCACAGTGAGATGAAAGATATGGGTGATGTGATTAATTGTATTGTCCTTTATCTTCCATGACTGATCAGATGGAAGCTAAATGGAGCAGAGAGATAAATACAGCTGTGATTACAAACCAAACTGGATTCATTCTCAACTTCCACTTTGTATTTCTTTTGTCAAACTGCTCTATTAATCCTCTAATCCCGCTTTATTAATTATCAATTCAACAGTTTTCACAGCGTTTCCATGCATTGTTCTTATAGATTAGATTAAATACTTTTGTTCATCTTGGCGGGAATTCAATTCTGTTGTGGCATTGTATTCATTTATTTATGTATTTCCAAATCTAACAAGTTTTCAATTCAAAGGTACTTGAACTTCAAGTTCCCAAAATCCCAGAAAGATTACTGTCCACACTGTTAGCTAAAACACAGATACTTATGTGCATGTATAAAGATGTGTGAATTTGTAACTTTTCCAATCTTATTCCTTTTTCAGACAGACAGACAAAGACAAGTAGGACAATATACAAATGAAGGGTAGCTGAATACAAGTTGAACTCACCTTAATGTAAACATGGCAGAATAAATCCTTACAAAGTAGCCTTTGCCATGTAGTTTGCATGGCTGCATTTAATCTTAAAGCGTTGATGAAAAGAATTCTGTTGAGTGTAGTAAGAGAGAATGGCCTGACCACACATATTGAGCCACTCTATCTGAAACTGACATTGTGCCATGTGGCTGCAAAGGCTGGAAATGTACAGTGCAACAAAGATTCCAAAAAAACAAAATGGGGGGGGGGGGGGGGGGGGGGGGGTGGAGGGTGTTCCTTTTCTGAACAGCCGTTCAAACAAAAAGCTTATGGAACAAGCTACAAAGAGGACACAATGCAGGCTTATGCAAAGGTTCAGTATTTAGCCAGTTCGAAAGGTTAACGAAGATAAAAAATGCCCTTTGTTTTAGATGATGCCTCAAACATTTTCAAATCCAGCACCCAAGTTAAAAAAGTACACTGATGTAAACTTAGTTTTAGTATACTTAGTATATTTCCATGAGCACTTAATTAATGTTCTGAAAGTGTGCTAATTCGGCTCTACTCAAAATGCACTTAGTATACTAATAATTTTTCAGTAGTGCTACTGAAGATATACTTAACACTAAAAGGGCATCTTAATGGTGTCTCAAAAGTGTACAGTCAAGTACACTTAATTGCATTTTAGTATATTTTAAGTAGCACTAATGATATACAATTAGTATACCAAGTACATTGGGAGTACATCACACTATCACCCTTTAATCATGGCTATACTTAGTATACTTAAAGTAAGTCTACTTCATTGTATGTACTTAAAGTATAATGTTAATATACTCTAATGTAGAATAGAAATGTAGCAATCAATCAATCCTGTGATACAGTAAATACTGTATTAAGTATTACAGAATTATACTTACAATATTTCACTATTATACAAAACATTCACTTTAAATTGCACTTCAATTATGAGAAAAACACAATTTTATCGACTTTAAAAGATTACAGCTTTTAAAATAAAAACAACTTAATTTGGTCAAGTGTAATTCGTCAACAACAAATCAGACCGATCGACGAAGGGATTTTTCTCTTAAAGCTCACTTTCTATGACTTTACTTGCAACTGTTTATTTCACTGCACCAACAAGCTAACAGAATAACTTGGCTAATATAAATGGTTATGTGCAGGTGGTAAAGATTTGCCAGGTGAGGTGAGTGGAGAAGGCAGAGTGTGTGACAGTCAGCGCGGTGACTCCAGTGAGCTCTGATACTTGCATCGGATAGCTGTTTTCAGTTTGTCTGTGTACAGCAGTGGTGGGCCGTGCATTTTATACCTGGGCCTTCACTGCTGTCCTGCAGTTGAACCACCTAACCTCATTATGACGCCACAGCTACGGTTATTATTTGTTTTGTGTAAAAATTAAGCTCAACACCTTGTGACAAAGTGGGTGAGAACACACCATTTGTCCCCATATTACATCCATCTATATATCTAACCATGCATATACATTGTTTGTTTATTATACCCACCATGTGTTCCAGAGACTAAAGGGGGAGGCACCCGGCTATTTCCTCTATTTGTACACTGGATGATGTCATTGGGTCGGACCAAGTCTGGGAGGGGGGAGTCAGTAATTGGTGTCACCTGCACACCAATTACTGGAACTAAATCCTGCTGATAGGAGGCTCAATATAAGGAGATGACTTTGACTGAACAGGGGAGAGGAAGATCAGTGTGTAGCTGTGTGCACGTGATTATGTTATTTTATGATGAGTTGAGTTTTATTTAGTTAAGCTAAGTTAAATGTTTGTTTATTTGTTTGGTTACCCGTGTAGCAGGGCACTTTTGTAAATAAAACACCTTTTTGTTATTGGAACAAAGTCTCTCGTGTCTGCCTCCTACCACTTCAGAAGCCACTCCTGTCAGGCTTCACCACATTTGGTGGCAGTGGTGGGATCCAGGCCAGTAGGAGGCAGGGAAGAAAAATGTCAACGAGACAAAGGAAACTGGAAGAGGCCCAAGATGTCGGTGACCAACTGGGGGCAGCAGGTGGCCAACCCCAGGAGCAAGAAAGTATGACTGAACTGTCGAGACTTATGCAATCCCTGATGCAACAGCAGGCTGACCGTGATAGCAGGACAGAGCAGGAGCGTATGCGACAGGATGATAGATGGAAGCGAATCCAACACCAATTCATACAGCTCCAACAAGAGGTAACACAGGACCGTCAGGATCGTCAGCCGCTGAAGGAAGGTGCAGCAGCCACCTCCGCCCACTCCATAGAACTGACAGCCGATCCACCTCAAATCCCGGTAATCCGAGACAGGCCTGCGGATGATCTATTGCAGTTGGCTAATGGAGGACAGAATTACAGTCTAGTGAGATTTCCTGGCTGGAAAAGCCCCAAAATGCAGCCCTACAAAGAAGGTGAGGACATTATTTAATCACCTTTGAAAGAATTGCTCATGCCTGTCAGTGGCCTCAGGATGAGTGGGCTCTTCACCTAGCTCCATTGCTAACCGGTAAAGCACGGTATGCCTATGTAGCTATGGACATTGATGACACCATGGACTATGCAAAAGTGAAGTGTGCTGTATTGCAGAAATTTGAAATCAGCGCGGAGACCTATCGAGTAAGGTTCCGTTCTACTGTGCCAGGAGAAGAGGAGACGCCTAAAGAGTTGCAGGTCCGCCTCAAGGACTTGTACGGCAAGTGGATGGCTCCTGAAGTAAAGACAAAGGAACAAATTGGAGACACCATCATCATGGAGCAGTTTCTCAAAATCCTGAATCCAGACCTTTGTACCTGGATTAAAGAGCGAAACCCAAAGACTCCCAAAGAAGCAGCAGAACTGGCTGAAGATTTTTTAGCCGCCCGCCGCCCATCAAAAGAGTACCTCCCAGCCAAGTCCCGCCCACCCAACCCATCGAGTAAGGCGTTTGGTAATGAATTTAGAGCTAACACAAGACATAGTTTCTTCCCCTCAAACTCAGCTACATATGAGCCGAGAAACAAAGCCCTCTTAGCATGTCATTCATGTGGCCAGAAGGGTCATTTTAAGGCAGACTGTCCTAATGTACGTGTTAGTAACAATTACATGTGTTTTGCTCCCCAGTTACTTGTCAGTGAGTTGGAGAGGAATAGTGGCTCGGAATGTCAACATGAAGAACTTACAATAGCTGTGTTAATTGACGACAGACCCTGTGTAGCTCTCCTAGATTCAGGAAGTAATCGCACCCTAGTCAGACAGGACAGTCTCCCGAGGGATGTCATTTTTTGTGGAGGGACAGTTGACGTTTTCTGTATTCACGGTGACAAAGTAGGTTACCCCATAGCTGAGGTAGCTATCCAGGTTGAAGGTCAACACTACTTGCTTTCAGTAGGAGTATTTAAACAACTGCCATATCAGGTTGTGTTAGGCTCTGATCTCCCTATCCTTGCTGAACTGATAGCCAAGCAGTCTTGTGAGGCTAGAGCTAGCTGCACCAGTGAAAGTTTGCTAGCTGTCACTAGGTCAAAAACCAAGCAAGAACAAGCTAGTTCAACAGCGGAGTGGGAGGAGTTACCGTTTGCGAACGAGGAAGTGCCTAGTGTTGAGCACACTGAGGCCGGTAAGGAAAGGAAAAGCAAGAGACAGAGGAGACGGGACAGAGTAAGGGGAACAAAAGTTGCTGAACAGGTGTCGAAGCCTTTAGAATTCGATCATTTTGTTATTCCTAGTGACCTTGCTAAGCTACAGCGAGAGGACCCCACACTTACAACGTTGTTTGCTAAATGTGTGCCCGAGTCAACCCAAGTGATGGAAAGGGGAAAGGAAGTATTTGTGGTCAAGGGAGACATGTATCGCCGTAGCCAGATTGGTGACCAGTTAGTCATTCCCCAGAGTTTAAGGCCCACAATCCTTAACCTGAGCCACTCTATCCCATGGGCAGGACACTTGGGACAGGCAAAAACATTTGCGAGAATGATTACCCGTTTCTATTGGCCCCAGCAGTATGCTGACGCAGTAAAATGTTGCCAGTCTTGTCCACAGTGTCAGTTAACTGCTCCAGGCAAGAATGGAGATAGGGCTCCCCTCATTAGCATGCCCATCATTGATGCACCCTTTTCACGCATTGCCATGGACATTGTAGGCCCACTAGAAAGGAGTAGTGCAGGCCACAAGTATATACTGGTAGTCTGCGATTATGCCACAAGATATCCTGAAGCCTTTCCCTTGAAGAAGATCAAGGCTCGCCAGATTGTCAACTGCCTCATTCAGCTGTTTTCCAGAGTCGGGATCCCAAAGGAGATCATCACAGACCAAGGCACCAACTTCACCTCACACCTACTAAAAGAGGTGTACAGCATGCTGGGAATTCAGGGTGTAAAGACCAGCCCCTACCATCCACAAACAGATGGCCTCGTGGAGCGCTTTAACAAAACCCTCAAGTCTATGCTGAAGAAGTTTGTGAATGACTCAGGGTCAGACTGGGACCGATGGCTGCCATTCTTGCTGTTTGCATACAGAGAGGTCCCACAAGCATCTACAGGGTTTTCACCTTTCCAGCTGCTCTATGGACATTCAGTGAGGGGTCCAATGGATGTCTTGAAGGATGCCTGGGAGGGTCCGATGCCACAACAGCAGTGCAGTGAGCTCTCGTATGTCCTGAAGATGAGAGACAAACTGGACCAATTTCAGGAGCTTGCCAATGGTAATCTGGCTCAAGCACAGCAGCGACAAAAGAAGAGTTATGATAAAGCTTCTAAGAGGAGAGTTTTCCAGGAGGGCCAGAAAATTATTTTATTGCTGCCAACGTCTGACAGTGGTCTCCTTGCCAAGTGGCAGGGGCCATACAAGATTACAAAAAAAGCTGGCCCTGTTACGTATGAACTCTTTTTACCAGACCGTCGGAAAAAGCATCAAGTCTTTCACGTAAACCTTCTAAAAGAGTGGGTAGACCAACCAGAGCAGTCTTTAACCATGTGGGCACGCACAGTTGTTGATGAGGAAGAACTTCAGGAGCGGTATTTTCCCACGTCAACTGAGACTCCAGTGTTTCCAGATCTGAGTCATCTTACGGCAGAAAAACGCTGGGAACTACAGGCCCACATGCAAAAAGGGCTCTTCAGTCTAAAGCCAGGTTGTACAAACCTCATTGACCATCAAATTCGTCTGCATTCACCAGAACAGCGGCCAATCAGGGACACCACCTGCCGCATTCCAGCCAGACTTGTTCCAGGACTGAAGCAAGACGTGGAGGAGATGCTGGCTACGGGAATCATCGAGCCTTCTCGTAGTGAGTGGTGTAGCCCTGTGGTGTTGGTTCCAAAGAAGGATGACCCTAAACTGAGATTCTGTGTTAACTTTTCAAAGTTAAATGCTGTGTCTGCCTTTGATTCCTATCCAATGCCAAGGGTTGATGAACTGATTGAGCGCTTGGGAAATGCCAACTTCCTAACAACCCTTGACCTGTGTAAAGGGTACTGGCAAGTGCCCTTAACTGAATCTTCGAAGGACTTAACAACATTCAGGGTTCCCGGCGGCCTGTTCAGATTCAGAATGATGCCCTTTGGTTTACACGGTGCACCAGCAACATTTCAAAGATTGGTTGATGAAGTTTTGAGAGGAGCGGAGGACTACGCAGCAGCGTACATTGATGACATCGTTATCTTCAGCCGGACCTGGGAGGAGCATGTTCAACATCTTGCTGATGTCTTTCAACGCATCCACAGTGCTGGTCTGGTCATCAATGCCAAGAAGTGTCACATTGCTAAGCCAGAAGTCCAGTACCTTGGTTATGTGATTGGAGGTGGAGGCATCCGTCCTCAGGTAGGAAAGGTTGAGGCGATTGCAGCTTCACAACCGCCTAACACCAAGAGGAGGCTACGATCATTCTTGGGGTTAGTAGGTTGGTATCGCAGACTTATTCCGAACTTTTCATCAAGATCTGCAGTACTAACTGACATGACTCGCAAATCCAGCCCAATAAAGGTAAAATGGACTCAAGAAAGTGAGAATGCTTTCAAGGACTTGAAAAACTGTGTGTGTCAAGAACCGGTTTTGCAGTGTCCAGATTTCACTCTTCCCTTTACTGTCCAGACAGATGCTTCTGGAGTAGGTCTCGGAGCAGTGTTATTGCAAGGGCAGGATGGAAACCAGTTGCCTGTGCAGTACATCAGCCGGAAACTCTTCCCAAGAGAAATGAGGTATTCAACAGTGGAAAAGGAAGCTCTAGCTATTAAATGGGCATTGGACACCTTGAAATACTACCTGATTGGCAAAGAGTTTGTGCTTGAGTCTGACCATCGTGCATTGCAGTGGATCCACACAATGAAAGACACTAATGCTAGAATTACCAGATGGTACTTGTCTCTCCAGCCTTATCGTTTTCAGATCCAGTATAGACCAGGACACAAGAATGTCATTGCTGACTTCCTGTCCCGTGACTCTGAGGAGTAACATCGTAAGGGGGGGGGGTGTGTGACAAAGTGGGTGAGAACACACCATTTGTCCCCATATTACATCCATCTATATATCTAACCATGCATATACATTGTTTGTTTATTATACCCACCATGTGTTCCAGAGACTAAAGGGGGAGGCACCTGGCTATTTCCTCTATTTGTACACTGGATGATGTCATTGGGTCGGACCAAGTCTGGGAGGGGGGAGTCAGTAATTGGTGTCACCTGCACACCAATTACTGGAACTAAATCCTGCTGATAGGAGGCTCAATATAAGGAGATGACTTTGACTGAACAGGGGAGAGGAAGATCAGTGTGTAGCTGTGTGCACGTGATTATGTTATTTTATGATGAGTTGAGTTTTATTTAGTTAAGCTAAGTTAAATGTTTGTTTATTTGTTTGGTTACCCGTGTAGCAGGGCACTTTTGTAAATAAAACACCTTTTTGTTATTGGAACAAAGTCTCTCGTGTCTGCCTCCTACCACTTCAGAAGCCACTCCGGTCAGGCTTCACCACACACCTATAAATACACTAACTGCAGAGTGCAGATAACGTTACATGAATACGCGCATGGGATGCTGCGTCATTAACAGACAATGCATTAAAAAAATTGAGGAGCTAAAACACGCATTCCACCGCACACTGAAGAGCACGGCCCATTCAAATATTATTCACATCAGAGGGAACAATATACACCATAGACAAATTAACACAATAGTAATGCTACGATCACTCCCTCCAGGAAATACACGACACCATAGTTCTTGTTACTGACGGATTTATTCGTCTGTCAACACCGAGAGGAAAAATTAGTCCACTTGAAAACACATGAATCTTCAAAGATGATCACTTAAACACTTTAACACTTTAACTTTAACACTTTAACTTTAACACTTTAACTTTAACACTTTAACTTTAACACTTTAACTTTAACACTTTAACTTTAACACTTTAACTTTAACACTTTAACTTTAACACTTTAACTTTAACACTTTAACTTTAACACCTTGCGCGGAGTATATAGACTTCTGCCGCTTCACGTGTCTTCTTGCTGCTGTGCACCAACTAAATGTGTCCCCAGAGCAACATAGGACGTAACAATAGTTCCTATCACATATAAAACCAAACAAAAATCCATCTTCATAAAAACAAGTTGTACAAATAATAATATATAAACAAGCATATTAAAGCTACTGCAGATGTAAAAACAAAAGCAGTCACTTACCAAAGCTGCTGTTCACTATTTAAAGACATAGTCCATCCTCCTTTCTTTGTTAATAAAGAGTTTAATCTCACGGTTGTTCAGTACATCCGTGCATTTTAGTTCCAGTAAGAAGTACTTCTAGATTCAGTGAAGACAGTCGAGCCTCCCCAGTTGTATTTCTTGAATACGTTTTAATGCGTTTGAGGGCTGAAAATGTCCGCTCGACAGAGGCAGCAGATATTGGGATTGTCACCGCCCAACATGTCACGCTAGCCCACTGACCAATCACGTATGGCTAGGCCAGCTAGAAGGCTCTGACATGTCAAAGAATACGCCCAACATGTCAAAATAAAGATCTTATTGGTTGAAGACTATGACAATCAACAATATCGTCCCCATTCACTTAAACTGCAAAGGGATGCACTTGTGAGTCTGAAGGCCTCGGGCCTCTCTTCTTACCGAGAGACATAGGGGTGAAATCTGATTGGATAAAAGCTCTACTTAAAACAAGCTGCTCTGGAAGCAGAGCAACTGATGAAGACAGTAGCTGTACAATGAGAAAATAAGCTAATGGAGAAAGCTTTGCTGGCCCTGACGGCCCACCACTGGTGTACAGTATGCTGAATCTTTGTTATCTTACAGATGATGATAATTGCTCCACAGATGACCACGAGTGTCTCCTCTGTGCTGAAGAGAGCAGACAGCGCTGATGAAATATTAAGCAACATTTGATTTTGAGGTTTGAGTTGGTTAAAATTTATAATAAAGAGGATATATAATTGCAAAGTAACTTGTGATATAAAGTGAAATTAAATGTGTGAGAATTATGCCTCTCATATTTAATTTCTACAGTCTGGATTCAATTCACCACCTCACCCCAGGGGTCTCATTTTTAACCCTGTTAATGTGTGGCATTAAATCTAACATGTCCTCCAGGTTTACAGTATTTTCACCAGACTAAGCTTTCAGGTTGTGTGGACTGGCTGTGATTCACAGAGATGATTTTAAATGTTCCCACTACTCTCTTGGAACTTTTTCCTCATTTGAATCACTTGTTTAAATCACAAGCCCCCTTTACTTTGTGTTTTAATCTACAGACCCCAAAATCTAACTGCTTTAATTCAAGAATTCTCTTATCTTTCAGATTTTATTATGCCTTGTTTTGGTGATTTTAACATACACGATGCCCCTCTGCTTCCGCTATATTCTAATATTGCTCAGTCACTTAAGAGTCCCACTCACTTAAAGGGACACACCGTGGACATTGTTCTCTCCTCTGGTTTGACTCTTGAAAGTGAGGTAAGACGTCCTTATGTCTTTTCCAAACCACTTTTCCTTGACCTCGATAGCAAACGCCATGCGGTCAAGGAAAGGTGTTAAGGAGAATTCATAAGGATCTACGAAGAGAAAACTGTGGTGCTCAGAGAATGAACTCTCATCAAGCTACGTAATTATGATGCGACAGTAGATGCCACTGACGTGGGTCTGCTTTCTCTTTAAACATCCATGTTTAAGCGGTCTGCTTTCTCTTTAAACATTCATGTTTAAGCGCTCAGTTCAATTTGTGACCTGTCAGCGACGACATGTTAGGTGCAATTCTTTCCATTCAATTTCTTCTTTATATGGTACTTATTAATTTGTGTTAAATATGAGTGGAAAACATTTTAAAACTCTTATTTCTGTCTGACATTAGTCACACAGAGTTAACCCAGGTGTTTTTACTGCTATTTGGGAAATATCTGAGTGATGGATATTATCAAGACTGTAACGTTATAGCCTGAGCTTTATAGTTCTCCCAATGTCAAACTATAAGTTAATTCTCTGAAATTATAACGTTACACTAATTTGTATTGCTGTGAGTTAACCAGCGTTCATGCTGTTTAATTCAGCTCTTGGCTGGGTGCTATCATCGCTAACACACCACTGTTGGCCGGTGCCCATTTCATATCACAGTAAATAATGTTATCTGTATCGTATAAACATATCTTCCATGATTATTCATGTAGAGCCAAGAAAAAAATGTCATCCATATGCATGTAATTCAACTGTCCAGTGAAGTTGTAATGTATCATTAGAGTTATCAGTGCACTGGGACCTTTTAAATGCTACTTTTCTTGTTAGCAAACAGCTTTCTTCATACACATTAGGAATTTCCTATTCTTTTTTATGATCTTCAAGTATTTACTGCAGTATTCTGCTGATGTTCATTTTTTCTGTTTAGATGGAACATCCTGCCTTTAGGAGGGCCTCTATTTGGACCGTTCTGCTCAAGCTCCTTACAGGGCAAAGAAGCCAGAGGAGGTGGATACGAAGGCCTGGGCCCTCCAAGAGTGGCGACCCTCAGTACCACGGCAAGACTTTTCACTGGCTCTTGGAGAATGACGTGGTGACCGTTTTAACCTCCCTTTGTGAACTTGCAGTACACCTTCACCCGGGAAGGCAGTGAGGTTCCACCAGGCATTTAAGGAGGCGAGAGTGAAGACAGGCCCTTGTTGTCTTCAGGGACTTCCAATTTGAGACCCTGCAGACTTTATTACTTTTGGATTATATTATTGTTGCTGTACAACATCAATGAAAAGAATCATGTGTAAAAATGTCTGATTGTACAGATTTGTCAACTACCTCCGAAGATAACAAGTTCAGTCTAAATTAAATACAGTTAGTTCAACTTTATAGTAATTCTTGTGTTTTCCGTGTTTCTTCTCTCTCATCGTGTGATTACAGCCTCCCACTTCAGCCCTGAGACCAGGGCCCTATTCCTCGTACGTCGCTCAACTAAGTCGATCAAATGTCCAATTATCCAGCTTGAATTACCGAGATGATTGAAGGCAGGATATCTCGGTTCCTCAAAGGCTGATCAGCGCTCAAACAGTCTCGTTAAATCGAACAAGACCTCAGTCATCAGGATAATTGGGCGTGCCCGTTTTACGTCAAAGGGGGTAAGCATCGATCACCGAAACCATGATTTTCTAACAGTACAATAGCGAATAAAGTCAAAGAAAGAGCGTCTTTTTTCTCCGCTGGCGAGCAGGAGATGATCATGAACGCATATGAGGAAGTCAAGACCATAATCATGGCTAAATCTAACACCGCCATCCCTTCCGTTCGTACGGCTTGCTTACGAAAATTACGTCACAAAACATGGCCGTTTTTGGTATCCCAGCATGCACAAAATGACCGCTGCAAGTCAGGTCTTGCAGCATTTAGACGGCGAAAGATACATTACAGACCCGACTTTACTAGTGAATGTACTAGCGGATGTTACCATGGAGCTAGCGGCTTCAGTAAAAGCTAGTAGTTAAAGTAGAAACCTAAAACACATTTTTCATAAGCTGTCAACCAACGTGTTCATAGTTTTCACTTTTCACGTGCGGTTTTTTTCTGATGAATCTTTTCATGGAAAGAACACTGTAGAATGGTCATACTTTGTCCTATCTTCTTCAAATACATTTGAGGCAGGTGTTCACTGATAGTGTAGTTACAGCCCTATACTGTCCTTTACCTGTACAGATACAGCCACAGGCAGTTATTTATACTGAAAGATACTTTTCTATTTTAGACGGACAAAACTCTTACATTTTTACTGACTTCAAAGGCCCACTGCCCTGTTTCTGTATGACCTACAGGTTTTCTGACACTTTCATAAGGAACTTTAGGGTTTTTTCTGGCAAGACCTCATTGATGCATATAGTCATAGTGGTTCAGACGCTACAGACATTTTAATTTGGGTATGTCATTTTAGGCGTTTTTGCTCCAAATTAGTAGTAGCACACAAAAGAATTGGAGTGAATAGAGTGAAGTAGGCCAGAGCAAGAGACATAAACGTACGAGAGGTCACGAGAGGTCGTCATTTGAGAAAGTGTGTAAAGTGTTACACATGCTTCTGTTCATGAGAAATTCTTCGTTCAAACGGTATGCTGCATGGTTGTGGAAATATTATATTTGTTACTGAAAATTGCATTGTGCGGTAGTGATCGGTACTGTTCGAGCCCAAAAGGTTAATGGAATGCATCATCGAATGAGATCTTATAGCGAAAATAATCATCTCAACTCTTTCAGAATAAGTAGATAAAACAAGCCCGAAGAGTATCTAATTGATACGAATTAATAGATACTTATAAGGATATATGTACTGTATGCGCTTATGTATCATACTATACATGTGTATATACATGTATGTGTAGATTACCATATAGAACTAGGAGTTTGAATATGTGTGTGTGAATCTGTGTATGGGCGGATCAGTATGTATATTATTCATAATCAGAAATTCAATCAATTGAAGCAGTGAAAAGAAATTGTGTGATTCTCTCTATTCTCATCATGAGTACAATAATGATATGCTATGGTGTACTAATAACACTGTCATATAATTATGAGTGCTTTCAAGCCCCATGT
Source organism: Leptoclinus maculatus (assembly GCA_032191485.1). Taxonomy (NCBI): domain Eukaryota; kingdom Metazoa; phylum Chordata; class Actinopteri; order Perciformes; family Stichaeidae; genus Leptoclinus; species Leptoclinus maculatus. Next base: position 3,640,047 of record JAVDOI010000027.1, on the reverse strand, counting down.
AGTTTAACCAGCCATCAAGAGGACATGGGAGCAAGTAAAACCTAAGCACACAAACATTATTCAGAATGGTGAGTCCATACAATATGTGCCATGGTAATGTATTGAACACATCCATAAGTTTCTTAAGCACCAAATAAACTTTACGAACAGCACGGCATGCAGCGGCATCGCCCACACTGTACAATAATGTACCACTCGCAAAAAAGCGCACGGCTATGATCCAGTCTGTGAGACAGTCAATGCTCGTGTGGTGTTCACAATGTATGACTCGAGAAGGTCTTGTTAATAAATGATTCCTTGTCGGCAGAATCGATAGCGCTCGTATAGGAAGTCATCGTGATGTGATAAGGGATCTTGGCGATCGCGGTCCGTGTACGTTTTAGTCATCTGTTTTACCGTTAAAATACGGACATTTCCGTATTTTCGTTTCATCGAATGAACGGTAAAACAGACGATCAAAACGTACACGGACCGATCTCGAAGAACTCTCTCCCTATAAAACGCTAATCTAACTAATATCGCTCCTTCATCAATGGGATGAGGAAGGGAGATGACATTTTTGCCGGGGGAGTGGCAAACTTATCCAGCGTCCTTCAGCTTGAGCCTGCTCTGGAGCAGGTTCACGCTTATTGATGTGTTGCCATGGTGATTGAGCTAAACCTGCTTCGAGGAACCGGAAAAGCCTGATGTAGTGATCTCATCCTCAAACTTATCCCGCTAACTCAGTTAGCGACGTACGAGGAACAGGGCACAGCTCTGTCCTCCTCCAGGTCATCAGAGGAGCCTTCCAATGAAAATCTGGGCAAGGCGGTAGTTGAATTAGAGAAGTGTAAATAGAGAGTAAAGTGATATTCATGTGACAATTTGTTAATAACAGAATTCATTGTTGACCCTTAATTTTATTTTGCTTTAAAATGTTTCTTTAATCAGAGGAGGAGAGGGGACAATGTGTAAGTTTGGGTTGAATAAAAAACTATCTGATCTCTGCCCGATGCACATCTCAGATCACTAACCCACCTGCCAGCCAATCACCTGTCAAAACATTACTAATGTGTGCATCTGTAGAGTAACATTTTCTTCACCATGCTTTCCCTAGTCACCTGAGTAACACTGCTTCCTCACTCAACATGTCTAATCTGTTGTTATCATCATGTTGTCTCATCCTCACCTTCTCTCTTCAAAACCACCTTCTGTGCTCCTGTAGTTATATGCAGCTTGGCTGATTGTGTGCCTCTCACTCATGGGGCCACACTGGACCAAGACAACCCCCAGTAGCACTCGTCATGGACCAGCCTGCAGAGTCGCCGGCTCCCTACTGCTGCCTGCAGTGTGTCAGGTCCTCGCCTTGGAGGAACAGGAGGACTTGCCCGGTCCAGCCTTCCTCCCTCCCCCACCACCTGCTGGCAGTATTGAGGTATGGCTGTCTGTCAAACATATGAGGCCTCAGGTGTCACTGCTACTCTCCCTCATCAACTGCTGTCCTCAGATATTAAAATGTCCTGTGTGTTTGTGTTGTTGTCTCAACAACTGCTGCCTGAGTCCTGGCAGGCAGCTCTCACTGTCGAGCAGCAGCAATGGATCGATCGGGTGCTGTTTTCAAGGGACATAAGGGGGAGGTCTAGGCTCATCGGTGAGCTGAATCTCTGTAGGTACCCCCCCACCAATCCATATTGATGAGGCGGCACCGACTCACCGGGGTACCTTCCCCCCCAGCTAATCTATGTGGACCGCAACTGCTGCGACAGAGACAACGTTTTGAAGACAGCTACCTTGTTTCAGGTGTGAAACTGAGACTGTTAATACTAAAACTGTAACAGTAAACAGTATTTATTTATTTTTAAGTTGAAGTGTAACAAAATTGCTTCTGTTTCAGTGCCATTAATGATTGTTTTATTTTGTTCAATAATAGATTTTGATTTTATGTATAAACGTGGTTCACTTTTTTGGTATTTGGAGTTTTTGTTTGTGTGGTGGAGAGATGCCAGTGTGATGGGGCTATTGAATTTTATGCTTCTTTTTTTGTCATAGTCTACATGATATATATGATAGTTTTGTGCAGTTGCTTTCACAAAACAACAAACACTTGGACTCATTTTATAGACAAAAGAATGAATCAGCAGATTCATTGATAATGCGAATAATTCTTAGTTGCAGCAGAAAATTGAAGTGTTGCTAGAAAAATTAAGTTAGACAAGAGAATTTGTTTCATAAGAAATATTCAAACTTAACTTCATATTTTTACATAAATGAACATGAAAGCTATAGCCCTCTTACCTTTGCTTTACCTATATAACTATATTACCTATACTCAGTGGCGGCTGGTGGAAAATGTTCTTGGTAGGGCTGTGCCACATCCAATCAATTTCAGCAAACATCCCAGAATGATTTAATGCAAACAAATTAAGGTATCAAACGCGCATTACTACTTTGCAGTTAAATATTTAACATTTATTCCAACACGAAAAAAAGCAGTAAATAACACTTTCACAAACACGTCAGGACATCTTATTTTAGTCACCCTCACAGGGAGTTCAGTATAATATAATATATATAACATATAATAATATTCTGTATAATATAATAATATATATATATATATATATCATATAATATTCTGTATAATATAATAATATATATATCATATAATATTCTGTATAATATAATAATATATATGTCATATTCTGTCCCCGTTGTTTTAAAAAGATAAATAAGTTATTATCATGACGTCATCCAGCTAGTCAAACCTGTCTGGTGTACAGCTAGTAGAGAAGCTTCATGTACTGCTTCTCTTTCCTGCTAGTCTGCTGTCTGATTGTGAGGTCAGGCTGATCTGGGATCAGCTCTTTCAGTAGTTTCTCCTCTCAGTTCTCCTCTCAAACGGGTCTTGGAGGAGTAGTGCTCGCGCTGGCGCTCTCCTGTAGAGACTTCTCCTGACGAGAACGCGCAGCTTGGGGCAGGAAAAAAACTGCCCCAAGCTGAATCTATTTGAGGACGCTGATTGGCTGAATTGTATGTCACTCATTTATATCTTTACTCAGCATTGGCTAAACTGCTTTATAGACCCGCCTCTTTGGGGCAGTTTTTCCAGCGCCCCAGCCAGCTGAGACGTGCACACACAGAGAGGAAGAGCAGACAGGCAGAGAGGACAAGCAGGAAAAGCATATATTTACCGCAGATATCATATTTTACACATATTACTGGGTGATTCCATGTTTCAAAAACACAAATATTGACAATTTGTATAGTTTATTTTTATTTTAAATTTTATTTTTATTTATATTTTTATTTTTATTTTTTGTAGCTCTAGGGGGGGCGGCGCCCTAGCGCCCTCTATGGACCAGCCGCCACTGCCTATACTCCTGTTCCTCTACGGAACTTCGCCTGCTGTTTGCTCTTTTGTTTGAAGTTGAAACCTTTATTTCTTGGGGTTTTACTCATTTTCCACTAAATGGACAGCATACCTATTTAAGTATTTCTTAAGACCTAATTGAGTATTATTATTACTCCTACTATATTAGTCCATAACGCGATTCTTACATTTTTGTTTAAGAAATTAATTATTTTATGAGACTATAATGTATGTTTGATGATTAACGAATGCTTACGTCATTCATTTAATTAATCCGCATTGAAAGAGCATTACGTTTAAATTGTGAAACAGTACTTTTCTCTGACAGTTGTGTCTCATGAAAAGGGTTTGTAATGGAATTGGAAATATTTGAAAATGCATTGATTGTAACATCCAAACGTCCAAAAAAAAGTCCACTGGACTTGGTTCAGCCCTGGGGCTTACAGGAAGTTGTAGCTGCCATGTTTAGCTGCTTTGTTGTAGATCCCTTGTAGGTTTCCTGCAGATGTTAGCCTAAGTGTTGCAATGGAACCGAGCTGGAGTACGTTTTTATTCCAAGTAAGTAGCACGATGCCACAGTAGTCTGAGAAACTGCACACGCGTTTTCGAAATGACGTAAATGTTGTTGCCAGATATTTTCATTTCACTTTTTGAAATGAATTAGTTAGCCAAGCAAAACAAAGGTGTTAGCATTAGCTGCTAGCTAGCCTCGCTGTGTGTGTTGCTGTAGCAAACTGCTAACTAGCTTTATCGTACCCAAGACCTCCGGCTGTGTCTGATCTACGGAGAATCCCCGAGGCCATACTGGTTTCGGTTACATGTTCTGAACTCTGTATCACTGCACAGTGCGATGTTTGTCTCTATTCACTCAAAATCGACATGAAGCTAATTGATGCTGTTGATGCGCGCGCGTTAGCAAATTAGCTAGTGGGTCGAGCTACTGCTGTTGCATTTCGGTTTGCTAAGCTAATTGGCTAACCCGGGTACTTTTCTTGTCTGTCTTACAGCAATCGTCGCCTCAAAGGCAGTGACTTATTGTGAGTCCCAAACTTAATTATGAAGATTGAGTAAGGTAACTGCAGGGTTTTTTAATGGTGTTAACGTTACACCATAATGTCTCACCCGTCTGCTAACTAGAAATTGGCTAACGCTAACACTGTGAATGTGAGGGTTCCTAGCACGCGGACAGCAGCGACTATAAACCACACTAAAGACTGCAAACTTTTGGCTACGGTTTACAAACAAGAATGCAAATTACGTTAACGTTTAAGTCACCATTGAACCGACACTTCTTTACGCCAGCCACCATGTGAACTTAAACGTTTGATACGGCCTTTTGCTTTTAACATTGTTTAGGATGTGCAACTTGTCTTAAGAACTTTTCTAAATCGTGGGAAGTCACTCATTTGTTCGACACACATCCTGTAAACCAAGTACGTTATCTTAGATGTTGCATTCATGGCTTTGCATTACGATTGGTGTGCAAGTAACGAAACACTGTAAAGTGTTTAAGGAGCGGAGGCTTTATGAGAATACAGAGCTGCTAAGTAGTGAACGTAATATATGAAACTATTGGTGGAGGTTACGAGACCTACTCGAATATTTACGTATTTAGCAAGTAAGTCAGTCTTTTAATTGTCATTTGTGTTAATACAGTTTTTAGTTGTTGAAGTGCTGCTCTGCATATTGACAATATAGTATAACTTATTACATATATTGCATAGCCGAGGCTTTTGTGCAGTACAATAGTATCTATCACCAACTGACTGGGAAAAGTATCTGCAATCTTGATTTAGTTTTTTTTGGCAAATACTGTCATTTTAACACAATTGTACTTCCACATATTTGATATTGTGATTACAGCATGTAGCAATTGTGTGTTGCAGTTCCCTGGATGTCATACACATCTTAGTGCTAAGAATTGTGTTGTGAGATCCGAGTTCTAGCATGGTTTACAATGTGCTGCAGTGGGAAAGAAAACATTGCACCAGAGCCAATGAGCATCAACATAGTTTCAGTATCCAGTGTATTAATTCAAATAACATCTAGCCTAACCTCACTGGTAGCGTTTTGTACTCATCTTGCAGCTTTGACGGGCACTATTACTATTGACATTATTAGGAATAACAGGCTGATGTTTTTTTTTAATACAGATATCTTCTGCTTTTGTTTGGAGATGCATTTAATAGGTCAAATTACAATTTGTGAGATAACAATTTTGTGTAAGCCTGATCACATCTAAAGTTAAATGTCATAAGTAAGGTGAGACTTTTATTTTGAGGAAACAGTGAATCATTTGCCTTGTACAAATAACAAAATGTGATGACCTTAAATATGTTGTTTTAATCTTAAGGATTAAAAAGTTGTTGTCACAACTATCTTGTTGGTTATTCTTAAATGCTGATGGCTTGTTTGACCTTTTAAAGTCAATGCAATACATCACTTGCTGACACAATACACAAATGTGACAGCAAGTCAACAAAAATGTTATTAACCTGGTTTCTACTTGTAAGTACTCACTTATGTATTTTGTCCTGCCTGGTGTTGGAAATGATCCACTGGCCATTCCCTATTCTATCAAAAATAGGACTGTTGATATCGATTACAACCCATTCCCAAAGTATTTTTCCACTCACTATCTGAAATTGAAAAAAAGTGATTTTTGCACTTCCGACTGTCTGAGTGTGGGACACTGGTTTACAGCCCATAGACACTTACAGTGGTTGATATCAGGACGCTTCAGTTGCCATGGTATTTGTGATACTTGTATAACAACGCTAACCATGTGTGTAGGCTGCTAACTTGCTCCACTGCTAAAGAGGTACGGCTGGTAGTGGTTACTGTTTGTGATCAGGACAGTTCGGTTTAATGGCAGACGAGGCCGGAGTACCTGGAGGTAATGTGTAAGAGACAAGGAGACTATTAGGAGGTTTATTATGAAAGGTCCACTTGGTTCACCTCATGTGATGAAGCATCTAATGAGGCAGCATTGTAATGAACTTGTTATTGTTCTCTAAGCATTGTAATGATTTTGGCGGTTTGAAGGGGTTGGACTTCCTGTCATGCTGCACTCTGAGGAAGGCCCAGTTTATATCCTAACTCCTGCCATATTCTAAGATACTTTAGTAGAGTTGTGATTATTTCTGTTTTGTGCCCTTTTTATATTCATAACAAACATTGGCAGCACAGTAATAGCTAAGCAATAGACTAAAGAAATCCCATGGAACAAGAAATCTAAAGCTAATTTAGTGTTTAGTAAGAAGTGGCATCATCTGATATTTGTATGGAGATGATTAAAAGGCAGTATAATACGGCATCACTTATTTACAGACATGGTAGCATTCTATCAAATGGGACTCTGTCATGGTAAAACCATACCCTGCCTTTCATTGGGGAAAACAACAATGACTTGTTTAGTTTTATTTGTACTATTTCTTGTTCATTTTCATCCCCTCACTTTTTTGGTACTTTTTATCTTGGAAGGGACCTCATCCTTCAAAACTGATTTGTATCAAAATCATCAGAGCAGCATGATAGAACAGCAGGCTGTTCTTGCTGAGAAAGAGAGGGAGCATTTGGCTGTCTTTGACTTGCATACACATATGGTAGGAGAAATGCTAATTGCAGTAATGATTGTAGTCTGATTGCTGCTACAGTGTGGCGGATATAAAAGTGAGTCGACACCCTGTGACGGCCCCCAGCTCTTTCAACCACGCTAAAACACATAGTGTGGCCGCCTTCACTAAGTAGGGACAGGGCCGGCAGCAGCTCCCCCCCAAAATAGTGCATCAGTGCTTGGATGTGTGTCATTCATAAAAGAACACAGTGGGGGAAAAAAGCAGCACTCGGGATCCTGGCTCCCTCAGACCACAACCCCCCCTCCTGGCTGACCGAGTTGGGATGCTTGGCTGAACCTGAAAAGCCATGGGTCAGGTCTTTAACCCCGCCCAATGGTGATTACAGAAAAGAACAAGGCGGTCTCAATCACCACATCTCTGGGTTGACCTGTTGTAAAGTTGGTGGTTACAATGTGAGTCTCTGCTTTCTCCTTGGCCAAAATATTCATACAAGCCCCCACCTTCTGTTCGTCCTATCCCATTGGGGATCTGCCATGACCAATTGGACAATGCCTGCCAGCAGCTGCAGACTTAAGATGTCCTCCCGACACGTTTTTTTTTCTGCTCTTGGGTTACGTTTTCTGTGGCTGTCATTGCTCTATATTACTTCAATTACTTATTGTCTACATAATTTTTGTTGTTTTGGCTTTTCAAACTTTCAGATGCACAATTTTCTAATTTGATGTATCCTTCTATAGAACACCTGCTCCACCATCCTTCACCAAACCAATTTAGTTTAGTTTGGAATTAATCTACAAGGATGAAAGCACGCTGAATCCAATGCTGAACTGCTTCCTATGGGTTGAGACTTAAGCTAGAATACTCTAACCATGTTTAATGGTTAGAATCTGCTAATGTACTGTATATTTTAAAATATGTCGTATGATGTAATGAGTTACTGCTGTATTAGGTACACCTGTAGACATAGGCCAATATGAAAATGTAATGTCTTGATTATTCTGGCCAAAATAATTGCGATTCCCAATATTATGCCACTAATCATCAAATAATGGTTAAAACTCAAAATAGCACTAAAACATAATTGAAATCCCTGTACTTTACATTTGGATTAGAAACAAATAATTTGATTTCATCACAGATGGGAAACGCATCTTTTTAGTAAACATCAGTTTTAGTAAAAAACGTAAATGAGGTAATCATAAGGTCCCCCTGCATAAATAATGGATAAATGAAAAAATATTGTGAGCTTGTTCTTTCTTTTAGGGTAATTATTGTATTTATAAAAGATCTGGCTATTTTTTCCACTTATCTACCATGATGGAGTGCCAGACAGCTTTTTCAAGTCACCCGTGACGATATTCATGATTATACCAAAAATTGAAATTTCCCACGATCAACGTATTGAGTGTTTTTAATCCTTTATCGTCCCATTCAATTAGAATTGACCTCCGACAAACCCTACATTGCTAAAGCCGGTTTTAGCTTTTTTTTAACGTATGTGACGACGTATTAGACGCTGTTGACTCTAAATGCACATCCACTAGATGGGTGGATGTGGAGTTAACTCAGGAGCATGTTGAGGTCTTTTTTTCTCCTCAAAAAATCACCATTGATACTTCCATCTGTCTCCTTTGCCAGTTTGGATTTATTAGCATATTTATTACCAAACGATGACCCTTTCCCCTGAGAACGTATCCCATCAGGGTTTGACTTTAAGCTTCTTTTTCGGTCAAGTCGCTGAGATGTTTTAGTCGATAGCCAAACTTACTTCTGAAATAGAACAATGTAGGCCCTTTAAAAAAAAAAAATTAATGCAATCAAGTATAACATTTTGAACTTTTGACGATCTACACCAGGGGTATTCAATTCAAATTCCAAAAGGTCCAGATTGAGAAAATCTCCTCGAGCAAAGGTTCGGAACATTACAATAATATCTAACTTGCGCTATTTAGTGCTATATATATATATATATATATATATATATATATATATAGTTCATTGTTCATTGTAGTAAGTGCAAGTTAAGTTAATTTATACACCACATTTAAACACAGTTTAAGATGACCAAGTGCTATAAAAAAAATTTAAAAAGTACAACACACACAAATATATTTGTCAACAATAAGCGATATGGGACAAAGCACAGAATATATATACATAACAGATTGAAAAATAAATGGGCCAAAAAAGGCGAGTGAATAAAAACGTGTCTTTAGTCCTGCTTTACTACTGTTATTAACGAGCTAACGCTAACTTGTCATGCTTGTCAAACTGGATAACGAGTAAACACCGGCACCAGAAGAGCTACTGGAGGGACGTTACGTCCCTGATAGCAGTCGACTCCGGGGCGGCTGATCCGCCGTACTGTCGCACTCGGTTCGGCCATGCACGCCGGATACGCCCCGCCTACGGATCGTGCACCGTCAAACAGCGTTACGGGTCTCTCCGGTGGTCTTTCCTCTACCTCCGCTCTGCTCTGCGCTCAACTCAACTTTTTTTTTTTATACTCAAACATCTCCGCGACTTATTGAGTGGCGTAATAGTCGCGCGACACAACGAATCGATAATGAAATTCGTTGCCAACTCTTTTAATAATCGAATTTTATCGATTTTATCGATTCGTTGTTGCAGCCCTACTTATTATACATATTCCAAACAAAACTTTAAAAAATGTTGGTCAGACACATGCAACGCTGATTGCCGTAATATGTGTGGTATTTGTTAGAAATGTACGTTGGTACATAGAAGATGATAAGAAGCTGTACCTGGAGGGACTTAGGACCCAGGGGAATGTAGGTGAAGCATGGAACCTGTAGTCTGTAATGTGGCAGTAACATGCAGCTTGTGGAAGTTATGCTGATAAAGAGTTGCAGTTAAGAGCAGTTTGTTCTCATGTGCTTATGTTAATTTAAAAACACGACATGTATTTTGATATTTTATATCCTGTAACGAGACGATCGCGCATGTGAGAGACAGGAGGGACCGGCGGTTCTGGACCGGGGGATGAAGCGGCAGCATAAGGAAGTGACGCCACACAAACACAGCTGTTCACCGCTCGCTGCCTGGTTCTTGTGTTAAAAATGTCCGCTTAATAATAAAAAAACTGCGTTAACGTGCGATAAAATAATTGTCGGCGTTAATTAATTAATGCGTTAATGCGATAATAATGCGTTAACTTGCCCAGCACTCATTTTTACATTTATATAACTGCATGTACAATATTTTTACACTTGAATAAACAATAATCAAATGCAGAGTTATTTAACAATATGTTAGGGAGCAGTTACATTTATACAGTCTTACAGTTACAACCGGCCCTTTGAGGGCGACCATAATGCCCTGAGTGAAAATTAGTTTGACACCCGTGTCCTCCTCTATAACTGCTGTTGCTGTTCATGTTGCTAACGTTGCTAACTCTTCTGCTGACTTTAACACGGATCTGTTGCTCATAATGTGTCATCAGACTAGCGGCTAGAAAGCCGTAATGCCGATCTCCAGATATTTTTACTGAATATTCTGCAGTAAAACGTTTTTTACACTGATGGTTAAATCCATGGACTCCCTGGCCATTTTATATCCAAAATGCTCCCACTGCCGATTTAAAGGCACTTTAATAAGGCTGGAGTGTTGGGTTCCCTCTGAAATGTTTACAAGTCTTCAGGTGAGTGGCACGACTCCCACACATACAACATACCTGCAAACTTGTCGCTTTTCGGCGAAATTCGCCGTTTTGAATCAAAAATATGTCATCCACGTGAAATCGTGTAGATCCGTAGAGTTTTTTGTTTTGGGGGGGGGGGGGGGGGGGGGGGGGTGTCAACTGGCCAGCCAGCGTTTCTCCGATTGGAGTGAGACGAGGAGAAAAGGTGACGTGGTGATCTTCGCAATAAAACATCTTTGATGTGACGTGTCGAGTCTTGTCCAATCAGCGTTAAGATGTCTACAGCGTCTTCATTTCCCTCCGTTACAGTTTAAGTTACGTTATGTTCCGTTACCGTTCAGACTTGCTGGGTTAAGTTAACGTCCACTACATGCGGAACTACACGCGGAACTCTCGACTTTTAACGTTCGTCATTATCGCGAATTAGGAGGAAAAAACGTAACGTGATGAAACATGAAGCCCCCCACCCGTGTTCCGGTTCAGTTCACGCGGCCACTCGTTAACATTAAACCAGAACACCGGCGGATCTGGTTGCTGTTTTTAACTCAAAGTAGAATGAAAGGCCCAGATACTGATGAGATGATGAGGTCAAAGAGCTTCAGGGCTGAGATGTGAGTGGAGCTGGGCCTGGATAAAGGTGGAGGTCTAAACAGACGCTAGTACAGCTTCCTGCTGTCACAGTGTTTTAAATACATTGATGAGGCAGGTCTGCTGAATGCAGCCTCTGCTCCAAGGAGATGAACTACAGCAACAAGGGCTCACGTGCCCTCTCATCACACTGTACACACTGTTCACTGTAATGACCACAGCCAGAGTAGATTATCATTTTAATTTAAATAATAGAACTGGATTGAATGCATATTAATTGCAAATAGAAGATAGGCCACTATTCTAACAGCTGTACAGTAACAGTGGAAGTTAATATGAAGACATACAGTAACAGTGGAAGTTAATATGAAGACATACAGTAACAGTAGAAGTTAATATGAAGACATACAGTAACAGTGGAAGTTAATATGAAGACATACAGTAACAGTAGAAGTTAATATGAACCATACAGCAACAGTAGAAGTTAATATGAAGACATACAGTAACAGACTGCAATGAAGACTAATCACTTTATTTGCAGGCGATGGTTCTCGCTACTCTGCTATCTTTGTTTTTATTTGACTACAACTTTTGAAAATGAGACCTCGTTCTAAATGGATTTTGTATAAATAAAGGTTGTTAATAATAATAATATTGATTTAAAAAAAAAAAAAAAAGACGCTAACTAGCTCTTCAACTCGAGCTGAAATAGTGATAAATAACTGAATAATAAATTATTCTTTTGCTTAAAGTAAATATGGTCTTATCACTTAATGTTATTCTCAGAGTACACCAGAATGCTACATTTTAAAGATCATATTTTCAATGAAAATTCATGCCACCAGCACCCCCCCTCCCAGTTATTAAACTGGGATTTATATATTCCCAGTTATTACAAAACGGTTAATCCCGACATCCCTAGCTGAAATACAAAAGGATATAGTTCATGTAATATATTTTGATACTTGGCGTTCATGTATCGATGTAATATTGCCCCATATAACGACATTTATCACGATATAGCATGCTTCTGGTAATTCAATAAATAGTCTATGAAATAACTTCATGGTAAAGCCTATTTATGTATACTCCTGTGTGATTTGAAAAACGAAAAGTACCGAGTATTTTATTCAGAACTTCAGTGCAAAATTAACTTAACTAATTAAATAAATCTAGGCCTCACCTATATCTCACCTAAATAAAAATGTGTAGCAAATGTAATTCAGCTGATAAATGCAGCATTTTACAGGACAGGTAGCTAACATCAAGGCCCATATTAATGGATACACTGAATCAACTTCATGTAAGTCCTACATAACTCCGCTGATTAAGATATTGAGTTGGTTATGATAACAGAGGTTAGCAGTGGAGAGAAGTTCTACTTTTAGACCTGCATTGTTCACATTCGGTGTAAAAGCAATATACAAGTGATGGACATGTAGTGTGGTAACATCAACCATTAATTTACATGTCTGTTGTCTGGGTGTGTGCGCTGCTTCTCCATAGATTTGATTTATCCATTAACCGTTGTATGTAGTACAACAGAGGTACTGTTTCTAGATGTGAACGCTTTTCTGTATTCTGTCATCGGTCCCCACTCTAAATATGCTTGTAGTGGGGGCCGATGTGTGGCAAACTTTGCAGAACATGGTTTTCTGGTCCGTGTCTGACTTTGGTACGAGCTCTCCTTGGTTTGGCTGGGCTGAGTCTGACAAAGCTTCTGCATGTTGTGCCCTCTCGAAGCAAAACAGCTGTTCTCAACAGCTTCGCTGTGCTCTAGCTCCCACATGCAAAGAACGTAAAGAATCGAACAAATTACCTACATTTTGCTGACATCACAATAGAAACGATATCGAACAAAAACACAATAGACATTTTTATTTAATTTGACAGTATATCGTCATATCGCCCAGCCCTACTGTACAAAACATCAATTGATATGCTCTCCTCAAAACCACAAGACTTCATTGCCAGACTCGGCAATTTTACCTCATGAATCATTGTAAAACGCACCTCATTCAAACTTGGAAGAAATCTCATCAAAACTGTTGAACAGTGGAAAGACTAACCAAGACAATCACCAAGTCTACAGAAGCTTGGCATTAGTTGTTTTAATGATGTATTATGAGCTGCTTCGAGCTAGTGTGAGGAAGTTAAACAGGTCGTAATTCCCTCTCCAATATCTATTTCATATTGCTGTGAACACGCAGTGTTTCCCATTATTACCTAGACTCTTGAGGACCACCAAGTCTATTCTGTCCTGCCACTAGGGATGCAACGGATCACAAACCTCACGGTTCGGTTCGGATCACGGTTCTTGAGTCACGGTTCGGATAATTTTTTGGATCAACAAAGAAAACGGGAGGAGACAAATATAAATTTGCTTTCCATTTATTAATTAAAGAACTTCAAGAACACCTAAAGAAAAGAACTTTGGGCTATAGTCTTACATACAAACAAAAATATTGAAGATGTCCAATTTGAAACAAAATGAAATGAATAAATAAAAATAAAACATTCAAGAATATTCAATTATGTTAAGTTTAAGTGCAACATGAGGTATGTTGATACCCTCGTCCTTTGATCAATATTGAAAGAAAGAAACAGCCAGTGAGCTAGCTTACACTGTTTCAACTGAACTGAACTGCTAGGCAACAACTTGGGTCTGTGTTTACTTCCTGTCAGGTTATGTCATTCAAATAACACTGCACAGTAATGTCACCATTACTGTGACATTATTTTCAAAAAGATGAGAATATCTACATTGCCTGGGGAGAGGGTAGACCTTTCTGTGGCGACTGGGATATTACTATTGGGCCTGTCTAGCTTCCACTCTGATACTTCTGTCAGCACCTGCCCCAGGTGTGTGTCTGTGTGACTCTCACAGAGGGGGCGTGTCTGCAGCACCGGTGAGAGGGGGCGTGTCTGCAGCACCGGACTATGAATCTCCACTCCGCCGTGGTGAAAGCGGTCAGTCTTTTCCTTTTCATAGAGGCCTGGAACAAGCTTCATACTGAAGTGGGTGCGTGAGTGGATTTCGTAGCGTGGCTCAAGCATTTTAACCAGATTTTAAAATCCTTTGTTTTTCCACAACGGAGTGTCCCCCGTCGCTGACAGACGGGATGGTGGCTCTTCATGTGTGGACATGCCGATGTATTGCGTTTGTCGTTGATGTATTGCGTTTGTCGTATGTCTTTCTCTTTAAATAATGCCTACATACCGTAGCGGTTTTGTCCACCACCCTTATCCGTCATTATAAGTTACAAGGAAGACAAAATGCTCCCAAACGTGTGACTTAAATGACGCCGGGGGCTTCTCAAGTTTCTTCGCTCGCCATGACTTTCGCCATTAAATGCTTTTAACCTGCTCCGTTCCGTGAACACATGCTTTATATCTGTTCACTGACACTTTGCATTGATATTCGTGGACATGTTACTTGAAAAGGAACAGCAGCAGTAAAACTTGATTACACACTATGATGATTAAACTGTAAAAAAAAAAAAAATACTCAATTGAACCGCGGTTCACGAGTGATCCGAACCGTGAGGGGTGATCCGTTACACCACTACCTGCCACAGTTTCATAATGAATGGAAAATATTTCTACACTCAATGGGTAGGCTGGTTTGGCTCTCCCCATGCGCGTTTCCTCCACAGTGGACAGTGACCGGCTCTGAAAATGAAAGTGGCTCATGGCTCGTGTCAGCATTACAGCCCCCTCTCTGTCTGCGGGGAGCGACGGGAGTTCCGTGTACCTGGCGTGTTCCTGGCGTGACTGTCCTCAGTACAGTCTTAAAACATGGAGCCCGTCTCATTTACAGTGCTTCGTGAGTGTAACTTCTTTGCTGTGTCATCATCATTCATATTTATACAACCTATACATAACCAATGTGTTTATGATTAAGTTATTTACTAGAACTCAGAATACTTAAAGTAAAAGTCCTGCATTCAAAATGTAGCTTAAGTAGAAGTACAAAATTATTGGCATCAAATTATTTTACTAAAAGTATACTCATTATGTATATGCCCATATCCAATAATATATTTATGGTAGGCCTACATCACTGATGTACTAACATGATAATCACTTTTAATGTCGCAGCTGGTAAAGGTGGAGCTCATTTAATTTTATTTTAGAAAGCATTAATGCCGATTTGTCAATCGCAAATTTTTTACTGATTAACAGCTGATAATGTTGAGTATCGCGAATAGATCACATTTACTTTTCACCTCCCCGATCTTACAACTGCATGAGGCATTCCACCTGCCCGAGCACAGAGTTTACTTGCCCCAGGCAAGCGTTAATGTTGAGTAAAGTCTGCATCACAGCTTTCATTTGTTCGTTATTTCGTATAGTGTCAGTGTTTTGTATATCTGTGGAGAGTAGGGCTTTCCTCAATTAAAGAAATTCTTTGACTCTCTAACAACACGCACTTGATTTTATCGACAGACTTTAAAAATTTGTGGAGTTTCTCCTCAAATATTCATGCAAAAGCACCACTTTAAATCTTCTGATTACCAAAGATGGGCTCATTTGTTTCTTGGAAATAAGTAATTCAACATGAAAAGAGCCTAAAGAACAAGTAATGGACTAAAGTCGACCTAGACCAAAACGACCTATTAGTCGACGAATTGACTAAATGTTGGTAGCCCCTGTGGATAGAGGAGTATGTTGAAACCAAGAGACTTCCATGTACTTTATCTGCTCTCCTGATAGCCAATATTTTACTCTTTTGGAGCAGAAACACTCCCCCCTTCCCGCTCTATTGGTCCTTAACTTTAAATGTGGTTTGAGGACGTGTATTAACATAATTTTACATGGTTCCATCTTTCTCATTACAGCAGGCCAATGAGGCTCTGCATCACCAGCATCAAGTAGCCGGGAACAGCCTCTTGCCCTTGCTCAGTTCTGGAACGGAACCACCTGATCAGAAACCAGTGCTGCCCATTCCCTTGGACCAGAAACCCCCCGTCAGTGCTGCAGAACTTCTTAAAGACAATGTTGCTAGTGGGACTGGGGGTGGAGGTGGTGGGGGGCCTCTAGTTGCTGTGGTCAAAAAGGAGCCTAAATCAAAGACACCCTTCATCTGTGGCTACTGCAACAAGGCTTTCCGGGACAGCTACCACCTCCGGCGGCACGAGTCTTGCCACACTGGGATTAAGATGGTTTCGCGGCCTAAGAAGACACAATCAGCCCCCACCATGGTGCCGCTCATATCCACTGTACCACGTGAGAACAGTGGAAACCCTTCATACATTACTACTATAGCTGGTATCCTGACTACAGCTACCACGTCCACATCCACAGGCACCAGCATCATGACCCCAATGCAACACCAACAGCAGCAGAGCATCCCTAAGAAACCCCCCAAACCAGTGAAAAAGAATCATGGTTGCGACATGTGTGGTAAGGCCTTCAGAGATGTTTACCACCTCAACCGCCACAAGCTATCGCACTCTGATGAGAAGCCGTTTGAGTGTCCCATCTGCCAGCAGAGGTTTAAGAGGAAGGATCGCATGACATACCATGTCCGCTCCCATGATGGTGGAGTTCACAAGCCTTACATCTGCTCTGTCTGTGGGAAGGGCTTCTCCAGGTATGTGGACATAATTTATTTTAACCTGACTGCTGATCTTTGCTAATGGAAAGAGAGGAGTGTATCAAATCAGTATAATGTTGTTTTCACTTATTTTGCCTCTGTGTCCTAAATGCGTGCAGTGTAATGGCTGTCGTAAAGGGAGCAGCTCTGCAACACTATCGGGTTGAGGTGGACAAAGAAAGGATCAGTTTTCAATCAGCTTCTTTTCAGCCGATACTTATCCGTTATCCGTTAATATAAAATTTGTTTAAATCTAAAAGAATTCATTGTGTGTATTCAGCAAATGATTTTACAATAAAGTCTGGAAGTCTGGTCTGAAATTACAGTTACCTGTAAAATGGTGTTGTTTGATTATCGATCTTGCTGTTGAAAGAATTCACTGATAGTTTGTGTGGAATTTCTATTAGGGCCCGAGCAACCGACAATGTCGGGCCGCGAAGGCCCTATTGAAATTCGAATACACATAGTACATCGGGCGCATATTTGGGGGATTTGCCATACTCGAAAACTCACCAAAGTGTGCACACTTGTCAGGCCTAGTGAATATAGCCATCTGATATAGGTTGCATATTTGTGTGTAAAAAAATGTCTCTCTAGCGCCCCCTACAATATTTCAAAAGAGCAGCCCCAGTGCTACGTTTCAGGTAAATGTATGAAACTTGGTCGGAACATGTATCACATGAAGACTTTAAAAAAAGTCTCTTGGGACCATGCTCCAAACCATACCGGAAGTCAGACATTTCGTTTTTTGTGTCATTTTTCCATAGAATTTGGCCTATTTCTACTCGCTATACTTTAACAAACTCCTCCTAGAGACTTTGTTTGATCCACTTCAAATTTTGTCAGTACAATCTCAAGACCGTTGTGATTAAAAGTTATCAAAAGCTTTACGTTTCACGGAATGGCTTAGCCGTAGCGGGCGGCTACTTTACGTGATTCCCCATCAAAAAAGCTGATGTAACTCAGCTGGACTTGTTCCAAACGGTCCCAAACTTCCCATGCTTGATAACACTCATGGCCTGAGGATGTCTACATGATAATCTTCACTAATACTCATAGCGCCACCTGCTGGTGAAAGGATTGATAAACACCATGCGATTTACATGACTTTTACACAATGTGGTTTACATTTGATATAGAGCTACATAATGCATGTTTGCACATGTTCTGTAGCGCCAGGCAGCGGATACAGGAAGCATTGGACTATTTGCAAAGCATCATTTCCAGCATCAGGCGGTCCACACGGGATTAAAAACGTCTCACTCATGGACGCGCTGTCCGACGGTCGCGGAAGTTCTCGGACGCGCAGGCCGAAGTCCCGCCGGCACCCCCGACGTGCGGGAGGATGCGAGGGCCCGTTCATCGCTTTAATTGATAATTGTTTTTCTGACCAATAGTGAGTCACTAAAAATGCATCATTGTGAATAGGGATGGCTATCCGGCATCAAACAGGTGCTAAATTATGAAAGAGATGAGTATTGATAATCTGCTATGTTATTGGTTCCGTTATCGGTACTTTTTAGCATTTTGGTGTGAAGCATTATCACGCTGCAGCCTCGACCTGAGCTCTCTGTGTCGTGGCTGAGCCAGCAGGAGTATCGATAAAGAACCGTACCGATGAGGGTATCGATAAAGAACCGTACCGATGAGTAGTATCGATAAAGAACCGCACCGATGAAGAGTATCGATTAAGAACAGTACCAATTAAAACTGCAAACAGCATTGATCGGGCCCTCGCATATTCACTCACGTTGAAGGTACTGGCAGGACTCTGGTGGATGCGGCCATGCATTTCAGTGACCATCATACACTGCGTGCATGAGTTAAACGGTATTTCCTGTGTCGACCAATGGCGTAGCCAGGTCATTTTGCCAGGTCTTAAGCCTTGAATGTTTTGAGTGTACCTCCGAATACAATCATAACTGTAAG
This sequence comes from Leptoclinus maculatus, assembly GCA_032191485.1. Taxonomy (NCBI): domain Eukaryota; kingdom Metazoa; phylum Chordata; class Actinopteri; order Perciformes; family Stichaeidae; genus Leptoclinus; species Leptoclinus maculatus. The sequence goes on along the minus strand of JAVDOI010000027.1, from coordinate 3,621,343 downwards.
CCTGTAAAAATCAACAAAGAACTGAATGTGTGTGAATGCGCTTCAGTGACATGACAGACTGTCAAAGTAAATGCAGGTCTCAAAACCGAGTGTTTGTGCAGAAAGCTCTGACAATCACTGCCGAGTGACCTAAAATTTGGAAGAGGAGAATGTATAGTTCCATGTATAAAAAAACATTTTTGTAAAGAAATAAGTTTAAGCCAAAAGGTGAGCCAATGTAGAATAATCTATCATATAAATTAAGCTGGGTGCAGTTTGATTTTATTAAACAAGCTTCACGTTACATGAGGGGGGGGCTGCATGTTTCATCACGTTACGTTTTTTCCTCCTAAATCGCGATAATGACGAACGTTAACAGTCGACAAAGTTCCGCATGCAGTGGACGTTAACTTAACCCAGCAAGTCTGAACGGTAACGGAACATAACGGAACTTAAACTGTAACGGAGGGAAATGAAGACGCTGTAGACATCTTAACGCCGATTGGACAAGACTCGGTACGTCAAAGATGTTCTATTGCGAAGATCACAACATCACCTTTTCTCCTCGTCTCACTCCAATCTGAGAACCGCTGGCTGGCCAATTGACCGTTGCGTTGTTTGAATCTTTTTGTGCGAAATACAGCCACACTTTTGACCGTTTACCTTTCGGCATTTTCTCTGTTGAATGAGAAAAACGTACGAGTTGCGTATGCAAATTTTCCGAAAAACTTTCATACACACAAAAACACCTTGAAAATACCAAAAGTTTCGTATATTTACCGTATTGAACCAGCGAATGGCCAGCGAATGGCCAGCGAATGGCCAGCGTAAGACCAGCGTATGGGCAGCGTATGACCAGCGTACGAACTGCGCATGCGTGTTGGAGAAGAGCTACCTTCAGGCACCGAAAGGAAGCACCGAAATCTGCGTTGCGTTTCGGTCCGGGTAGGTACCGGTTGTATAGGAACTATGGCACCGGTTTTCGGTACCCAACCCTAGTTACAACAGCTTGATGGATGTTGGCGAACCATGTAAAATGGCCACCACACCACGTCCACGTCGTTTGATGAAACCTCAAGCTTTTAGTAACTTTTATTCACTAAGGTCTTTAGATTGTTCTGACCAAATTCTAAGTTGATCTGATTAATTCCCTAGGAGGAGTTCGTTAAAGTACAGCACCTGGAAATTGCAAAACAACCACGAGAAATTAATAAAAAATTCAAAATGGCTGACTTCCGGTTGGGTTTAGAGCATAGACCCCTAAGACTTTTTTTTAAGTCTACATGTGATACATCTGCTTACCAAATTGTATACATCTAGGTGAAACGTACTGCGAGGGCTGCATCGTCAAAATGTTGTAGGGGGCGCTATCGAGGCGACTTGCCACTCTGAAGCATTAGAATACGTCGCCATGGCAACGGCCTTTCACGAAGCAACAAACTTTGAGTAACTTCATCACAAAGGTCTTGATATTGTACTGACCAAATTTGAAGTTGATTGGATTATTTCCCTAGGAGGAGTTTGTTAAAATACAGCGCATTTGTGTGGAACTAATTTGATGTTGATCTGATTTACCTACCAAGAGAAACAAGCCAAAGTATAGAGACTTTAACTTCCTGTTACCAGTAGGTGGCGCTATGACTATTATACATAATTGACCTGTAGATGTCTTCAAGACTGGAGTCTCATCAAACATGTGAAATCTGGAAAAGATCTGATGATGTGGAGTCGAGTTACATCAGTTTATTCGTTCATGGCGAAGGATCGAACAGATTCTTACAATCTTCACAATGAAGCATTATCAAAGTCTTAAGACTGTTCTGACAACATTTGAGAGGGATCTGATTAATCTGTGTGGAGCAGGATGTCAAAGTACACAACCTATAACTTCCTGTTGCCACTAGGTGGCGCTATTTCTATGATTCTAAATTGTCATATAGATGTGTTACGAGTCAGGATGTTATGACATATGAGAGATTTGGAGCAGATTAGACAATGTACGGCTGAGTTACAACAACTTCCTGTTTTGTGGCAAATGGTGTTTTTTTGCCGCCATGCCACAGATACATAGTTTGATAACTTTTTGATCTTTGACTAACTTTTCACTGCCACGGTCTCAAGAGCATACTGACCAAATCTGAAGTCAATTGGGTCAAATTTCTAGAAGGAGTTCGTTAAAGTACGGCGCTTTGAAATGGTCAAAAAACGTCATAAAATTCAAAATGGCTGACTTCCTGTTTGGTTTAGTGAAAAATTCCAAGAGGATCTTTTGTACGGCCTATCAAGTTACACATACCTATCAAATTTCATACAGCTAGGTGAAACCCAATGCTACTCAAAGGGGGGCGCTATCGTGCAAATTTTTCATCCCGCAGCTGGACACCCTAATTTTCACCCTGACTGGCTTGCGTGCCAAATTTCTAAATCTTACCAGTATCCCAAGAACCTCCTTTTTGCGACGAAAGTGGTACGATAATAATAATAAACATTAGAATAAAAACAGGCCCTAATAAGAGTATCGATGAAGAACCGTACCGATAAGGAGTATCGATGAAGAACCGTACCGATGAGGAGTATCGATGAAGAACCGTACAGATGAGGAGTATCGATAAAGAACAGTACCGATAAGAGTAGTGTTATGGATAAAATCCTAACGTTACCATCCCTATTTGACTCTGTCTCAGAATTGGCCTTGAAGATTAGGGTTAATTTAAAATAGTAGATGGCGTTTTGAGCCATTTTTAGCGATGACATGCTGATTTATATCAATTTGGTGAGAACTGTCAATATAAGTGCATTAAGTGTGCAGTCTTTAATTATTAACAACCCTTCCCGTCAACAAGCATTGTTCAAAACAAAGTATTCAAAAGATTAGTCAAGGTAGTTGACCTAAGACAGCTTGCTGCTACCATCTGTATTCTGAGTGGTATATATTATAGTGGTATAAATATTAGATGCACTGCTGATTGTGTCACATCTGTCAAACTAATCTGATGTGGTCAACATCATGACTGAAATGTGTCTATATTACACTGCCCTAATCTCTTATGTCAATGAAATGATGCCACTAGTAAAGCCAAAGGATTTCCATTTTCTTCCTTGTCTTCATCTCACCCTGCAGACCGGATCACCTAAGCTGTCATGTCAAGCATGTCCATTCCTCAGAGAGGCCATTTAAGTGCCAAGTAACGGTAAGAGTCATCACTCAGTGTCCTCTCTGCAAAAAGCAAAAAGGCTCACCTATACGCACATTTTGATATTTCACTCTAGTCTTTTCCTGTATGTGCTTTTGTCTGTATCGGAAAGCATCAATAAATGTTTTACTTTTTTGCAAGCAAGGAGCTTACTTTTGTCTGTTGTTGATGAAAGCATTCTAGTCACATGATCAGGTTCCTCATGTGTTAAGAGGAAAAAAACAATATTCACTAGTTTCTGTCCCAGGCCTGTACCTCCGCCTTCGCTACCAAAGACCGTCTACGCTCCCACATGATCAGGCATGAAGGCAAAGTGACCTGCAACATCTGTGGCAAAATGCTAAGCGCTGCCTACATCACAAGTCACCTCAAGACACACGGCCAGGCCAGCTTCAGCAACCCATGTAACAATAAAGGTAGGCAAGAGTGTCCTTTTACTTCTCGTAAAGCTCCTCACTACTTACTCCACCTTTTCAGCCACACGTATGGAGACTTCCCAAACCATTGACATATTGGATACATTATTTGTCATTATACTGATTGGGGGTTTCTGTCAATACCCCACTCATTAAGCTGTGATTTAATGTACAGTGGACCTGGGCTACACACTATCAATGGCTGCTCCAGAAGTTAGTTGTTCCTTCAGTTAGTGCCCTAACTGATCTGACATCAGCTTTCAAGGTGAAATGTGTTTTTTAAGTTTTAAACCTGTAAAAGCAATTTTTGTGTTTGCAGTTTGTGTAGTAGAACTGCAGTCTTTACCCTTTTTTATGAGGAGCAGGCTTCTCAAAAACTGTTCAGGGCATGATGACCATTCCAATTACCCAATAGTTATGACTTTCTAAGTGTCCTGTCACCCTTACTGAATACAAGTCAGATACAGCTGCTGGATACAAGTGTTCTTTTCAGGCAGTGTGTTGAGTAAAACTCTGCTGCCGTTGCGTTTTTTCATGCGGAGCATCCCGTTGCAACCATTGGGTTTGAGCTCCGTAATTCATCCCCATGCACGATGCTTAGAGTAATCACAGTGTCTATTACAGTGCAAAGAGCTAATGTGCTAAGGGTCGTGACATTTTTGGTTGATTAGACAATTTTGAATTTTTTAAATCTTTTAAATTTAAATTTTCTTTTTTCCCAAACATGAATCTGTCCATTATTTTAATAATTCAGCATTGTATGCAAGATAACAGGTATGTTTATGCATGGCAGTGGCACTAATAGACCATCACTCATTTTTTGTATCCACATGTTTAAAATAAAAACGTCAATTTTAATAGCTTGTATGCATGATTATCATGCAATTGACTGACAATGTTGATATTGGTATCAGTTGACAAGGTATGTTTCTAAATGGCAGTGGCACGGCCACCCTACTCACTGTACCTTGCACATGTTTAAAATAAAAACATGAATATATGAACCTGTGTATTATTTGAAAAGCTTAGTATTGAATGCACAATGTTTATTTTAAAGTTTTTTTTGCGATTAATCGCATTATGCGCAAAGTTCAATAATGAATTCAAAAGTAGTGTATTGCGCACTTTTATTTTAAAAGTACTGCTATATGAACAAAAGTGCAATAACATTTGGTTTGCAAACACTTTAAACAAATAAGGTTATTTTTAACAGCAGTATTCCCTTTACACATAGCAGTTAAAATACAGTTATGATTCTGATAATAGATATTCAGCATCACAGATCACAACTTTATCTTCATGTGTGTAAGAGATGCAATTTGAAATATACACCGTGAAAACTGCAAACCTATCTACATCATGTTTTTTTCCTTTTTTTTCCATTTGTTAAATTCTCAGTAGTGATAACTAAATGATATGCTTATTATACATATTACAAACAAAACAACTTTAAAAACTCTAAAAAAAAAAAAATTTAAATGAATCATTTCTTTTTTGCTTTTTTTTGTATTTTGGTCAGACACATATGCAACGCTGAATACCGTAATATGTGTGGTATTTGTTATAAATGTACATTGGTACATAGAGGGTGATAAGAAGCTGTACATGGAGGGACTTAGAACCCAGAGGAATGTAGGTGAAGCAAGGGAACCTGGAGGGGGTCTGTACCGTGGCAGTAACCTGCATGAGGAAGTTATGTTAATAAAGAGTTGCAGTTAAGAGCAGTTTGTTCTCACGTGCTTATATGTTCATTTAAAAACACGACAATATGTATTTTGATATTGTCACGTTTGATCCTGTAATGAGACGATCGCGCACGTGTGAGACAGGAGGGAGTGAAGGGGGGTTCCGGACCGGGGGTGTCACCCCGGGGGGGGGGGGGGTGGGGGGGCAGCAGGAAGTGACGCCACACAAACGCAGCTGTTCACCGCTTGCTGCCCGGTTCTTGTGTTAAAAATGTCCGCTTAATAATAATTTAAAAAAAAACTGCGTTAACGCACATAATTGTCTGTGTTAATTAATTAATGTGTTAATATAATAACGCGTTAACTTACCCAGCACTAATGTTTATACATGGCACTAGGCCCAGTTTAATATAAAACACAATTTTATACAATATATATAGTCGGGGTCCCTGCTCCATCTCTCTATCAGTTTGAGGGTCCTTGGCCTGAAAAACGTTGAAGATCCCTGGTCTAAACAGTAAAAATGAGCATTGGGCAAAGGTATATTACCTAATCATGATGTGTTCAATATCATTTTGTATTTGGCGATAAACTTATTGTATTCATATTAGTTTGTTGCACTTATTACATTTGTTAGTAGTTCTCTTGAATACCTATGTTGAATACACTTACTATAAGTCGCTTTGGATAAAAGCGTCTGCTAAATGACTGTAATGTAATGTAATGTAACTTGAATTAATCCAGTTGTTTGAGGGAGAGTTTCTCACAGCAATATAAATGAGAAATTCAAGCTCTAAGCAGCTTATAATACTTAAACTACTAATGCCCCAAAAGACGTTTAATCAAAGCAAATATTTAAATAAAAATACAGTCAGTTATTTCCTAGTCATTTGAATTGTGTTTATGCAAATACCCAGCATAGATCATAGTAACAAAGTCAAGTTTAACATTTCAAATTTTGGCTTTCTTTTGTCAAATTGTCCATTGATTTTTTTAAATCTATTAATATGCCTACATTTTCCATTTCAGACAAGTAAGTTTAGCTATTTTACATGTAAAACAAGTGTAATGCCAAGTCTGGGGGTGTGGAATCTGAAAGGTGTGGGTGTTACAAGACGTTATTCAGCTGCATTACAGGAATTGTATGATTCCGCAATTTTGGAGCTTGACCCATACTAAGGACAAGTCTGTCTCTGCTGCTACCATTGTAACCAATTTTTTTGTATCCGTCTTTTGTGTATCCCCCAACTTAATGAAAGTGGCCTACCACTTAAAAGGAGAAGATGTCAGGAATAAGCTACGATAAAGTAATTCATGGTGTGTGTGTGTGTGTGTGTGTGTGTGTGTGTGTGTGTGTGTGTGTGTGTGTGTGTGTGTGAAGCCCCTGATAAAATGTTAAGTATTTAACACCCCATTCCCACGCCACATACACACAAGTTAACCATGCCAACTGTTGAAGCTGACTCCCAGATGATGGCACTGCTGCCCTGTGCTCTTGTAACCCTATATGTGTCTGTATTTCTGAATAGGCATAAGTGACTGGCAGTGGAACCACTCAGGGCCACGAAAAGGTAATCCAGTAGCTAGTAGCAGAAACCCCAAAGTACTGAATTCTAACCTCTGCAAAACACAAGTGGCCAGTTTTTCTTCACGCACCATGTCACACAAGTACAGAAGCATTTCTTTTCTCTGAGGACTGTTGTAATTAAGGTTCTTAGTTCTGCTAATATAAGGTTAAATTTCATGAAGCAGGATCAGTAGATCATTTAAATGAACCACACACTGGACCATAAACACTACCTGACCATCAGAGGTCATCTTGCACTACTCAGCTGTCCATTCTGTCCTGACTTTGACCAGATTGACCGGCTTTTTATTTACCTACTCTTCAAATCGAACAATAATAATAACAAAAATGATGATATCCCAGTTGAAATAGGGTCATAACTGACCCAGCTGCGAGCTAGCCACCTCACAGCATAGGTGAGACAAGTTGATGATGACCCTGTGATGTACTGGCCCTGAACTCAGCTGGGATGGTCAAATTGGCAGTCCTGCAGTATAGTGTGCATCCAGCCTTAGGCATACACAGAGCTTAAGTTGTCCTTCATAATGTGTTACTGTTTCAAATGAAAGTTCTGAATTCAAACTAATGGACAGTTAGCTGGTTAGTCTATTGATCCTGCTTTTTGAATTTACCCCTCAGGTGAGTTGACGGTAGGAGAGATTTTAAATAACTCCTTCCAAGTCCTAATTGACAACTCTCACAAAGGTAGGTTTCTTCAACAATATTATCACAGTTGACATAATGCATTAATGGTGTATTGACATTTTCAGTGACCCAGCTTAACAGCCAAGGAGCTGAGAGGGCTGTTGACTTTCCCTGTTTTGGAGGGGTAGTATATTTCCACAAGGTTGACCAGCCCTAACTCTACCCTTATCTGTCTTTTTTTAAAACAGATGGCAACACTGTGCACAACAACTCGGCCACTACGACGCCGGTCACCAACGCGGCAGCAATAACCTCGGCCCTGAATCGCGGTGGCATTGCCAGCAATCCCGTCACCATCGCTGCTCAGATGAACATCGGCACCAGTACGGTCAACATCACGTCACAGGTCAACCTGCAGCACCCCATCACCATCACTGGCCCTGTGAACCTGGCCTCCGTCAACATCCCCACAACGGCACACATGAATATCGTCCACCCGGTGGCCATCACCACTCCCATGTCCATGAATATCACCGGGCCACTCAACATTGCCATGAGGTCCATGGAGAGCATGCCTTTTCTATCCCAAGTTCTGCCTTCCTCCCCTCCTTGGTAGAGCTTCTCGTAGTCTATGTAAGAGCCGATAATGTTTTAACTGCCTAATAATGGATGAGCCTGTCAAATCTTAGTAAAACTGCCCTTTTGATAGGTTGATAGTGTGTTAAACTTGAAAAGGTAATAACTGATGTAATTCAACCACATAGATAGTAACCAATGATTGTTACTTGCAGGAGTGATTACTGCATAATTTGTCAATTTTGAATTTTGTTTGTATTTATAAATACAAATGAATGGTCATTTTTAGGGATGGCAACATGGATACACCTGTCTATCATAGTATGAGTTTGATCTTATTTTATTTTAGATATTGTAATATAGGACATTTCTAGAAATGTAATAGAGAAAGGTTTTATTGATACCAGATGGGACTTTCTGTTCTTAGCTAACCCAGTGAATTTATTTCTTGACAAATCAAGGTACTTCATCACATTGATGCAAAACTTCTGTAAATCAAAATATTACCATAAAGCAGTCCTGCTCATAGATATGCGACATTGCCCACACTGGCCTAATATACCAAAATGGAGAGATACCTCAGTGTAAACGGCAACATTTCTAACAAATATCAAGTTATTGTCGTATCATATCGCTCAGCCCTAGTCCACGGTGTTACTCACTGCCGTAGTTTGTTGTGTCGGTCAAGTCTTTCTCATTCCTGCTAGTTGGGTTTCTGAGGGCCATGTCATTCTCAAATATGAACAGATTAACTGGTTTGACAAAAAATATCATAACTTCATTCATTTTTCTCTGTTATCAACCACATTTCAGTGTTCATCAGGTCTAGAGCTGTCAATGCGTGATCCAAGAATGGAACTCCAGTTGTTTGATAACAGGAGATCCTATGGGGGGGGAGAATTAATACCACTGTGTCTGTTCACGCATGCGAGTGGCCTCCAATCTCCACCAGCTGATAAAGGCTGACCAGGCTCAGATAAACGTCATTTTGTGCAGATATTCTGTGTACATAATATTTTATGCCAAAGATTTTCTAAGTATCGTGTTTTCCCCTAAATGTTATATTTTAAAAGATAAGGGGAAAACCTTTAAACAGCATTTGGACCATCATAGGAAACTTAAATTCTCCTTTTGGAAACCCAGAGTAATGAAATTGGCGCCTCAGGTGGGGCTGTCTTCCCCGTGTCTGCCTGACTCTTTTTTATCAGAAGCCAACAATACCCATTATTATCATTGCAATAATAATTCTCCTATTTTTAATATGTGATAATGTGTATATTAATGTTAAATTGTTGGCATTACTAGTAGTAAACAGGAACAGGTTTCATTATACTTTTTAACCAAAAGAGTATTTGCTACCACTTTGGTGTAAAATTATTTGGCAGTTATTACAATACCAGCTGCTGCATTGTTGCCCATGTTTTGTTTTTTTAATCCCTTGCCCCCCCCCCCCTTTTTTCACACTAGGGTAGTTTGTTGTATGGTGACAGATAGTTGCAGCAGTGTTGGCCTTAAACACATATGCTTTGGAGAGGCAGCTTTCAGAGCCCTGTTCCACAATTCTTTCATCTCTATTTAGCTGCTGAAGGACGAGCCTCTTAAAAGTGGCCACTTAACGATTTCTTCAACTGGGCATCTGACTTCAAATCTGGGTGAAATGTGAGGCCTTACTAGACCTTTAGGCGTTGGTAAACAGCTCCTTGAATTAAAGTGTATTGCCATATTCTTAAATGCTTCCTCTTAAGGCATATTTTTTCTGTTGTTTTAGTGGACTTATCAGTATTTGATAGTTTATGTATTTTAAAGTTTAATCACAAAATACAAACCTTCCATTTGGAGAGAGTGGGTTTAGCCTCTGTTTACCCCCCCATGTCTTTTTTAAACTTGCAGTCAGTCGACACTGCTGGATACTCTACACAAGTCTATCGGTCACAGCTGTTTGAGAATTTTTGTATGTATTTATATCATGCCAGTTAAAGGTACAGCTAAGAGGAAACATCTTGTACTGAAAGCATGTCCCTTAAAATGGCAGTATTATCAAAGGTCAAATAATCAGAAATTTTGATTACTGAAGACATTTTAACTCTAGAGGTCCCAGTGGCTCGTTAGAATCTACTCCACAGTTGACCTGTGGTATGTTTACTTTAGCAGGTATAGGATCCCCGTCACTGTCACGCAAACTCAGGAAGGTTACTGAGAATAGTCTTTTAAACCATGTTCAGCTTTTCACACACTGGTCATTTCTTTGTAAATATGAAACACAATTTTATTGCCTTTTAGCTGTGGGAGAGGGAGCATCTCTACTTACCATAGGCTAGCAATGCAAGAACTATATCACCACTGAAGTGGCCATCCATCCGAGGAGAGAGAAACCATCAGAGACTAATTAACGGATAAGGCTTGTGTTGCTTTAAGTTGTCAACAAATCCCATAAAAAGGCCAAAAAGCTAATAATATTACTAACTAATATCTGTGTAGCTACGGTTTGACACACCTTATGCCTCCAATACCATAGAATTCTATTGTTATCCAAAAACGATTGAAAACACATTGAGGAGCCATACCATCTTCATGAACACTGAGTGCAGTTGATTCCTGTCCTCTGCCCCACATGGTGTGCCTCCTCAGAGACTAAACCTGAAGCCACAGGGTTCTTTGAGGATCAGCAGTGCTCTGTTCTCATTGAAGGAACATGTCAATCAGTGCAGCGGCATGGCTCTTGTTTATATTTTTATTAGCTTTTGGAAAACAGTTTAGTGGCACAGTGTTGGCAATATCTGATTATGTCCCAAGGTTCCTTGGTGGAGTGAGTCTTGAGGAACACAAGTGAATTAGTTTGTAGATGTGAAGCCTGTTTGTAGTTAAGAAACTTTTTCAGTGCAGGAACTCTGAAGCACTGGCAGCAGACTGTAGGCTGTGTACACTACAGAAGAGTGGTACTTAGAGGCGCATTTCACTTTGGTGGAAAGAGTCAATGATTACAGTTCACCTGGCCACATCTGCACATTGGCTGTTTGGCCCCTTAGTTTCATTGTGTGCATGCCAACACAGTCCACCAAGGGAAATGTTCTCATGGCATTATGATCTTGGAATTTGATTCATTTACCATCTGTACTTTTTATTTAATTTTTTTCAATGTTCCGTGTGGATGACTGAGCTTGTCCAGTGTAGGTTTGAGTTCAACAACCATTATTAGAAGGCTAGTGACTTTTTATGAAAACAAAACACTAAAAAAAATTAGGATGAAAGGAAGTGTGTGATGTCATTTGTCCTTCTCCAGTTGCCGTAAACAAGTGTGCCTGAAATATTTTTGCAAGACTTTTCCACACGTTGACGCTTCCTCTAGATGTGCTGTGTGATGGAATAGTTTGTGAGGGAAGCCTTCAGAGGGCCCAAACTATGTTGTGATGAGTTCATTCTTTTTTAAACCTGAGGAGTGAAGTTCTGGTACTTCAAGAACAACTTTTTATTTGGGTCAAGGTCGTGTAGATGTATCAATGACATTTAACTATTTAGTTTAATTTTTTAAAATTTTACTCCAACCTAATGTGAAAAACATTATTTGGCCAAATAATGATTTGGAAGATTATTTAAATTTTTCTGTGAAGTTTGTATGATGAATTTGGCAGATGTGAAGGCAAATGAATGTATATCTTTGTACAAACCATTTAGTTCAGAGGACATGTTAGTTATGACAGACACATGCAAGACAAAATAACATTTTATAAATCTTTTTGTATTAGAACATTAACAATGGTAATTTTTGTATATACGATACGAAGGCTAGGCTTTCTGATTAGCAGAAAGGTAAAACATTCCTACATTTTTTTTAAATGTATGTCCATTGAGAATAATTATGTAAAGATATGCGCAATGTTTTATGTGCCTTTTATTTGGGGTTGTCTAAATAAAAGAAAACAAAGCATGATTTTGGACTGTCCATGCTGAGTCTCAGAGGAAAGTCAATCCTCTCCATCTCAGCTGAATCTCTGGACCGACTCCCCTGCACTCAAGACACTCCCCTAGATCAGGAGAGCTGTACTCCTTTCTGCTTTTAGTTGCTTTTCCTGGCTTTAGTCAAGGTTTCTAGGAGGCTGAGATGGTTGCTGAAGTCCCCGGTCTTTCTGGATGTTTCTTATCTCCAGACTCCTCAGTGTCTTCACCGGCTCACTGGCTCACAGTTGGCCTGCTCATGATGAAAGTGCCTCTGTGACTTTGCTTATTGGAGTGGATTGTGGGGGATTTTGTGCCAAACCATGGTCTGTATGTGACGACAAAAACATTTCGGTGTTTTTTTCATTCTTTAACTATTAAACTTGGAAAATGTGATGTGCTGTGTGAAGTGTCTTTGTTTGACATTCAGTGGTTAACTGACGCCTGAATGAGCAAAGATTTGATGCTGTACAATGTAAAGGAATAAAGGAATCTAGTTTACTGACACCATTCTGTATTGTGTGTGGACCTAATTTTCCACATGCTTGTCTGTTTGGCCATGAGCAATTTTTTTCTGATATGGGTTAGGTCCCTAAGCTAGCTTTTACTGTTTCAACATGCTTTTGCACAAAAACCGGTCCATGAAGAAATTATTTTCTCAGTTTGGTGTGGAAGAACTTGATTGTCCTGCTCGGAGCCCGACCTCAACCCCATCCAACACCTGTGGCAGTTAGTGGATTACTGACAGAGCTGGGCCTGATCAGATAGTTTTGGCCATGTAGGCTAACAGTTTAATGAATAAAAGAAGCACAGTAAGCAAGTCACACAGAAAGCTGATTTTCTTAAAGGGACAGCTCAGCCCAGAATCAAAAATGCATATTTTCCCTCTTACGTCTAGTGCTATTTATCAATCTAGATTGTTTTAGTTTTGGAGATATCGGCTGTAGAGATGTCTGCCTTCTCTCCAATATAATGGAAGTAGATGGCGGACTGCTTGTGGTGCACAAAGCGCCAAAAAGTTACATCTGACAAGAAATGTCTGAAATCATGACCCAGTTACTGACCCAAGCCCAGACCTTGTGAGCAGTTTCATGTAGAACAATGGTTGAAAGGAAATATTACAGAATAGTAGATTGGCGAGAAGGCAGACATGTCTCAAACGATCTATATTCACAGAATCTGCAATAATTATTTAGGTTGTATTTATCTCCAATTTGTATAAATCACTGTTAATGAACCTTTATTTCAAATGTCAGGAAAAGTGCAAACTGATAGATAATATACAGTAACAAAGTATAGCCAATTTTAATTTATGGTCAGAAATGTTGAACATTTTGTTGAAGATGCTGTTGATTCCAAAGGCCTCAGCTTTCGGGAATTGGATACTTTCGATCAGTTCTTGCTGTTAGTGAAGCATCTGGAGGGTTTTGGTTGTCTTTAAGTACTCATTTTGTGAAACCTGATTCAGCAGCATTCACAAAATTATTCTGCATACTTTCAGCTACAGAAACCATACAAATGTCAAAATGACTTTGCACAAAAGTTTCCCCACTTATGAGCCTCTCAAATTTCACTTCTCATACACGATCAAATAAAATGTAGACACATTTGTCCTGTTTCAGATGGTGTGCTTATTTAATGGCTAGGACTGTCAGTTTACACATTCTCATCATTCTCATTTCTGGCTCAAAAAAGTGATGAATTGAAGATATTTCAGCAGTACATCTTTTACAACAATACAAAATATTTTTGAGTTAGAAGATCTTTCTCACTTCCCAATTTTGTGCCCTTTGATTCCTCACTCCTCAATCTTCCGGCTTGTGACCCAGATATCGATCTTAGCATTCCATTTAGAGAGCCGTCTCAACTCCTAAAATGCATCTGGAGGAGCGAAGCCTGAGGACCGCGGAGGAAAAGCTGTGTATCCTATGGCATTCCACTACGGTCTCAGTGAGCACGTGGTTAATGTTGTGAATTCAAATAAAAACACTTGCTTAGGCATCAAAACCACTTAGTGAGGTTTAGTTTGTTCTTAAAATAAGGATGTAACATAAGTAAGGAAAACACAACTTCAAAATAACTCAACACTTTGGGACATGAACACTGGCCTCCTGGTTGAAAGTCCTGTATCAAGGTTCACATTGTAGTTAACTGAAAGCCTGCTGTGTCTCATACTGACACTAAAGGATGTCTTGTGTGTTGGCATCAGACGCAGAGCGCCGTGACAAAGCGTTAGTATTGGACACCCTGTGAATGAGAACGGGCTCTCCATGCTGTCTGATGTCCATCTATATCAGGGGTCTTCAATTAAAATTCCAAAAGGTCCAGATTGAGAAAATCTCCTCGGGCAAAGGTCCGGAACTTTACAATAATATCTAACTCGCGCCACATATATATATATTCAAGAAGTCCAGTAGTAGTAACGTCTCTGTGTCGTCAACAACTGTCAAATCAAATAAAGAAAGTACACATCAATTATATTTTAACAATTATTATTCTCAGTTTTCAAATTTAACTGGATAGATTATAAATAATACATAGAAATACATAAATAAATGTTCGTCTCTCATTTAAAGTAAAAATAATGGCTCCATCTAAAAATAAAATAAACAAAAAATAACTTAAAAGAAAGTGCTTGATTTTAGAAAGATGAGCCTTGTGGCTGAGGCTGCTGACAGGTATTTGCTTGATTCTTTTCACATAACTCTTCTTTTTGTTTCCCCTCAAGTAAAGTTCCAGCTACTGCACTTATTCAATTCAATTCAAATTTATTTTGTATAGCCCAAAATCACAAATTTGCCTCAGAGGGCTTTACAATATGTACACATGACATCATCTTGTCCCGGAACCCTCACATCGGAACAGGAAAAACTCCCCCAAAAAAACCCTTTAACGGGGAGAAAATGCCCTCCTTGACAACCTCTCCATCAGTGAATGGCTTTTTATGTTGACCCAAAATCCAAGAAACTTTCAGGGAACATTCGTAAGCACGTCGTTGGGCAGTGAATGAATTTGTTAATATTCTGGTGGAACGTTCATATTGGGCTCTTAAATCGTTTATTTTCTGCGCCCTCAGTTCGGATTGGAGTGGGTATGTTTGGTCTCGTAGTGGCGTTTCACATTGGCGCTTTGAATAATGGCCACGGTATCTGAGCATATGAGACAGAGTGGTTTAGTAGCGCCAGCAGGAAGAATGAACAAATACGAGTCCGTCCATTCTTTGTTAAAGCTGTTTTCGAGGTCCACCTTTCTCTTTTTAGAGCACGCCATGTTAACTTGCTTCCAGTGGCGGCTGGTCCATAGAGGGCGCTAGGGCGCCGCCCCCCCTTGAGCTACAAATAATACAAAATAAAATAAATAATAATAATAATAAACTATACAAATTGACAATATTTGTGTTTTTGAAACATGGAATCACCCAGTAATATGTGTAAAATATGATATCTGCGGTAAATATATGCTTTTCCTGCACGTCCTCTCTGCCTGTCTGCTCGTCCTCTCCTCGTGTGCACGTCTCAGCTGGCTGGGGCGCTGGAAAAACTGCCCCAAAGAAGGCGGGTCTATGGAGCAGTTTAGGCAATGATGCTTTAATGCTGACTAAAGATATAAATGAGTGACATACAATTTAGCCAATCAGCGTCCTCAAATAGATTCAGCTTGGGGCAGATTTAATTCTGCCCCAAGCTGCGCGTTCTCGTCAGGACCAGTCTCTACAGGCGAGCACTCCTCCAAGACCCGTTTGAGAGGAGAACTGAGAGGAGAAACTACAGCTGAAAGAGCTGATCCCAGATCAGCCTGACCTCACAATCAGACAGCAGACTAGCAGGAAAGAGAAGCAGTACATGAAGCTTCTCTACTAGCTGTACACCAGACAGGTTTGGCTCGCTGGATGACGTCATGCTAATAACGTATTTAGCTTTTTAAAACAACGGGGACAGAACCAGCATGGACAGTTAGGGAGTGAGGGACATGAAGCACCTGTCTGAGAAATGTATATATATATAGTGATATAGATAGATAGATAGATAGATAGATAGATAGATAGATAGATAGATAGATAGATAGATAGAGAGAGAGAGAGATGTAGAGATGTAGAGATGTAGAGATGTAGAGATGTAGAGATGTAGAGATGTAGAGATGTAGAGATGTAGAGATGTAGAGATGTAGAGATGTAGAGATGTAGAGATGTAGAGATGTAGAGATGTAGAGATATAGAGATAGAGATATAGAGATATAGAGATATAGAGATATAGAGATAGATATCTGTAGAGATATAGAGATATAGAGATAGATATATATATATATATGTGTGTGTGTGTGTTTTATATTATAGTGAATATTATTATATGATATATATATATTATTATATTATACAGAATATTATATGATATATATTATTATATTACACTGAATATTATTATATGATATATATATTATATTATACTGAATTCCCTGTGAGGGTGACGCGTTTGTCAAAATGTTATTTACTGCTTTTTTTCGTGTTGGAATGAATGTTAAATATTTAACTGCAAAGTAGTAATGCGTGTTTGATACCTTAATTTGTTTGCATTAAATCATTCTGGGATGTTTGCTGAAATTGATTGGATGTGGCACAGCCCTACCAAGAAAATTTTCCACCAGCCGCCACTGCTTGCTTCTCCGACTTACTCACTTCTCTCACTGCTTCTCTCTCACTGCTCTCGCTCCGTCTCCCGCCTGTCTGCGTAATCTCACTCGACTCACGATGCATTTTGGAATAAACATTCGATTGGCTGAGTAGCGTCACGTGAGATTATTTACAATGTATGTAATTGGTCGGCATGTTTCCTGAACTGCTGAATGAGTGCCGTAAAGGACAGAAAAGCTGCGCAGGTTAAAACAGAAGCGCTCCGCCAAAATGTATAATTCTCAATTATCCATCAATTATACGTCCGGGTCCGGATAGGACAGCGTCTGGGTCCGGATCCGGACCGCGGTCCGCCTATTGGCGACCCCTGATCTATATGAATGTTAGATACAGTACTGGGTACCCAGTACACTGGGTTCAGAGGCCTCATAGTTACCCTCTTCAAAAAGACATGTATCTTGCTGTGATCTGATATGTTATGGAATAGTATGGAAGAGCTTAACTAATGCCACGTCCACACTACTCCGTTTCCATTTGAAAATGCATATGTTTTGCTGAGTTTACACTGAGTTCACACTACGCAGGAGTTTTCGAGCACCTAAAACGGAGGAGTTTGAAAAATGCTCCCGAAGACGGATACGTTTGAAAACGCCGGGGTTGCGTATTCGTGTGGACGGTCGAAAATTGATAAGTTTGGAAACGATGACGCCCACTTGTTCACTACTTGATTGGTTCTTAGCAGTCATGACGTGTTCTTCCCAGTCATGACGTGTCCTTCCCTGATTCGTCACACCCCTATCACGTGACCCTTTCCCGGAAGCTCACAAACAACAACATTGATTACCGATCGACTAATTTAACATGGATAACTGATTACAGGTGTTGCTGACCTTGTTGTCTTTAATAGCAGCTGTTCAGTTAAAGTCTGCATTTCTGCAGCGGAAGCAGCTGTTATTGGAGCGATTAGTGAGTGGCGTGACCAGCGGTGTTATCAGACCTACGGAGTGGCCGCCTGAAGTCACGGTTAGCGGCTTTAGGGAGGGCGATGGACACAAAACGGTGGACTTTCCTGTCCTTATTAATGCTTATTTTGTTCTGCACAACTATTGTGAAGTCTGCAGATGAAATGTAAAGGAACAAAAGCAGTAATTGCTCTCCAGTACGACAGAGACTTCAGCCACCAGCAGAGCTACGAGTGAGAACAGACAACGAAACCGAGGCAGAGGTCAGAGGGCATATACTTTTACATTGCAACCGATGCCTTTAATAAGGCCATGTGAAAACGTTCCCCCTCTCGTAAGATTCTGCAAAGCAAAGTTATGAATTTCTTTGAACAGGCAGCTGACAGTGCAGATGCAGTTACAGAGCATAATCTCAACAGTACATAATCTATATATAATGCTATGCATGTGCAGTCTCACAGACTTATTGGGAATGCAGGCTACAATAGAGAGAGTCCTGGAACTGGTCCACTGACTTAAGACCATGTGTAATTCCATGTTTGTCCAGATGGTGTCCTCAGAGGACTTTTCTCTGTGTCTGATGGACTTTGTTTTAGTCTGCCGCTTTACCAGATATATTAAAAAGCCAGTGAATGTGTTTCACACAAACTGCTGATGTAGCAGATGCAAAAAAAATGTACCTGAGACCAGAAGACCACACAACCTTCTTCTCCATTTTAACTTGAATTGTGGTTCACTAGTCAGCTTCTGTTTTGAAAAATTGTATTAGGCTCGGACAGTAATTGCATGTGGGTTGGTGTGCACCTAAACAGACATCCAAACTCTTTATCTCCCTGGACCCGAACAGCCCCCGGTGGGGGGGCTGAGTGGGTCGAGCAGAACCGAGCCGGTACCGAAGAAAGCAATTTTCAGTAACAAATATATAAAATCTACAACCATGCAACATACCGTTTTAACGAAGAAATTCTGATGAACAGAAGCATGTGTAACATTTTACACACTGAAAAAACAATAAAACACGATCTACGACAAGCTTCCTAGCCTCGTGCTAAATAACGTCACTTTTTCGCGTTCATTTTCCCAAGATACGCAGCCGAAAAAGTCCACCGAAAGACGTTCCTTTAGCTTCCAAGCTAAAGCTACCTACTTAGCAACATTAGCTTCCGACCCGGCTTCGAATGTACATTTCGGATTTACTCTCCGGCAAACACTTCAAACGTTACCCGGGGAAGAGCACCCCGAGCAGCCAGTCACACAGCTGAAGAATTCTGGATTGCACTCACCATTTAGAAGAAAAATGACAAAAGAAGTCCTCATTATTCCATTCTGACCGCTGAATCGCCTTTTGCCATCCGTTTACAGTCTAATAAAGTTTTCCCTGAACAAAGGGGGGGTCAAATAAGCCCGGGGGACCATGTTTCACATTAGGTAGGACTCCGGCTTTTACGCACCGGTCCGCCGGCTCAAATCGGCATTTTCCGGAAAACTAAAGACTTCCTGGAAATTCCGTTGACACCACTCCATTGGCCAGATCCAGACACGTGCATAGAGATGTCATACTAAGAAATCGACCAACCAGAGGCTGTACAAAGGCCACTCAAACACCCGCTATGGCGCATTCTGCCGTGAGTCGGCGGCTCCAAGAGGCTTTGGAGAGGGTTCTAGCTCTCCAAAATGATTCCAAACTGCTTTATGTGATAGATTGTGCATGTACAAGGATAAAGGAAGTTAAATATATTGTTATTTAAGTTATAAAAGTACAATGGAACAGCTAGAGAGGCTGTTTCTCAAATGACGACCTCTCGTGACCTCTCGTACGTTTATGTCTCTTGCTCTGGCCTACTTCACTCTATTCACTCCAATTCTTTTGTGTGTGACTACTGCCATCGTTTGCTATGATTGTGGGTGGTTTGTAGGCTTTATTGAGCCTCATTTAATATAGTATTATGAATAATAGTGCTTTTTCACCATACGAACCGGACATTTTCAAAGTGGAGCTGTGTTCCATCTTCATCTGCTATTAACCAGTAGCATATACACAATATTTACACAATTCATATGAGCAAACCCTTCTTAGTGTTATTAATCCATTTAAATTATTCAAAAAGACCTTGTGGTTAGAGAGTAAGGCCCCTTTGAGTATGGGTATAGTATTTTTGAGCAGAAGCCACAAAAAAGGCTTAGGGTTTAATTATAGGTATAGCACTTTTCTAAACAGAGCTACAAAAAACAGAAAACTGTATACAGTGGATATAAAAAGTCTACACACCCCTGTTTAAAATGCCAGGTTTTTGTGATGTAAAAAAATGAGACCAAGATAAATCATGTCAGAACCTTTTCCACCATTAAAGACAAAGTCCATCCTTCTTTCTTTGTTAATAAAGAGTTTAATCCCACGGTTGTTCAGTACATCCGTGCACTTTAGTTCCAGTAAAAAGTCCTTCTCGATTCATGGACGCCAGTGAAGACAGTCGAGCCTCCCCAGTTGTATTTCTTGAATACATTTTAATGCGTTTGAGGGCTGAAAATGTCCGCTCGGCAGAGGTAGCAGATATTGGGATTGTCACCGCCCAACATGTCACGCTAGCCCACTGACCAATCACATATGGCTAGGCCAGCTGCAGGCTCTGGCATGTCAAAGAATACGCCCAACTTGTCAAACTAAAGATCTGATTGGTTGAACACTATGACAATCAACAATATCGTCCCCATTCACTTAAACTGCACATGGATGCACTTGTGAGTCTGCAGGCCTCGGGCCTCTCTTCTTACCTAGAGACACAGAGGTGAAATCTGATTGGATAAAAGCTCTACTTAAAACAAGCTGCACTGGAAGCAGAGCAACTGAGGAAGACAGTAGCTGTGCAATGAGAAAATAAGAATTGGAAAAATATTTGTATAAATTATAATACATGTATTGTATTTAAGAAAAATTATTAAATTATAAAATAGATATAACTTTGTGATTCTGTTTAGGCCAGTGATTCTGTTTAGGCCAGCAGAGAAGGCTTTGCAGGCCCTGACGGCCCACCACTGGTTGAGCGTCAAACTCTTAATTTCCATTTTTGTATACACCCCTTTATGGAGGAAATGTCATTCTTTTTGTAAAGGAAAACACAAAATATAATAGAGGAAGGCTCTCAGTCATTCTGTAGTACTTTCAAATATTTGTGTTCTCCCAGCTTATTTATTTATTTATTTGAAAGGGACCATGTACAGTTTAAACATAAATGTCACCATTCGATGCACTGTACCAGATTCTAGCTTAAGCTAATTTGCATCTGCAGTCCCTTGGCAGGTCAGACAATAAAAGGAGAAGACATAATACAAAGATATACCATAAAAAACATACAAAACACCCACTACAACGCTACACACAAATAGCACATCGAAAATTAATGTTTGTCAATAAAATCAAGTCAGAAAGACCACAATAATTGAGGTCAGTGTGTGCAGTGTTGTGCAGCTTTTAAAATACTTTTAAAGTTGGATTTAAAAGTGCTAATAGAGCTGCAGCTCCTGTGATGGAAGATTTCTATGTTAATCGGGAGAAGAGAGTTTTGTTCACAAATCAATAATAAAGTCTTCAGAAGATTCAAAGTTGTCTTTTTTCCATTTATACACTTGCAAGTGGGAAGAGAACACAACAGATACGTATTCAGCAGTCTGTGGTATTAACTTCAAAAAACTACAAGACACCACACCATTTTATGCATACAGAGGTTCACGCCTTTAGATAAATCATACATAGGGGAGTAGAGGGTCTTTTGACACAGGCTGTCTTGATCTTCTCATTATCCGGAGTCTGCCAGTTGTGTTCAAATAAGAGTCAGTTACGGTTTCAAGGTAAGATGAGACTTTCAACTATAAGTACCTTATTACTGCATAGTTTTAACTATACGTAAGTTTCGGGTTCACAACACGGACACAGTCGTAAATATATTTTCCCATTACACTCCTCACACCTTCAGGGTGTTCCACTGATGTGTTGCTTTTACAGAGAAGGCTGATTGTCCAAAAGTAGTGCAGCAAAATGGTATTTTACAATCTCGTGTAGAGGATATTCTTGCTGATAGAGTGTATACAAAGTCACGGAGTGGAGGAGGGGCCAAACCATTTAAGAGTCTATAGACCAGGCACAGATTTGAGAACAATCTGAAATTGTCAAAGCTCAGTAGATTGTGCTTCTCCAATACCCTACAATGCTGAAAGTGCAATGGCCTTTTGTCCAGAGTTTTTATTGTTTGCTTATATAATGACTCGAGAGGTCTTGTGGCTGTTTCACCAGCCTGCCTCCAACATGTAATGCAGTAGGACATATGAGAAAGGATCATGGCATGCATAAATATCTTTGCTGCATTTAGAGAGAGACAGTTTCTAATGTAAAGCCAAACTGCATACGATGTAGGCCACAAGCGCTTGTATTAAGAAAAGTTGTAAGTTGTTCAATGACAACTTTCTCTGCAATCTTTGACAGTACTGGCAGTATACTTATCGGCCTGCCCTATAGTTACTGGCTTCAAGGCGGTCTCCAGATTTAAAAATAGGTGTGACAATGGCACATTTCCAGTCATCAGGGAAAGAGCTGTGTTTAAAAGATAAGTTAATTAAATGAGCAATCGGGGGAGTTAAAATGTCATTGTAAGATTTCACAAACATGCTATCAAATTGAAAAGTATCTCTGCATTTGGAGTTTTTTAAGGAGCTGATGATTTTGTTCACTTGTAACTCGTTAGTCTGTAAGATCTCGAAAACCTGGCCTGTAGCATCCGTAGGAAGGATGTCCAATTTCCTTTTTGTAAACTTTTTTCCTAGCTCATATACAGACTCAAGAAAAAAATTATTAAAGACAGAAGCAACCGCAAGATGATCATCAATTAATTCACTACTTTGAGTTTAAAATCTCCTAAAAATCTTGGGTCCCTCCTTGTGAGATTATCAATATTTTTCCAGATCAATTTGCTGTTGCCTTTTGCCTCATTCAAAATATTGCGATGAAAGCGAGATTTAGCCAATCTTAGCTCCTGGGTAACTTTGTTCCTTAGACCTTTATAGATCAGCATGTCAGTGTCCCTTCTAGTTGTAATTGCCTTTCTTAGTGCAGCATCTCTAGTCTTCATCAGCTTCCACAGATTTTCATTGAACCAGGGTAAATTATTTTTAATTTTAGATTTTATCAGGATCCCCACATTAAATCTTTCCCTCACAGAGTTGATTCTATGAGTAAAGGTGTTACAGCCATAACACAGTTAGTCAGAAGATAGTATATCGTCCCAGGTCAAGCTGTTAATTTCACTGGCAAATTCTTCTTGCTTAGCTTTAGGTATGCACTGTAGGATCTTTGACTTAGTCGCCATGTTCCTATATCTATTTTTTGTCAGTTTTCTCGCAAATAAGGTTAGGTTATGATCCGATAAGCCAGTGATTAAATTATAACTTTTGGTTGTTCTTTCTGGTTTGTTAGTAAATATCAGGTCAATTTGAGTACTGGAGCATTTGGCAATCCTTGTTGGGCCTTTTACTAATTGTTCTAGATGAAATTTCTCAGTGATCAATTTTAGTTTTTTCCTCTTTGATTTATCCCCCCAGTTCACATTAAAATCGCCCATGAGAATTAATTCTTTGTTGAGATTGCACTCTTTTTTTCTGTGAGTTGATCATAGAAGGTGTCATCTGCAGAAGAGGGCCTATAGATAGGCCTGCCTAAAATGTTAAAAGACATTTTCTGGGACAAGATTATTTTTAACCCGACATATTCTAACCTGTTGTCCGCTTTGAAAACCACACGCTCACATTGTATGTCGTCTTTCACATAGAAAAGCACCCCTCCTCCCCTTCCAACAGTTCTATCCCGTCTAAAACATTGATAGCCGGGCACCGTGAAAACACTCGCGGGAGTAGACGGTTTCAACCACATTTCAGTTAGACAGAGAAAGTCTAGATTTGAGTCAGACATAAAATGAATTAGCTGATTGCTCTTTGCCGCAATAATTCTGATGTTGAAGTGGCCACCAAATAGCCCCCTAGGTTTCAGCTTCGTATCCCATAAGACTTTCGCATGATTGACAGTTTGAAAAGTTTTGAACAACCTCTGGCTCCTTACTGCAGGGTTTCGACACACAGCGGTGTCTCTTGCTGAGTTTGCGAGAGATACCATGGACATATCTAGTTCTCCACAGTCCAGCAGCGAAAAGTTATCCATTACGACATCATGCCCGGTGTTAAGAAAGTTCAGTCTGTTAAGGGAGAAGCCTGACTCCGAAAGAACAGACTCACTTACCGACATCGGGGTAGTTCCGGCCATACTCGGGCATAGATCAGCACCGAAGTTCTGCGGCGTTCCTGGAGTCACTGGTCCAGGATTTAGCTGTACATCACCGGAGAGCAGGAGCAGCATGAATAGGAGACCTGTTATCCTCCGGGACGGGGTGGCCGATGACCGGTCCGCTGTACCGGTGATTCGCTCCTGTACCTGGGCACGTCCGTGCCGCAGGACAGACGAATATATTGAAAAATCGCGCAGTAAATTGAGGTATAAACTCACTGTAAGAGCGTCAACTGGCCATGAGCCAGCGTTTGTCCCACGTTCAGCCGCCAGGAGTTCGCGGTGGTGCAGCTGATTTCCATCAGCGTTAATCATTCTGGCCAAACAGACACGAACAGGCATTACCGCAATTAAAAGCAGTAGTAGTCTAAAAAGCACACCATGAAACACAAAGCTGAGTCAACACATGTAGACATGAATTACTTTGTTTGGGGAAGTAACATCTTTAAATGTGCATGTGCACCTATTTATGTAAATTATACATTAATTAATTTGAATAATTTAATAATCCCTGGATTTTAATAGCTCATGTGTGTTTTATCAAGATTCCTGCTCATGATTAAAATATGTCCAATATCTGTGTTCGCTGAGAAGTAATATTTTGAGAAAGTTGTAATATTATGAGAATAAAGTTATATTACTTATATTACTTATTACTACCTATTATGTTTCTACTTAGACGGGAATTGAACCAGTGACCATCGGTCCACATTGACTGCCATTATACATTTACACTTATGTTACATAAAATCACTGAAACGTGTTAGAATTAAGAAAAGTATTAGCAAACATCTCCTTAAGAATATGTAATAATTTCTATGACAAACATTACAGAAGAACATAGACGTCAAAGATTGGCAAAATTATAATAATTGAGAATGGAGCAGAATAGTGTGAGAGCTGTGTTCAATCCAACAACAGTGTCGAAGAAATAGACAATAGCACTGATTTTCAAAATGGTAAAAGTGCGCAGGTTTTATCTGCAGTGGATTGTGAATCGCTGCTATAACAGATATATTCCAAGTTTAAGGAGAAAAGGAAATAATCCAGGCTCACATCATATAACATTGTTGCAGGACAAATGATTTCATGTGATTCATTCCTCTATTCAAATGTTGCCTTTGGTTAAAAGTTGTTAAAGACAGGTGACTTGTTCAGGGTGTACCCTTTATCTTGCCTGAATGCATGCTGGGACAGGCTCAAGCCCCTGGCAACGTATAATAATAATAATAATATTTTAATTTTATATAGCACTTTTCTAGATACCCAAAGACGCTTTACATAGGGCAGAGACAAACAAAACAAACAAAAAAAAGAAAGACAGAGGAGCAAAACAAACAAACAAAACATTTTGGTAAAAAAAGAAAAAAGAAAACTGGAGAAGCTGTGCGGAATGGGTCATGTAGTGGAGGGTAGGGTGCAGGGGTTAGCAGGTGAAGGCGAGTTTGAAGAGGTGGGTTTTGAGGGCTTGTTTGAATGATGATAGAGAGGGAGCCTCACGGATGTGGATGGGGAGGGCGTTCCAGAGGGGGGGTGCAGCAGCTGAGAAGACCTTGTCACCCCAGGTCCGGCGCTTGGTCCTGATGGTCTTCAGGGTGTTTGCACCGGCGGACCTGAGGCAACGGGTTGGGGCGTGGAGGGGGAGGAGGTCTGAAAGGTAGGGAGGGGCCAGGTTGTTTAGGGCTTTGTAGGTGGTGAGTCATATTTTAAAGTCTATTCTGTATTTGACCGGGAGCCAGTGGAGGTTGCAAAGGACCGGGGTGATGTGTTCATAGCGGCGGGTGGAGGTGAGCAGTCGAGTATGTCAAAAAAAGTAGAGAAACCTCTAAAGCCTGGAGCTGTGTGAAGTCTGATCAATTGGCTCAAGTCACTTCAGTCAACATCAATTCGGGCTGAAGAAAGTTTGAAAAATATTGTGTGTGCTTCTGTGGTTATTTGAAATTATGTTAAATACCTTTTCACAAACCTTTTCTTTCTGCCACTGTCACTTTACGACTGACCGTAATAGTTCTTACAGTTAATGTTTAGTTTTCATTGTGAGAAAAACTTGGACAATTAATTTTTTTCAGGTTTTTAAAACAAGGTTGAACAAGGTCTGTTGCATTAATATAGTTTTGTGAAGATATGGCCTTTGCATAAAGAGTTCACTTGGAAAACAGCCTTCTACACTGTCTGAATACTAAATCTGCTTCATCATTAATATGAAAAGACAAAAATCCCCAGACTTTCACCTGCAGGAAAAACTTTCTTAACTGGTTACATGAGTCAAAAATAAATGTGCAGGACAGAATGAAAACCAACCCAAGGCATTTTCAAATTTTGCTCATGTTTCTAATTAGTGTACGCCATATGCATATGGGGGGGGGGGGGCTTACATGGGTTCCTTATTTTTTATTCTGTACATTGCTTTACATAAAATAAAATGGAAAGCACTTTGTACTTAAGTTGGCTACCTATCTCTACTTTCTTATGTTCTACAAAAAAATAAGCAGTAAAATGATGACCTACAAGAATTCAATAACTGCAGGCTCTGGCCTGCAGTTATTGTTTTTAAGAATTCTTGTGATAATGAACCTCACGTGTCACTGTCAGTAAACTGCTGCCCTTGCAGCAGTCACTCGCCCATACCAGATTCAGTCCCAGGTGATCGGAGTGCAGCAGCACTTCCAGCCTGGACAGCTGAGCAAAGCCCAAGACTACACGGGGTGTGCGGCAGCGACTGGATACCGCCAGGCAGCGGGTGGTGAGCTATGTGCTGCTGGCACAGCCTTAGGCCTCGCTGTCTCAGTCCTCACTACCTCAGGCTGGACCCACGGCAAGACTAAGGTGCCGTTTGACTGCTCGATGTGCCGCTGCACAGACGGACTGCTAAAAGGCTCCTTCAGGGCTGCTACAACAAGCTAACTGTTGCACTGGCTAAAGCAAGTAGCCTGGTACTGCTACTGCCAGTTAATCTTGTACGATATCATTATCTTTAATTGCTGAAGCCAATCCCAGCTGACATTGGGTGAAGGCAGGGGGCACCCTGGACAGGGTGTCAGACTATCGCAGGACCAACACATAGAGACAGACAACCATTCACACTCACATACACACGAGGAATTTAGAATAATCCATTAAGCTGCATGTCTTTGGACTGTGGGAGGCCGGAGAACCCAGAGAGAACCCGGAGATAACCCACGCTGACACAGGGAGAACATGCAAACTCCTCACCCTGCAGGTGCCGCCCAGGACTGAAACCACAGTGCTAGCCACTACACCACGTGCAGCCCTTGGTATAGAATTGAAGATTGACCAACGCAATGTCAATAATGTATAATTTATCCTCCCTTGGTCCGTCAATTTACGTGTTTTGGCCATTCACAGATTAGCATGAAATTGACGTGTTTTGGCCATTCACAGATTAGCATGAAAAAAATGGATATACAAGGAGGCAGTGGCGGCTGGCCCCCCTTGAGCCACAGAAAATAAAAATAATAATAATAATAAATTATACAAGACATCCTCAGGCCATGACTGTTATCAAGTATGGCAAGTTTGGGACAGATTTGACCAAGTCCAGTGGAGTTACATCAGCTTGTTTTTTAATGGCGAATCATGTACAATGGCCGCCACGCCATGGCTACGCCATTCCTTTTAACGTAAAGCTTTGAGTAACTTTTAATTGCAAAGGTCTTTCGATTGTACTGACCAAATTTGAAGTGGATCTGACAAAGTCCCTAGGAGGAGTTCGTTAAAGTATAGCGACTAGAAATCATGGGAAAATTCACACAAAAATCAAAATGGTCAACTTCTTGTTAGTTTTAGAGCATGGTCCCAAGACACTTTTTTTTAAGTCTTCATGTGATACATGTTCCTACCAAATGTCATACATGTAGGTTATTCGTAGCGCTGGGGCTGCGTTTTGTGGAGTTACATCAGCTTGTTGTTTAATGGCGAATCATGTAAAATGGCCGCCACGCCACGGCTACGCCATTGCATCAAACATAAAGCTTTGATTAACTTTTAATTGCAAAGGTCTTTCGATTGTACTGACCAAATTTAAAGTGGATCTGACAAAGTCCCGAGGAGGAGTTCGTTAAAGTATAGAGACTAGAAATAGGCCAAAATCTATGGAAAAATGACACAAAAATCAAAATGGTCAACTTTCAGTAAGTTCCCAAGAGAGTTATTTTTAAGTCTCCAGATGATACATGTGCCTACCAAGTTTCATACATGTAGCTGAAACGTAGCGCTGGGGCTGCTCTTTTGAAATATTGTAGGGGGCGCTATAGAGGCATTTTAAAATGGCCAAGCCAAAAAATCATATAAAATATTTCTTCCAACACATGTACAAAGTTCCATGAGGTTTTGAGCATCCCAACCCACTAAACCATCAGCTTCCTTTTTCATGGCGAATGATGCATCGCCACGGCAACAGCGTTCAACGAAAACTCACAATATTCATGATGATGCATCATGTCTTAAGGCTATCCTTACCAAATGTGAGACTAATCAGGTCACCTGGCTAGGAGGAATAAATAAAAGTATAAAATATGACATTTCCTTTAGCCAGTAGGCGGCGCAATGAGTTATTTAATTTTTTTCCATTCAAGTATGTTCAGGCTTGAAGTAGCATCATGCATAAGAAGTTTTGTGCGGATTGGATAATGTACCTTGGAGTTATAACTTCCTTTTTCATAACCAATGAGGCAAAATGGCCGCCACGCCACGTCAAGGTTCTTCGATGCAGTCACGATTTTGATAACTTTTCATCACAAAGGTCTTAAGAGCATCCTGACCAAATTTGAAGTTGATCGCATAAATTCTGTAGGAGGAGTTCGTTAAAGTACGAAGGCTGAAAAATGCAAAAAGTGACAAAAAGCACAAAATCGTGGGTTTACTATAGCGCCCCCTAGTGGTTGAATGCAAAGAAAATCTCAGGGTATGTTACGGCATCTAGTCGCAGGATGCGATGCTGCAAATTTGGTAATTTTAGGACAAATGGTTGAGAAGTTATGTGTATTGATGTACAAGCCACGCCCCTAGGGAGTTCATTGGTCCATATCTTGTAAAGGAGAGAGGATGGTCTTTTCTCATACGTTGGGGGTCTCCAGAGACACCGGGGACACATATTTATGATGAAAAGCCATTAAAAAGTGCATTTTGCATAGAATGTGAACTTTTACAGTATGCTTTAGTCTCACAGATGTTTGGTCAATCTATAGACTGGGACCATGTTATTTAACTGTCAGAGCTTTACACTTAGGATCTTGTTGGCATTCTCCAGCAGTTTATTCTCACAATAACCAGTTTCCATACATTACCAAACTCATCTCTATTAAGCAAACTATCAAGGGGTATTAAAAATGACAACCAGTGAACAGCTGTGATGATCTGTCAGGATGGATTCTTCTCAGAATTGATGACAAATGACATGGTGCATAAGAACCTTTTTATTTTCTGCACTGAATTGGAAAAAAACCCCAGTAAAAACAAAACCCACTCACTTTCTGCAGAAAGGGAACATAACGTTGACACTGCTTAATGTCTTTGAACATTAGAAATTCATCAAAACATTACAGATGAAAGAAATGTACAAAAAGATTCCCTCATTACCATAAAAATGTTTTCACAAAAGAAAATTCTGGGATGTAATGTCTGGATTTAATACAGTGCAAAATGTGTCTATATTAATAGAAATGGCATTCAGTCAGTCAGTGGCAGAGGAGGAATGATAATTGATATTCCATAGTCTTAGTGTCCACATTTATGTCAAAAAGTCCAACAGAAAAACTCAAAGGAAGTTCAGGATTGCAATTACATATCTACAAAATCTAGCTATGTACACTGTACAGAGATTTAAACATACATCTGTTACAAAGAAAAGAGGAGATGCATGCCCGAGTGGATCAGGCAGATTATAGTACAATACAGTGACTATCTGAAGCAGTCGCATGTGCAGTCTGCCCTGTTGGCTAGATGTTAACTAAGCCATTCATGACCTGGATAAGGGTTTGACTTCTGTCTGCAGACATGGTGAACATGCTACAAAGTAACAGAAAACACCGGGATGCAGTGCCGCTAAAAATGTGTCTGCTCAGCATGGCTTTTTCCCAAATAATGGTGTCACATTTAACAGATCAAAGAAATGGCAGTAAACCAGATAAAACGTGGAAAGCTAGCGCTTGTCAATTATTTTGCCAAAAGTTTTCAACTCTGTAGTGGCAGATAAAATGATTGCTACCAAATCCAACTGTTTAATCATTTAATAGTAATGGTCACTATATACATGTATGTGTCAACCACTATTGTTAACAGCAGCTGATAACATTTGGTAACGAGATAAGATGACAATCTTCATATTTATATCAAACTTCCACTTAAATTTTATCCCGCTCCGATAGTTAGCTGACCACCTCAAAACATTTTGGGGGTTACAAATTAAATATACTGTGAAAAAAAAGTACTGTGCCTTAACTGTATATAAGATAATCATTTTCTTGGCTTCCGCACACAAATATAAAGCATGAAGGTCAATGACACATTGAACACTTTGAGCTAGTGAGATGATGGTTAAAATGTCATGGCTTGATGGGCGGTTTGATTTCTTTTTGGGAAAGGAGCAAGCACATTCCACATTAAAACAAATAAATGGCGTTTTGAAATGTGGCCAGAACATTGTTTAATACTTATTCACCAGTAAGGTCATACTATTTTACAAAGTCTGTAGAGGTTGGAGCATTACAAAGTTTACAAATCCAAGGAGGACAATGGGAAAATGGGGATTTATGTCCTTCTTTATTATAAGAAAGAATTGCTCCAATGGGCTTCTGTGAAGGAGCAGGGAACCAAACAATCCTTTCACTTGTCCCTTCTCCTTCAAATTTTCTCTACTGCATCTGTACATTTCAATCTCTTTTGGATTAGTCTTTCTAATTCACATTCTCTATTCCATTCTTTTCACATTACAAACTATAACAATGCATTGCTGTATCTAGCATTGCTGACAAAGCATTTCTTCCTGTAATAACATCCACTTGTGCATCTCCTTTCATCTGCTTCGATGTTTGGCTCCTTCTTGTCAATTATACATCCCATAGGATCACTGTACTGGTCAATCAATCACACCTCAGTCTGTTGTTGTGAGTCAGTGATGATAGTCACCCCTCGACGAAGCTCGTCCATACTGTCAAAGTCGCTGCCATGTTCAGAGTCATCCAGCCCGCAGGGGGCGGACATGTCCGAGGCTGATGATGCACCAACAGACAGTCGCATATTTAGAGACACAGAGTCATCAGTGTCCCCATTTCCTGGGCTTACGCCACTCATTGAAGAGCTGAAGTCCCCGTGGGGGGCCTCTCCAACGGGCAGCTGGTGGGGAGGCAAGTATTGGCTGGGGTGGAAGTGTGGCCGGGCATGCTGATGCCCGGTGCTGCCAGAGCTCAGGGTGCTTTCTTTGGAGACTGGTGGGTTGGTGGGCAGTGGCGTGTAGGGCTCAGCATAGTCCTCAACTGTGGGCAGCGGAGGTGGCAGCTGGTCTTGGCTCAAGAACTCGTGGGGAGGGGGGTAGTCGCTGTCAATGTCATAGCCTCCCAGGTAGTAGTCTGACTCCAGTTCACGGGTGCTTCCTCCAAGGCGGGGGGCTGAGCCTGCTACATCACTGCCAGGACCTGCCTCATAGCCCGGCACCTCTTCAATGTCTGACAACCTGGTGCTCGGCATCCAGTCAGATGTGTCCCAGTGATATGCTGGACAGTAGAAGGGGAGATGGTTAATAACAATCTAGACAGTGAAAAAAGACAACAAAGTAGTCTCCGCAATGTAGAGCTTTGCAGCAGAGATGCCTTATTATGCACCAGGAATATAAACAATACAGAGGTGTTGAAGGTTAGGTACATGACAAGGCACAACCTGTTCCGAAAAACATGTTAGGTCTTTAAAAGGTATGTGTCATGCACAACAGGAGCCTTTGAGGGTCAGGGTCACAGGTGTCACAGCATGCTGAGGTTCATGAAGACTTGCAGCACTCAAGCCATGTTGACAGCTTCAAAAAACACAGCAACATTGGATTCTGGATGTTAACAGGATACTTCAAATATCTGGTACAATTTCCTATTGGTCAATGTACCAAAGGGATAAAAAAAAAAAAATCATCATCAGTGGATTGTTGGTTCCGATGCACCCTGTACCACTTAAAAACTCCATGCAAATACTTAAAAATGTAGTATGAATACAAAGATAAAGTTTATATTTAGTCAGCTTAGTAGCTGTGTCACATTGCAGCAGCGAGACTACCATTACCAGAATACTCACATGCTGTGTTTTTCTTTCTAATTTCAACATTTGTTTTCCTGAGAAGTGACCTATTGTAGTCTTGTAGATAATGACTGGTCAGTCTCAGAAGCAAAAGCAGAAGTAGTGCTAAAGGTCTGCTAAGGTGTTAGCATTGAGCACTGCAGCCAACAATCTACTGACATAGCATAAATGCTCTATCTCATCACAAAGGTTCCTCTGACCAAAAGGACAATGTACCAACTCCGCAGATTAATTTAACTGAAGGCAAAGTTCATTTAAGAGCAAATGGTGAGTGAAGCAATGACAAATCAAACAAAGAGATATCCATGCATGAAAGCAGAACACAAACCATGGTAAGACTGAGGCTGTGAAAACTTCATCACGCAACAACTGGTACAGTACCATCACTGAGCTGGAAATAAAAATCCAAACAAAGTGACATGGTGGGATGCAGTAAGATGAGAGTTGCAGGCAAACAGTTGTTGGGGAGGGGGTAGAGTGACATCCCTGGGCTGCTAATTCAATACAACACAATGAGTGGCAAACAAGCTGTGGGAGGGAAATCACATCAAATCACACATACGCACACAAACCTCCGACCCGGAGAGGGGGATGAGCAGTGGAATTAATCAATGACAGAGAAGTAGAAAGATACAGGGGGTAGACAAAATAATTTCAGTCAGGATAGTCTAGATAAGAGATGAAAAGTGCTGATTCCAGATTTGATTTTCAAGCAGACTATCTGGGGTCACTGCTTGACTATAGGCGCGCCGTTGACCATCTGGTTGTAGATAGTGTTTTGATGCTACCGGTGGTGGGGCAAGGTGGAACTTGGATGTTGGTTTCTGTTTGCTTGGAGTAGTTGCAGGTGCAGCAAATTTGATATTAAGGGGCGATTGGCTTTCCTGCAGAAGGATGGGAGGAGTGGTAGCTTTAGGCCGAAAGATGCCCTGCAGAGTTTTCTGTAAACAAACTCAAAGCCTTGTGTGTATCCTTGAGGTATAACAAATGTGTTGAATGATTTTCCTTCCTCATGAAATGAAGCCGATTTAAAAAAAAAAGAAGACAAAAACCTATACTGTTTTATCCATGTCTACCAGTTACAGGTATTTTTCTTCCCTGCCTTTTTCTGGTGAAATACTACATTTCTCAACATACTACTGTCACCTGTTGACAGTATGAAACCAAACGGTGAAAGTGGAAATTTTGACTTGATGCTGGCACTAGAAAACAGGTCAACAAAATGTTATGGAATGGAACTTAATGGAAATTTGGTTGAGACGTCTTGTTCTGGACCAAATACTATATAGACTGATCTACCAGCATCTTCATCATTAGGCCCTGGTGACAGCAGGCTAAAACAATGTGTTGAACACCAAAACATATACTAACTGTTTTGACAAAAAAACGACAACAAACACATACAGAGTTGAAAAATGCAGCTAATTGACGTACAGCGTAATATGACCCATGTTTTTAAGCAGTCTTTAAAATGTATTCTGTTAATCAACTAACAAAGTTATTTTCATTGGGTGATTGTTATTTTGTCTACTCGCTGCAGATAGATAGAGAAAAAGATAGATGGAAGTGGGTAGGTAGGTAGGTAGGTAGGGGGGGGGGGGGGGGGGGGGGGCTCTGGTAGTCACCTCTGCTGTAGGTTTGACCATGGTCCATAACTGACACTGTCAGACGGAAGAACAACATAACATAGAGCCCTTTAGCATTGGATCATGAGTGTCTGCTTTTCTAAATGTAATTCTACAGGATAAAAGATAATTTAGGTTGGAGGTGCTGTGGGAATTTGGGTGAGTCTCTAAATTGCTTTTGTTTTTTAACATTTTCAATCATAGCTCACATTTCCCCCCTAAAATTTCCTTCCAGTTCTCTGTTTTGATTCTCAGAAACAGATGAAAACTGAATCAGAAACTGATTGGGAATTCAGAAGCAAAAGTGTTAACAAGCACCTCATCATTATACCCACAAAAAAACAATGACTGGTTTGCTACTTTTCAACAACTACAACTCTTCTGAGCTCATGGGAGCTGTAGTTGTCATAGAGACTGTGTATCTGTGTGTGTGGGGAGAGACTGCCTGTGTGTGTCACAGCCACCACTAGGAACTCCAGTTCTTTCTATTAAGTTCCTCTGGATTTTGTCCTTTTCTCTCTTGTCTTTGTATGTTTATGAAATACATTCATAGAGCAGTGGATAAGCATGAATCTTTTGCTCAAGCTAGTGCGGATGTATCTTTGCTTAAGTTTGCAAAGAATGAATGCACCTATAACAAATCTGCGTCTGTTTGTGACCACTTGCCTCTTTCTATTGACTTTGTTTGCATCTGTGCACTATTTAACATGTTCTTAGCGTTCTGTCAAAACATCCAATTGGTGAGGAGGCTGCATGGTTGACCTTACAAAGTGTCTGCCTTTGAGAAAGGAGACCAGGGTTTGCCTCCCATACTGATAAACAACCTATGTTTGTTGTTTTTGGTATGAGGACTTGTCATTGTCTTAATATGGTTCAAATCTTCAAGTGTTCAAGTTTTACTTTCCAGTACAGTGGTAGAGGCTGAAGTAACAAAGAATATTGACAGAGGCCCACTGTAATGTTAAAGCTTTAAATGAAACCACCTGTGTCACGGATGGCCAACCATGAGGAGCTTACAGTCTGCAAGTTTTCATTCCAACCAAAGACTCGACTCAAGGATTAACACCACTTGAGGGAGTGGAGTAAAATGGAGGCACTCGTCATTGAAATCACTTACTGAGGCCATCAGTGAAACATGGTTAGCAACCACTGCTCTATGGAAAAATAATGGAAGAAGAAGAGCTAACCTGGAAGTGAGTTGGACTGACTAACCACTGACTGTGAGAAAGGAGAAAATAAATATAAATCTGTATAAATATAGGGAGCTAATTTATATGTACAATGCCCATAAGGGTCCACTTACTGAAAGATACAGTATGTAACACAGAGTGAGTGTTTTTTGCTTTACTACAGTAACTGCAGACACCTCTGATGACCAGACTGAGACAAAAGAGTGAGAGGAGAGACACAAAGGGGATAAGACATGGTACCTTCACTTTCGATTGTGTCGACTGCATCATTGACCAGTCGAATGACGGTCACTATGGAGGCTTGTGGAGGAAGAAAAGGAGATAAGTTTTGAAATACAGTCATCCAAAGTGAAAAATGCTCTTCATGGCATTAGTCACACCTGTGGCATTGCTTATAGCTGCCCACTACCTGTCCTGTCTGCAGAGGGGGATACCTGGTCTGCCACCGGCACAGTCAAGGCTGATTTTGATGTTTGGGGGCAATTTGCATACAACATTGTTCATATACTGTATATGGAGATACTTTAGGTTGAAATTAAATCAGAAAATAAAACTGCCAAACAAAGATAATTACCTTCACAAATGTAAAGAAAACCACGTGAGAAGAAAATAATAGAGACGATAAAAACCAACAACACAACACTACTGCTTTTTGTCATTTCAGCAGGAATGAATATGGCAACAGTATCTATATGGCTAATTCATATAGTTAATCAATTGATGATTAGGGGCAAAAAAAACGTTTTTGAATGATGATCATTCTGAAAAGTAAAACAATGAATCTCATGGTTTGCAAACAAAATCTAGTGAGAACAGGACGATGCAATGAAAGTGAAACACAAAATCAAATACACAGTTCCAGCACAAAGGCCACGACCACCAACACCACACTGTGAAGCGGTCTACACCCCTTAGCTTCTTCAAGAAAGTTTATAATAATGCTGTTGTGATATCATTATGATTTACAGTTGTGAGAAAACATTTGTGAAAATGTTTGAGAATACATTCCTGCATGATTTTGCAGCAATAACAGCAAATGGATAATACATGCAAACATAAATGTCTGAAACCTTTGGAGGCAGAAACACTCATTTCCACTCACAATATGTGGTTGCACAGAATTGACAACATATTGTCGATTCTGCTAATCTTTGAGCGTTACCAGTAGTGTGTTAAAGGATAATAAAAAAGGTCCGTGGCTAAAATCACCCCAACTGAGGTTACCTAAAATTCCTATCTGACCTGAGGAAAGACCATGGGGTTATTAAAATCAGTTAATGCCCATTTGGCTTGATGATGGTACGAGAGGAGATTCATCCTCTGGAAACAATGAATATCCACAGCAAAGTTTAAGTAACTCAAAGCATTACATTCTATTGTATACTATACTATTTAGCAAATACTATTGGTCTTTCAGTCTGCACTTAGCCAGGTATGGTGCTGCTCTGTTCTGTTCTAAAAACATTCTCTTGTCTCCAAATTTAGTTTTGAGATTTTTTTGAAAAGAAATCTACCATTTAGATTTTGAATCTGTGGTCAATTCATCAAAACAATGGCTACTTGAATGTTTGCTCAAATGCTTTTAGAGACCTTCTAACTGGACAAGACTGGCAGGTCTTCTCAGGAGCTAGCAGGCCATTTCCACTACTGGAACTACACATAACCTAACCTGTCGCCAATGTACACATTCTAATTTTGTTTCCACTGTACTCTCTTCGCTTTGGGGGTGAATAAATTTCAGCAGTGCTCAGAAGTGGTACTAAATCCAAGTTCAAGGTAATCTCAGGGGACGGAATGGTTAGATAGGCACTGCAAAAAAATATACAGGCAATATTCAGAATATCCGACATGTCGCCAGGTCTGAATTCTCAGAGTTTTTATCAAGTTTAGTCCTTAAAACAGAAAAGTAATTATTGTAGGTTATTTTAATATTCATGTGGATGTCGATAATGATAGCCTTAGTACTGTGTTAATCTCATTATTAGATTTGATTGGCTTCTGTCAGTGGATATGGTGTTCCACCAATCTGGAAAAATCTTAGTAATTCTGGCGAGATATTATATGTATAGTATAAACATATAAGAAGGCCCTCCGTAATGCAAGAGCAGCCCATTACTGATCATTAATAGAGGAAAAATAAGAACAACCCCAGGTTTCTCTTCAGCACTGTAGCCAGGCTGACAGAGTCACAGCTCTGTGTATTCCTTTAGACCTCAGTAGTAATGACTTCATGAACTTTTTCAATGATAAGATTTAAACTATTAGAGAAAAGATTAATAATCTCCTGCCCTCAAACGGTACCAATTTATCTTTAAACACAGGAACCTGAGAGACAGCAGCATGTGTACTAACCAAGACTAAGAAAACGGATCATATTAGCTTCTCTGCACTGGCTCCCTGTAAAATCCATAATAGAATTTAAAAGAGGCAATTAATGCTGCAATCTAAATTACTCCAGATATTCATTGTTTTCTCACAAATGTATCACAACGCAGTCTTAAGGATAACACAGGTTTTGCATGGATACTAATGAGTACAATTGGCAAACAGAAGAGAGAGACACCCAGTGGAACCAAATAACAAACTAGCAAACAAAGCATTTAAAAATAACCACATTCAAAAGAAAATAAACTGGGGTATTCTGAGAACCCTGAACCACTCTTGCTGCAGGTGCAAAGTGTGTGTCTTACCATTATCATCACAGGAGTCAGATTGGAAGGAGCTCAGTGATTGGACCTCAGAGTTACTGCTTTTGTTGCTCCCAGAAAAACACGTTACTTCTTCTGCCATGTCAACCATCTTACCTGATGGGAGAGGGGGAGGTCAGGAGGTACGAGGCCAACTACTTCTAATAACGTAGTAAAATGATTATCATTAGTCACGTTTCTGTTACCAATACTGCTACTATTACTGCTTTTATTAATATTTATTATAAAAATAAGTAACAGTAGTAGGGGCGGGGGGGGGTCGTTTTCCAATGTGAGGGTTCTGGAACAGAGGATGTCGTATGCTGGTATGCTGTACAGATTGTAAAGCCTGATGAGGCAAATTTGTGATACCGGTCTTTACAAATTAAATGGATTTTAAGTAAATGGTAATAATTTAGCATCAATAAAAATGCATCAAACCCAGTAAGTCTAAAGTGGAAAAAAAACATTTGTGCACAGGAAGTAGTAGCTTGTGCTTTTAAATTAATCATTGGCATGCATAAATTAACAGAACATAATGTTGAACCATATTGTTTATTAGTAACAAAATAATCTAAGATCAAAGGGTCTCATCTCATGTTCAATTAACTTCTTTGTTTCTGAAGAATTTATTAATTGCTCTCCCAAATTAAGCATGTTACAGCTGTTATTTCAATGCACCAGAGACGTATTTAATCAGCATTGCATATTGTCTTCAGCCATGCATTTAATTCCTTTTTCTTTGTATACGGGGCATATTCAACACAAGGAATCTTTGAGTTCTATCTTATCTCATTTCCATGGTGTAGCACTGGGCAGTATCAGAAACTTACCCGTCATTGAAGGACTCAGATCAGGGCAGAACAACTTGATCAGGACATCTCCAACTTCCATGCTCAATTGATTTACATTTTGACTTTTGTTAATTAAAACAAGAAGTCTGAATTGTATCTGTGCAAAAGTGCATGAAGTCCAAGCATCTCATTTAGATGACCCTGTCAATGCTTTAACAACTTTTATTTCCAAATACCAAAGCAGAGCACTGCTGCCAACGCTCCCCCTAGAGGACACAAAAAACTGTCCCTAATTTACTAACTAACTTATTCTAATTGTATATTCTCACATTAGCAGGTAGTAAAAAGCACACACACACTCACCCTCATCATCCCATGGGCTCTTGCGTATGGAGTCACAGTCTGAGCGACAGGGCGACACTGGCGGCAGGTTGGGGGCCACACTGCACACCACCACCCCCCTCCTGGTGGTTCCTGACAGGATCATCGGTGACTCTGGGTGAAAGGTGCTCATCTCGGTATGCTCCACACCGCGTCCGTCCACCATCTTCTCCAGCGTGGACCGCGGGTCTCCTTGGAAACAGGGTGTGTATGCCATGGGCCTCACAGGGACCTGTGGAGGTCCCATCATCCCACCCCCTCCCACTACAGTGGCCCCCAGCCCCGGCTCAGAGTACAGGTTGAGAGGGTCTCCTGGTGTGCAGTGTAGGGTCTTAAATTGAACACCGTTGGCCTTGTTGAGGAGTGCTGCAGTGGCTGGGTCCTGGACCAGAGACAGGTTGTTCCGAGAGTAGCTCTTCTGGAAAACCTTCTTTCGGAAAGCGATGAAGAGGATGATGAGGGTGATGATGACCAAAAGCACCACAGCGATTCCGATCAGCTCCTCTTTACCGACCACAGTGTGACCGGCCTGCATGTCTGGGACAACAACGGGCCGAAGACCACAGCGCTGGCCCACGAAGCCCGCTGTGCAGTTACAGTAGAAGGAACCATAAGTGTTGACGCAGACGCCACCGTTCTCACACTCACCCTCTGGATTGCTGCGGTCACATTCATTCACATCTTCCTCACAGCTGCAGCATGGAGGGATGGAGGAAAGAGGAGAAAGATGATAGTGTATGAATACCTTGTGACTGCTCTGTTACCTGCTCACAGATGGATTGCTTTATAACAGCCAGAGAGTGAGAGAGTAAGAGATGCACTGCGGATAGATTGGAGAAGAAGAAGTCCCTGTGTGGGCTCACAACACAATCCTGTTTTCTCTGTCTATTAAGCTGATGTGTGCAGTTTCCAGTGCAATTTAGCTTTAAACTATTTTAAAAAGAGTGTAAGGGAGAGGGCAAATAATGTTGATGAAGAGTTTAGTTTTTGATTTTGGAAAGGACACTTGCTCATCCATCAAGTTTTATAAAAGATCTTAGCTTTTTTTAATTTACAAATCGGTGGCATTACAAACTCCCCAAAGCCACAAACCTTGATTTCAAATTATATTAGAGATCCCAAAGTTCACAAAGCCGTTAGGTTTGCTGTCACCATGTCAAAGTGTCCTCCTGCAAGATACTGAACCCGAATTGCTGTGCGTATGAATGTTTATGGCTGCTGATGAGCAGGTGGCACTTTGTATGGCAGCCTCTGCCACCAGTGTGTGAATGGGTAAATGCTGGTTTGTGTTGTTGCTAAGGCCGGAAAATGTTTTATAAACGCAGTGCATGGGATTCATTCCATGATTATTTTTAAACTTATATCTTTTTCCAGAATCAGTCTCCCTGTTTCTCTGGATAATTTCTTCTGCAGAAAGTAGTTCCAGATTCTTTCAATGAGCAGCACAATCTAACTTCCATTCACCCGTGTTGTATTGGGAAGGAGACAGATATTTCCAAACCTGGACAAATAAAACCAAAAGGCATGTAACAAAATAGATTTTACTCAGAATGTGGGTGAATCAATCCTTTGAGGTCCTTAAATTCAGCTTTGTGTGTTTGGACTGGAACTCACATCAGACCCTTGAAGCCCCTCCTGCAGCTGCAGAGGAAGGCGTTGCCGATGGTCTTACATATGCCACCGTTCTGACATGGGTTGGGAACACACGCCGTTATCTCCATCTCACAGCGCCCTCCGGTGTACAGGGGGTGACAGCTGCATGAGAACCCTGGCAGACAGACAGAAGATACACTTCATTAAGAATCCAGAGCAGTCAGTGCACTTGTTCACAAGTCTAACACACACGGCCCTTTAAAAAGATCACAAGTATACTCACACAGCATAATGAAGACACACACACACACGCTCAGAAGGGAATGGGTCTGACACACACACGACTTTAAATCACAAATACGCAAAAGAAAACGCTGAGGAATTAGCATTTTTCATTGTGTGAACACAATACATCCGAGTCAAACACTGACATTTCCACAGCGCTGTGCAAATGACAACAGTGGGCTGCTGCAATTCCCACGGTGCTTTGCTCATTACAGTGTAAATGAGGAACATGTGGCGTGTGGGAGGTCTTCCAGCAGTGTTTAGTAAGGCCTGCTGCTACTGTAACCTGTGCCGACACTGTAGTTGGGGATTTCTACCATCAGCTGTTGATCACAAGTCTTCCTTAATAACCTCTTGATGTCCTCTTCTCTCTCTCTTTGATTGGTGATAGATGAGTCTGGATTTATATGCTCTGTATGAAAAGTGCCTGGCTTGAATCGGGAGTTGTTAGAACAGCTGAACCTTACAAATGGTAAATTAACTTGTACTTGCATAGCGCTTTTCTAGTCTTCCGACCACTCAAAGGTGCCACCTGCCCATCAGGACTAACTAATCATTCACACACCGATGAGGAACGACCCGCTCAACCTTCCACTATTAGTGAGTGTATCAAAACTTGATATCTCTTCTTTCTATGAGCCATAAAGCGCCATTAAAAACACATCAATGAGTTACACATGTTCCTTCATCACCATGAACACACACACTCTAGTTTATTTTGACTGCAGCTGCCACAAATACTCACTAGACCACCAAATGTTTCCAAATGCACTATTTCCTCCTGCCCGAGTAACATTTGTTAGAAGTACAGTGAGCAGCTGTTTAGAAAATGACTGAGCCTTTTTTTTAAATGAAACAATAGATTTGTGAGTTGTTTAAAGATTTCTGTCTTCAGTACCAACCAATGGATTAAGGGCTGAGAGACACAGACAGGGTAGTGAAGTCAGAAAGTATTGAAAGACTAACACATTGTTGGTTTTGGTCTTTTTACAGGATCTCATCAACACCTGCCTGATCCTTTAAAATCAATCTATATTTTTATACTCCTGCTTTTAAAAAAGCCCTGACAAACTATATATTATTGTTATGAAAGTCTTTGAGTGTTTGACATGTTCGAATGTGGTCAAAAAAATGAATTACCTGTAAATATAGAAATAGATATAACATCTTAGAAATGTATTTATTCATATCAAGTTTGGGATTCTATGAACAAAGTTGAATTATGATAGAAGTTTGTGTCAAATGAATAGAATGTATTCTGAGGAGCCAAAAAATAGAAACACCTTCCAGCCCTCTAATAAACACTAATTGTAATTTTTTATATTTAGTCCTCTTAAATGACATACTGTGTACAGAGGAGCAAAACTACTAATACAGTCTCATAGAAAACTAGGCTCAAAAAGACAGCTCAAAAAGACACAGTGTATAAGTGATTCCTGGATTTTATTGAAGTATACAATCATTTCTATGTTCTGGTCACTCAGTGTACTTATAATCTTAGTACAGCAGTAACGCTACACACAATAAAAACTGCAGATCTGTGTTATCAATTAATTTCAAATTTTATATGAGACAATTTCATGAACAATAGGTTCATTAGAAGTTACTATAAGGAACATTAATTTTGTGTGATTTTGGCGGTCCCTGTGGATGAAAGTGGTATAGTTTCCGAGCACCAGAGTCCCGTAAGGAAACCTCTAGGCCCAATCCCAATGTCCCCCCTAAACCCTCAAGGACTTAATTGACGTCACCTGGTAAGTGGTTGAGTGTGAGAGACTGTGAGGGCTTGAAATGGTGTAAATAGGAATGGGACAGCACTTTGCTGCAACATATCACGTTACCATGAAAACGACAAAAAATATGATGTATAATTGTGGGTATTTATTTTATACTTTGTACTCCCTGATTTGAACGTCTTCCAGACTCTTTCCTCACAAGATGAGAGGTAATTTCATATAATCTATTTACTCGTTTTTGTCAAAACAGCTTCAATGACAAAATCAAATGAATCAGATGAATAAATTGAATAAATATTCTCTGATTTCAAGTTTATTTTTTTTAACCCTTAATGTTTCTGTGTAAATTTAATAAGACAGGCTGAACACACGTGAGCCGTCCTCTTTGTTTACCTTTTTTTTTACGTCTTCATGCGTCCACTGGTTAGTTAACCCGTGTTTAACGTCACATTGCAATGATTTGTGGGCAAAGTCAGCATCCTATGCTGACTTACGGAAAGGGTTCATAAAGGGCTCAAAATGTCTGCAAGGGTTTGAGGGCTCTCAAACCCTTGATGATTTGACAGTGGGACAGCCCTAAACCCTCACGGACTTCGCGAGAGTGCGCCTCAAAGTCCGTGAGTCCGTAAGGGGGGGGGGGACATTGGGATTGGGCCTTACTCTTACTGCAGCAGGGTCTGACTGTCTGCCCTGCTCAGTCCTGGTTCTGGTTCTCCCGTGCCTCCCTTCCATCCAGAGGGGCCAGGGTGTACACAGACCACAGAGGCTTTAAATTGTTGTTTCATAATCCGTTCCTCAGAGTAACTTTGAGTCCCAAATTATTATTTAACTTATTAAATACAACATACAAAACTATTGTATATCAATTATTCCCTTTGTTAAGCCATCAAGGTTTAGTTTCATAGTTCAGAGATGTTTTAGATAAGAGGGGCATGTCAGCCAATCATATGAGCACTGATCATGGTTTGAAAATTCTACTGACTTTACTGATACATTTATACTGTTTGCACTGTCAAAACAATGTTTACACTGCACTGTTTGCACAAACTTTATTTTATTATTACTGAGTAACGTTTTTATTCCTTTTGTATATTTT
The DNA here is from genome assembly GCA_032191485.1 of Leptoclinus maculatus. Classification (NCBI taxonomy): domain Eukaryota; kingdom Metazoa; phylum Chordata; class Actinopteri; order Perciformes; family Stichaeidae; genus Leptoclinus; species Leptoclinus maculatus. The sequence continues at coordinate 3,577,749 of JAVDOI010000027.1, read as the reverse complement.
TATCTTTAGTAATGTTTTTTTAATTCCTTTTGTGTATTTTTATCTTGTATATTGTCTACACAATGTAATATGTCAAGATGGCGGACGTTGCACGTCAAGGCTCGGTCGCTCCTTCTTTTAACCGGTCTCGAATGAAACCTGAGATTTACAAGACTGTTGACGGCAAAGTTATTGTTGAGGATGAGTTGCTTAACTTTCTCGCTGTGAAAATTAAGACCTTAAATATGCTAGTCCGAGGTTAGCTCCTCTCCTCGCTATTTGTTTTACTGGCTTCATGAATCACGGCTTGTTATTATTGCTGTCTGTTCTCTTAGTGCCAGTCATTAAAAACAAAGCTGGTAAAGTATGTAGCCTAGATCATTACAGGCCCATTGCTTTGGCCAGGGTACTGTCAAAAGTCCTAGAAAGAATCCTGCTGGACAGAATATATGACTTTATCACCTCCACAGATAACCAGTTCGGCTTTAAAGCCAAACATGGCACTGACTTGTGTTTATATGCCTTAAAGAAAATTGTCAACAAATACAGAGGTCAAAACTCATCAGTTTTGATGTGTTTTATTGATGCCTCCAAAGCTTTTGATCATGTTAATCATAAAAAGTTGTTTTTCAAACTGAGCCAAAGAGGTGTCCCCACATACATTGTGAGATTTCTGGCTTACTGGTATGCGCACCAGACTATGCAAGTAAAATGGGGTAGAAGTGTCTCAGCCCCATTTGAGGTTAGCAATGGTGTCCGACAAGTTCTGTTTAATCTATATATTGATGATCTGTCCAAGCAATTGAAAGCCTGTAATACTGGGTGCATGATTGGAAATACTCTGGTTAACCACATTATGTATGCAGATGATCTAGTGATTTTTAGTCCATGTAGCGCTGGTCTTCAGCAGCTCCTTACTATATGTACTGTGTATGGTGTGGAACATGACATCAAATACAACGCCAGTAAGAGTGCTATCTTGATCTGTCGAACCAAAGAGGACAAATGTCTAAACTTCCCTGACTTCAAATTGTCTGACAAAAATCTTGGTGTCTGTGATGAAGTAAAATATCTTGGTCATTTTATAACAGAACATATGACCGATGATAAAGACATTTCTAGGCAATGTCGTAGGATGTATGCACAAGCAAACAGTCTTTCACGTTAGTTTGGTATGTGTACAGATGGAGTGAGGATGTCTCTGTTCAGAGCATATTGTACTCCACTCTACACTGCACACTTGTGGTCAAACTACAAAAAAAAAAGCTTACAGAGACTTCAAGTAGCTTATAATGACGCCATGAGAATACTGCTAAAGAGACCGAGATGGAGTAGTGCTAGTGAAATGTTTGTGGCTGCACGAGTCAATACTTTCCAAACTGTGTTAAGAAATCTCATGTATAAATTCATTTGTCGACTTAAAGACTCTGAGAATGAGATCATATTGGTTTTAACCAACATAAGGTTTAGTACCACACGCTGCCAGTCCCAGCTGTGGCGACATTGGTACAGCTGTCTCTTTGTAAGGCATTGCTAGGCCTATGTACTTTTATTGTTTGTGTTTGTAATTTTTATGTATTTGTCTATCTGGACCCTGAGTCTGAAATAAAGTGTATCTATCTATCTATCTATCTATCGTTGTTGTTGTCCGCTGCTGCTGGCTGGCTGAGGGCTACCAAACGAAATGTCGTTGTATCACTACAATGACAATAAAAACAATACAAATCTTATCAACTCTTAACTCTTATTCCAATTATTTCTAAATAGCAAAAAAATAATCACTTTCAATACTTTAAAACATTTTGACTAAATTGTCAAAGAAAAAAATGTGCCAATACTACAAACACATTCTTTTAAACCATTGAATCACTTTTTCAGGACCGGGGCTCCCTCTGTGTAGACATTGTTTCATCAATCATGGCTAAAATAACCACGATTGCTGCCTTGTACATGTTGTGGAAGTCCCAGATATCATGTTAGGGAGGAGGATCATCCGGAGGAGTATTCAATGTCTCTTGCTAGCCACGTGCCAGCAGGTTTACTACAGCTGTAGAAACCCAAAATAAACAATTTTGCTGTGATTTAATTGCAATAAACGGATATACAGGATGTAGAAATAGCTACATAATGATGCAGATTTTTTTTTAAAGTCTGAATTCATGCAGTCAGATCTGTCTACAAGACGACAGGCAAACAACTTTTAAAATGCTTGTTTTCTGAATGGAGCTCGATCAGTGCTAGAGTATGCTAACATTGTAGCTGCTCCATCAACACTCAAAATAACATCATACGGCAGCGTTGTTATTGTTTCTACCATATAGTTTGTACAAATGTATTTATACACATAGTTTGGTCCGGTCTCTACTAATATGAGGTACCGTAGAGCTTTTACCTCCATTTCTGATTCAACAACAGCAGGACGTCAGGGATGACAAGAGGAGAATCTCAGCGCTGATAGGCTTTCGAGACACAGCGTTACGCGAATTTTTCGCTCGAGTGGAAATATTTCAACAATGTGAAAGAGGCGAATGGCGTAGTGCGATTTCGCATCTCCTCGGGTCCATTCGCATCTTTGCGTTGACTTTGTATGTAATCTCGTTGCGCAAACAATTTGCTTCGATTGTGCTTCCTGTTACTCACCCCCAGAAGGTAGGCTGGTGCAAGTGGCTCCATTGCGACAGGGCTGCTGCAGGCAGGCATCGGGATAGAGGATGCAGCCCAGCTTCAGCTCCGTCAGTCCTACCACCTCCGCATAGCGCGAGCGTTTGTTCTGCAGCGGCAGCTCGTTGTTGTTCAACATGACCGAGTCTAGGCAGCCCTGGAAACCCTCAAGCACCCGCGGGTCTTTCTGGGAGTCCACGAGGCTGCGAGAGTTGGGGTGCTGCACCTGAGGAGAGAAGGCTCAGAGATTAATTCATGAACTTCAAAAGACAGCCTCAAGATGTGATGACTGACCACAAGAAGAGAAGAAAATGAACAAAGAACACAGACACACAGTATTTGTGAGAAATCTCAGGTAAGTCATGCATTTCCTTTCACTAAACATTAAACTTTACAATTGTACTGATTCTGTTTCTCCTCAAAATCCATTTTAAAGGAGTTGATTGCTTTCATCAGAATGTGTTAGTTTCCATCAAAATGTTCAGTGTAAATTCTGTGGTAGAATTAGTAGTTTGTAGGCTACATACTGCACACGCCTTTTAGTGAGGCTAATTATTAGGGAATATTAGGGCATAACTACCTCCTACCACTTTGGATAATTATTAAGCACAATGTGTAATACATGCTCGGGCTCAAATAGGCAAAGCATATGGTAAATAGAAACAGCTGTAAATGGTCTCCTACATTTTTAGTTTGCAGATAGAAATGTGCATGTTGTAAATCAATGACGGAGTGTTAAATGCATTTATCAACCTGGTTCTTATTTTCATAGACATTACAACCACAGACCAGTTCCACAAACCAGTTATTTGGAAGTGAAAACAAAGATGCGTTTCAGCTAGAAAGTCATCTATCAGCTTAAGCTGAAAAATGTTTATTTTTTATTTATTTTTTAGATTTGTAGGTGTGCACGCTGCTGTTCTCCCTTATATGACCATCTGAAACCTCAGTGATAGCTGCAGCTCCTCATGGACTGACCAGTGCTCCAAAGTAGATGGTTCTGTCTGGAGCAAGTGGTTGTATGAATGGTGGTCCACGTCGTCGCTCAACGTAGCTGTCATCCAGCGCCAGGCTGCTGAAGTTGCGATTTAGCTCCAGTGCCACCGTGTGCCAGCTGCCATCATTGATACGACGGCCGGAGATACCCAACATGTCGGGACTGTCGCCACCACCACCGCCAAGGCCACAGGCCAGCTGGAACCACAGCTTCCCCTCCTCCAGCTACACACACACACACACACACACGCTTTAATGTTGTACAGTATATCTAATCAGGCAGTTCATTTAATGACAGTTGTCTTTTTTGTCTTCTATCAAAGTCTCATTCAAACAGTTCAAATCCTTTGTTAGGATCACTTTCATAGCTAGTGTATATTCAAACTTCCATTAGCAGCTGTGCATAACAAGCATGATTCTGCAGCTTTCCAAAATGTTAACTGCAGAATTTGGTTAGTGTTCTGAAAAGTAACAAAAATGTCTGATTAATACCATACCGAATGACAAAACGGCATCCACCGTATACAAAAGGATCTTTATCGCAAATGTTTTAAACAGAAACAACTGCTGTCTAATCAAACAATGTTAATGTTCTACTGATATACTATTACAGGGTTTCTTTACTTCGCCTGGCTACATTTCAACTGCTAAATCTCTCAGGAGTCATCTAGTTATCTGACATATCTGTCAAATATATCTAATCATTACAACTAAATAGAAGTTTATAATTAAATTTGTAATAACTTTAACATTAATATGGTGCATAAGACAGTATTTCCGTCACTGTGTTTGTATTTTAAAGGATGGGCCCACAAAGAGCAGAGCAGCAGCTGTTGCTGTGTGTGTTGGTGTATGTACCTTGAGCACAGTGCAGGGCTCAGTGTGTGTGTGTGTGTGTGTGTTGGTGTATGTACCTTGAACACAGTGCAGGGCTCAGTGTGTGTGTGTGTTGGTGTATGTACCTTGAGCACAGTGCAGGGCTCAGTGTGTGTGTGTGTTGGTGTATGTACCTTGAGCACAGTGCAGGGCTCAGTGTGCGTGTACATAATGATTCCTCTGCTTTGCAGTGTTCGGATCCTGAGGCTAACTTTCAGCTCCGGCTGCAGCTGCTCAGATAGTCTGTACTTGATGTAGCTGTTTCCTGAGAAACTCAGAGACGAATGGCCTGGACCCGCCCCCCCACACAAACAGATATATGGGTTAATGAATCACATTCCAGAGCAGGTATTCATGACATCGCAAGCACATTTAAATGTTGTTGTTGCAAGTATTATTTTCACACATCAAAACTATTCACCCAGACTTGAAAATGTAGTGTGTTCCCTCTCTTTCTCACTCACCTGCACACTCTCCCAGTTTGCCTGGTGGACACTGACACGCGTAGCGCCCTCTGGTGGCCTCAACTGAAACACATTGCATGTCTGCTGGACACGGCTGGTCCTCACACTGTTCGGACAGGACAGCACAGTTGGCATCTGTAAACACACGCACGCACACAAGGACAGAGAGAAAATACACTTATCATACTGCCATAAAGAACACGAACTGAAAGAAAAACAGAGGAAACATCAACATATAATATTGATCTGAAAACCGGCACTGAAATATAATTAACTGAATGAATAGATAGATCAATAAACCATTTGAACCATTTCCTCAACTGACTGTGTGGTTTAGAGAAACACCACCTATATGTATATACATACATATATATATACACATACATACATACATACACACACACATATATATATATACATACAAGGGGGGGGCTCTCGGTTTTACTGAGAAAGTTTAGCGTACAATGCACTTCTCAGAAACGAATATAATGAATGTTACACATGTTATATACCCAGTTAAAGAAGAGATTCTGGGCAACAATATCCTGCAAGCCATTTTGGTCCGTGTACGCTTTAGTCATCTGTTTTACCGTTCATTCGATAAAACGAAAATACGGAAATACCATGGTATTAATGTTTAGGGGTGGGGGAAAAAATCGATACAGCATAGTATCGCGATATTTTGCGTGGCGATATTGTATCGATACACGGAAGCCAAGTATCGATCTTTTATTATATAAACTATAATCTTTTTGGTACTAGAAAAATAAAATCAATTGCTTTTTCAGTCCACTAGATGGTGCTGAGTTGTTTTCTGGTGAGGTCCCGGGTCAGAAATGCGCCGTCCGCGTTTAAATCAGACGTGGATTTTTAACAAGGAAGGGAAGAAGGACATGGATATGACTCATGGATATGACTCCGTCGCGGCGTTTTTTCACCGAACACAGCCGTGCCCAAGCTCTACAGAGAAGTGAAGCTTAGCTTGGAGCAATCTTTGAGTACAGCAGAAAGAGTTGCATTAACTTGCGATGCGTGGACGTCAAGCGCAGTGGATTCCTATGTGACTATAACAGCACATTCTCTCACAGAGGACTGGCGACTGCTGTCTCACGTTCTCCAAACTAGAGCAGTACACGTAAGTCACACCGGGGCAAACATGACAGACCTCCTGCTAAATGCAGCACAAGAATGGGGGATTGTCGACAAAAACCTGGTGGTTGTAACCGACAGCGCTTCTGACGTGGGCGTTGCCGGTCAGTTAGCGGGATTCCTGCATGTGAAGTGTTTCACTAACGCACTCAATCTGTCCTCACAAAGGGGGTTAAATCTGCCGACAGTAGCCAGGCTCATGGGGAGAGTGCGGCGCATAACTGGCTCTCTGCCCTCGACGTCCGCGCATCGCAAGTTATACTGAGTTATATACCTCTTATATCGTACAGGTTTTTATGACATTGTTGGTCAGTCTGTCTGCTTGACAATCCCATTTTGCTGCAATAAAAATTATTGAAGTGAGATGAACAGACTGAAAACTTTATCTTATTAGATAAAACATGTTGACACAGCTTTCCTTTGGGGACAAAAAGTAATAAATCGCAATATATGTTATCGCAATACTCAGCATATCGCAGTATCGTGATAATATCGCAGTATCGTGATAATATCGCAGTATCGCGATAATATCGTATCGTGACCTAAGTATCGCGATAATATCGTATCGCGGGATCTCTGGCGATTCCCACCCCTATTAATGTTGCACGGTGTATCGATACTAAAAAGGTACCGCGGTACCCGTACGTTGAAAACGATACGATTTTGCATATTTTTAGTATCGATACTTCATTAAAATAGCGCGCGATCAGAGCGCACTCACTGTTCCGCTCCCTGTCATGCTGCCTGCACGCATTGACTGCAAGGGGGCGGGGCTGCCCAGCGCTCACACACAGCGAGTGATCGCAGGGGAGACATGGCATCAAGTGCAGGAGCTTTTGCCGACCGTCCTCGGCTTGTTGGAAAAAATTATGCCAGAAGTGAAATCTGGAAGTACTTTGGCTACATTGCAGACAGTGAAGGAAAGCCCACTGACATACAGAGACCCGTCTGCAAAACTTGTTTCAAAGCCACACAGACCAAGGAAGGCAACACGTCAAACATGGCAAAGCACCTTTCAGACAGACACCCCGAACTTTTCAAAGAGTTCAAAGAACGAAAGAACGACAGTTAAGCAAATGTGATTATAAACATGAACCAAGCTCACCCATATACAGCCTAACATGAGTAGCCTTATCCTAGTTTGACGACAAGCCTATATGATCATGAGGTCACAATGCACACAAAAGTGTACTAAATGAAACACATTTGATGCAAAATGGCTACATGCTGGTGGAGCCTGAGGGTGGATCTTGAGCTAATTCTTTTTATTTTTAGTTAAGTGTTCAAAAAGCTGGGCAGGAACAAGCTGGTAAAAAAGGGAACCATACAGATGTTTTATTTATTACTATTATAGATAAATATACCAGTATCGTATCGTATTTGTGGTATCATATCGTATTTGTGGTATTGTATCGAATTCTGGTATCGTATCGTAAGTATCGGGTATCATGATATTATGGCAGGTATCGTATAGAAGTCATAATTTTGGTATCGTGACAACCCTACATGGTATTCTCATTTTTCGTTTCAAACCAAAAAACGGGAAAACGGAAATGGGTGGTCGTATTTCCTTCGAAATAATTAACTTGTCGTTTCCATTCAGTACAACATAGAAGCACATATGACTACATATTGATAAATGATAGAAAAACACATTAAGGCTATCATCATTAAATTTACACTAAATATATGAGATTACATGTAAAGAATATATCGATAAGTCGAAATGGAAGTCCAAATGGGGCGACTTGTGCCTTTCGGGTATAATTCATTGGAAACATAGAAATGGGTGGGGTTAAATCCCGAATGGGGCGCTTTATGCCTTTTGAGCACAACTTTCATTGGAAACATGTAAATGGGTGGGGCTAAGTCCCGAATGGGGAGCTTTATGCCTTTTGAGCACAACTTTCATTGGAAACATGGAAATGGGTGGGGCTAAGTGCCGAATGGGGCGCTTTATGCCTTTCGAGTGGAAAACATGGAAACGGATCAGCTATCACCGTACGACGCCACGTTTGACCGTGGACACCTCGGTTATGTTACCGGATGCGCAGTGATGACCCCGAATGGTCCCAAAAAGGCCACATTTTTTTATATAATGCACCAATTACGACCTTTGACCTGTTTTTTGGCACCTTAATGCCTGGTTTTGGGCACCTTAACTTGGACCTACGACCTCTAAATTTCAGTCATTTCATCTCCACGACCCTCTCTTCATTTACAAAAAGGATTTAGTGTTCTATCTTACTTTAAAGTATTTTTAATTAATTAAAAGACTGTTATTGACGTATACATGTTTCTGTTGATGTTGGGTCCTATACAAACACTAATAAACGACTTGTTGTTATAAAAGTGACATATGTTGGACACAAGAGGACACTCTACTAGGATGCATTGGATTGAAGTCATTAGCATGCTGCTAAAAGGAGATAGCTTTCCCAAGGGTCTACAGACTTCTTGCTTTGATAGGGAAGGTGTGATGCAAAATTCAGGCAGTTTCAACCTTTTTCTCAGATTTTATGACCGTTTTTACATAGGTAAAATTTACCGGTCTTTAAGGTAATTTAGCGCCAATTTACACCTTTGTTGCTGTTTTCGGGCACCTTAACTTGCAGCTACGACCTCCTAATTTCAGTCATTTAATCTCCACCATCTGCTCTTCATATACAAAAATAATTTATTCCTCTATCTTACTTTAAAGTATTTTCAATGAATTAAAAGACTGTTAATGATGTATACATGTTTCTGTTTCTGTTGGGTGCCATAAAACCATTTCTACAAGACAGATGTTGATGCAAATTGGCACAAATTAACCCGAAAGGTATTGGGAAACCGGGACATGTACTGCCATTCGCGTTGGGATTTCTGGGTCGAATGAGAGCCCCATCAAATGTACTCGGAGTGGCACTTTTTGAATTATAAGGATAGGTTCCCTTATAACTCAAAAAGTGTCATTTCGACTACATTTAATGGGGCTCTCATTTGACTAAAAATTCCGACCCAAATGGCCCATTTGTTCTCATTCCTCCCATACAATATCTACAGTATGCTCTGGGCTAGGAGGCTGGAACTTATGAGGGGGCATACCTGGGAACAGCCCACCAGGTGCGCAAAGTTTCAAGCAAATCGGATGAGTTAGATTTTTGAGCAAAATCGATGCCTTGTGCTACTTTGCCTGAGATTTCAAATAGTTGCAATTTGAGGTGCTAGACTCACGAAACTTGCTGTGTGTGTTGCTATGAAGCCACAGACCCTGTGTATCAAGTTTGGTGGCTGTAGCTCGTTTTGATCAGATTTCACCTTATATGGTGAATATTCCAAAATGTCACAATGTGGGGTGAAACCAGGACAATTACTGCCATTCGGGTTGGGATTTGTGGGTCGAAAATGAGAGCCCCATCAAATGTAGCAGGAATGACACTTTTTTAATTATAAGGGAACTGCCATTTTGCAATCCGTTACGCGTGGAACCCGTTACGTATGGAATCCGTTACGCACGGAACCCGTTATGCGTGAAACCCGTGGAAGCCGTTACGCGTGGAACCCGTCGACCATGGAACCTGTTACGCTTGGAATCCGTTACGCGTGGAACCCGTTACGCACGGAACCCGTTACGCACGGAATCCGTTACGCGTGGAACCGTGTTACCCGTGGAACACGTTACCTGTGGAACCTGTTACCCATATGATGCAAAACCTGTGGAACCCATGGAATCCGTTACGCGTGGAACCTGTTACCCGTATGATGCAAAACCCGTGGAACAAGTGGACCCTGTGGAACCTGTTACGCGTGGAACCCGTTACACGTGGAACTCGTTACGTATGGAATCCGTGACGCTCGGAACCCGTTACGCACATAACCCGTTACGCGCGGAACCCGTTACCCGTATGATGCAAAACCCGTGGAACCCGTTACGCGCGGAACCTGCTACGAGCACAACCCTTGACGTGCATAATCAGTGACGCGCGGAACCCTTGACGCGCAGAACCCATGGAACCGATGGAACCCGTTACGCGCGGAACCCGTGACGCGCGGAACCCGTGACGAGCGGAACCCGTTACGCGCGGAACCCGTGACGTGCGGAACCCGTGACTAGCGGAACCCGTGACGAGCGGAACCCGTGACGAGCGGAACCCGTGACGAGCGGAAACAGTGACGAGCGGAACCCTTGACGAGCGGAACCCGTTACGAGCGGAACCCGTTACGAGCGGAACCCGTTACGAGCGGAACCCGTTACGAGCGGAACCCATTACTCAACTGAGCAGATCAGGATTCCATGAGGAGAAGCCAGTGAGCATTTAGAAACTCCTCTATGAAAACTATCTGTCTGGTGATCTGAATGAAAATGATTTACTCGAGTCGTTTGATTTCCTGCATCTGACCCTCTCCATTCTCAGAAACCAGTGAGGTCAATGTTTCCCATTGAGGAGGAGTCACCTGGTCTGGACTCCCTGGAGACTCTCTGGTCTTGTGGGCCGATAGCAGCGAGAGGGGGTCGGGGGGCTTTGGGGCCCGACTCTAAAGGTCTGAGGGAACGTGTGAAAACTGCCCCTCTGGTCCTGCATCCCTCAGTTCAATGTGTTGGAATCTGACTATGTGGCTTCGCCATGTGCTGTGAGACAAAGAGAATCAGGCCTTCTCTTTTGCCGAGCAAAGGTTTCATCCTGATTGTAGTTTGAGGAACAGCAAACCCCCAGCCAAGAAAGTTCACACTCAGGTGTGAACTTGTCACGCAAGGCAACACTGCGATCTAATTGGCCGAGGGCCGAGACACTCCTGGACCCCCGTGGTTCAGCCTCTGTTCTACAAAACCAACTCACTCCCTCACCTCTACGCTTTTTCCAACGACCTCGGTCGACAAGGGAGCACACACAGACGCTGCGCCTGCCCTCCCCCCCTCCTTTTCTTTTTAAAACCAAATCCTAGGTTTTAACCAGTTTCATATTCGCTGGACGAATTCATAAACTGTCTCATTTTATTTCATTCCTGTTCATCCACAAGGACGAATCACCTTCCCTGCAGAAGCGGAGGAAGCTTGATTTCTTCAGAGAGAGAGAAGCGCATCTCCACTCTCCACCCCAGCCTTGTTCCGGTCGTAAGGACGCGAAATTCCCTTATCCAGAAGAGGATCATTCTCTCCCACCGAGAGAATCCACACCGCGGCACGCCGCCGCATATCCTGAGTCCACCGGATTCAGAAGAACTCAACCCCCCCACAATCTCCACGATTGCAATTTACGAGTGAGGCAAAATAGATTCTGGGCAGAAAAGAGTTAGAGTTAATTGTGTTTATTTATCTTGTTTGTATACTTAAAGTACTGTTCATTTTCATAACGTGGTATATGCTTAATAATCGCCGACACTAACGGTCGCCGAGATCGTTAGCGTTGTGTAGAAGTTATTGTGTATTTCATGCTACTGATTTGTGCTGAGACAAGCCGCCGCTAGTGGGCTCGGGAACTGCTTCTCATCAAGCCAGAGGTCAGGACCGCGTCTGTGACAAAGAGCCGCTGTTTCTGCTCCTCTGACTGAGAGAGCAGTTTTCCGAACTCCAGCGCATCTTTTGGAGGATCTGTTTTATTTTATTTTGTTTCGTTCCCTTCTCTTTTACTAACCCACACACACATATAGCTTTGAGCTAATGTAGCTACGGGTTGCTAAAACGGCTACAGTCACGTGTAGACACCGGGTCTCCTGTTTTGGCTATCCGCCATCTTGAGTCTCGCGCATGAGACGTCGCCACGTTCCAGACTACGTCATACGTTGTTTTGGCTGCTCCCTCCCCCTTATATACACACACACACACACATGCACACACACACACCCTTTTCCATAGTTTGTTGATTTTAGATAGCGTGCTCATGAATGTATAGTTGTTGTTAGTTTAGATATTAGTTGATTAGATCATTAGTATTAGAACTTAATAAACTCTGTTATATTTTAAAGAGCAGCTGTCTGTGATTACTTTGTGCATTTATATTGTGATAATAGCTGTATATGTGGTCTGTGCTCGAACTTAAACCTTCACTTTCACTCTGAATGTGTAATAGTACACAGACTATTGACATTGTGAGTGAACACTAATTATGAGACTTAGTTTATCGTTTGGTTATTGGTCCCTGTTCGCAGGGTGGTGCCCCGTTATTATTAATAATCATTAATAATTGTTACTGACCATAATAATCCTATTGATGTCAATGATTTAGTTTCTTAGATGCTGATAACCCAAACACGCTCCTTTACGTTCCCAACAAATGTAATAAAGTTACTGACCAAATGTCTACATTTTTTAAACCCATTCCGGTGGTATAACTGTGCCAGCAACATGCTCACTCAACCAAGGGTCACACAAACATTGAGTGTAACATACATATTTATGCACAGGTCACACACACACACACACACACACACACACACACACACACACACACACACACACACACACACACACACACACACACACACACACACACACACACACACACACACAGTTGCCCTTAGTCTCTACCCCCCAGGTGTGATGGATTTAGCAATCTCACGTTGAAGTAGCTGCCTTTAAGTCATTGAAATGTCAGCAGTGTGCTGACATTTACTTAATTTCCCATTTACGTGGGCGAGGAAAACAGACTCCCTCTAAAACCAGCTCATCTACTCACTACTAAGAGAAAAATGTATAGTGACACATAAAAGGTCTCTTATTCTGTACCGCCTCTGTCCGATACGAGGTCCCATGTCGTATGGATTCCAATGTCCAGCTTATGATGATTTGTGAGGTTGTGATTGTAATGCATTATCTGGTGAAGGCAGTCAAAGGGAGGCTCACAAATAGCAGGCAGTGCCCCTTTATCACAGCCATTCCAGAGGAGCACAAGAGAGTCAAACTGGCACAGAGATGCAACCAGAACACACAGTACACACAAATGTTCACATAGAGACTGGTGAAAGAAAGACATGTCTGGCTGCAGTCTAGGTCTGTCCCCGAATCAGGACTTTCAGAGGGGGCGTCTTTGTAAGATATACTTGTCATGTGGTTCATGATTTTTCTTAATTCATAAATACTTTTTTTGTTTTTTGTAGACACTCAACATTATTACTGTTGTCTTCTTCCCAAAACACCCTTGACAACAACTGAGAAACATATTATTCACTCCCCTTCCAAATTAGTGTCAGTTTAGCTCACCTGCAGACCAGCTGTCCCTCTCACTGCTGTTGAATTGCTGTGAGTTGAAACCGGTTTTGTTTGACAGTTTATAATTACAATGCAACGGATGCTTTGCTAATCTGCCAATCTGCCTGATGGAAGTAAGACCACTATGTTATTGTCTGTAACAATTTAATTGCACATGAAATGATGTGGCATTTTATGACTGCCTGCATTAAGTCCATGTCAAAGAGAAAGTAGGTTGCTTGATTTGTACATGAATTTTCACTGTGTTTAAAACTGTGCTGCACATTGTTGTACTGACTGTCCGATACAGACCTACATTTTCTGTCTTGTTTCGTGAAATGTTGAGTTTTGTAAAATGTTGTTATGAACCTCAGGGCCATCGTACATTACCATGTCACACATATAATCTGTGATGTGGACTCTACTGAAACAATGTAATAATGGAGGGAGAAAAAAAGAAGCAATAATGCATTGTGAATTGAGCAAGGAGACTGCTCAAGGGAGATACAGTTAATTCAATTCTAATCAAACCAAGAGGATCCCATGCATTTGCTTATGGCAAAGTAGAGAGACGTGGGAAGAAAATACAATGACGCTCCAGGTACAGTTGATTTGGACTGCCATGACACAATTTACGAGCAGAACCAAAGTCAATAACAAACAAGCTCAGTCCAAACTGAAGCAACAGTAAGCATCACACATGCATACAATGAGGAATACATTCTATGTGTGTCTTGGGGAGATTGGTATTGCATATTAGCTGATAAATGAGGTGGAAGAAAATATTGCAGCGCTGCCAAAAGAAAAGATGCAGACTAGAACTTATGAGCACAGTGATTTTCAGTCAGTTATGCAACTCTTGAGTTTGGAAGCCAGCCCTAAAGCCCTGCACTATATCTGGAGGGAATATAGAGCTTGCATAATGGCTTCCCAGTCACACTGTTGTGCCTTAATTAACGGAGGGCTGAGTTGAAGCATGGTCTCAAGCTGTGTTAAATTCCAGCAGCCAAAGAGGCATTACATCTGTGTCAAAGAATCAATCTTTTGAACCATTGGCATTGTGTTTCTGCTGCTGATTAGCATTATGTTAATCATGTACACAGTGCAGATTAAGGCTATCCTCCACCAAATCAATTCTAAGTCGAATAACACTCATACAATTTTGTTCTTTAATCGATTAGTTGATTTAATCCACAGTTCTAGGGGTGCAACGGATCACAAACCTCACGGTTCGGTTCGGATCACGGTTCTTGAGTCACGGTTCGGATCATTTTTCGGATCAACAAAGAAAAGGGGAGGAGACAAATATAACTGCTTTCCATTTATTAATTAAAGAACTTCAAGAACACTTAAAGCAAAGAACTTTGGGCTATAGTCTTACATGAAAAAAAAAAAAAAGAATACTCAATTGATCCGCGGTTCACGAGTGATCTGAACCGTGAGGGGTGATCCGAACGGATCACGGATCGACCCGTGATCCGTTACACCACTAGTTCTAAAGTTTCTCCACAAAGATTCACATAAAAGCTCCACTTTAAAATCTTGTGATTACCAGAGATCTGCTCATATGTTTCTGGGAAATAAGTAAAAAAAAACGACTAATTGACAAAAGTAATGTTAGTCGTTTGTATTCTATCAATGAATTTTTCATCGTCATTGAACGTAAGGTAAAAGTAGCACTTCAACCTTGTCTGTCTGAGAGTCAGTTGTGTCTCTCTGGGATTTGGAGTGTAGCTGATACCACAGCTGGCTGTGTGATAGGAATCCTACTCACATCCATGCATGACAACACTCATTACACACACACTGAAATGGCCACAAGGTTAACTCTGCCTTAGGCATCCGTCTTTAGCTCACATACCACACACAGAATCACAAGTTCAGCTAATTTTGTATCCCTCTTTCAAATGGCCAAACCAACCACCACATTTACACAACCTTGACAGGCCTCCTGTTTAATAGAACAGCTCCTGATTGGCATTACATGTGTTCACAAATACAGAGTACTGATGGTCGATGAACAGCAGAAAGTCTTGTGTCCTTCTCTGACCTTGTGTGGTGGAAATACATGCTTGATTTTGTAGTCAAATGCCTGCACTCTCACTTCAGTGGTGTATGAGTTTGATCTCAGTCCTGTGCAATTTGAATTTAATGTGTACTTAATTACTGATCTGATAAGTTATTTACTCTTACTCATGCATTTAGCTGCATTAGCTTAGAGCGCAAATAAGGTTATTATTTCAGTTAATTTGATTAATTTGAACACATTTGTTATCACAAGGATAGATTTTGGAATTGCTATTAAAGTGATTTGCCTTTGACTGCTCTGTAGATAATAGATCCGTTCACTTCTTTCACTGCTGTGTGTGTGTGTGTGCCAAAACTAATTTGCTTCATTTTAGTTGCCCTTCTTGACAGTTGTATGTAAAATTGCAAGTATGACTGGAGATCTGCAAGGTCCCATCTGTCATCTTGGGCCTCCCCGTGGTCTGTTGTTTTCAAGTTTGCATGTGAAATATGGTTCAACAAAAAGTCTGCCTAAAACAACTTGGCTTACAACATAGAAATATGAAGCTCTGATGCATAAAAAAACCTACAAAGCTTGGCGTTGTTGTGTAAGAAAACCATCCATTGGAAGGGGATCAGACATCTCTTCTATCAAAACCCAAAGCAGGTTCTCTATAGTGTAGGAAGTGTTTTTGTTGTCGCTGTTAGAGTGAAAATGTGTGATATGAGTCTGATCTACGAAGAAAGTTCCCTGCTCTCCTTGGCAAAGTACAGCAAAGTGCAATTAAATGGAGGCTGTTTCCCCTGCCAAATCAAAGATTGTTCTATTGGTGGCTGGAGGGTAAGTGGCAGCATATACTGTGTGTCATATTGATGACTTTGGTGGTTAAAATTTTTAATAAGTTAAAATGATATATAGGGACTAGGGGTGTCACGATACCAAAAATTCAGTAGTCGGTGCCAATACCAGTAAAATAACACGATTCTCGATGCCAATTTCGATACCACTGTAAAAAAAATGATTTTCTAAGATTCCATGTACTTGAACTTGAAACATGAACTTCTTTATTAAAATATTTGAAAAATAGCAAAATGTCATAAGACATACAAAACATGTGCAATAGAGCATAGCACAACATAATAAAGTGCAATTAATGGTCATAGTGCAACAACTAGTGTGCAGAGAGACTGTTCACATGTTGTGCTATGATTTGGGAGATGTTTTAGGCTTACCACCTGAAACTTTTCAATTTGAGCTGTGTGCCATCTTCATTTACTCTTAACCAGTAACATATACACAGATATGTACACATCTGAACGAATCTCACAAGTGTTATCTTTATTATAACATCAAAATTATTAAAATAGACCTTGTAGTTAGAGAAATACACCCTTTTTAGTATGGGTATGCAATTTTCGAGCAGAGGCCTAAAAATAGGGCTAGGGCTCAAAAGGTTCAAAACGTCATCGTAGCGCTGCAGACGGCTGGTTCAACCGAGGAAACGATCACATTTAATCACCCATAATCTAGTAAACTTTGATTTGTAAGTGTTCATTTTAATGTCTTTTTTTATTTTTTATTATACTATATTCATCGCGGTAAGACCCATCCCTGTATATAGGGAACACTGCCCATGACAGGCGGCCCGGGGAGTGTTTTGCTCAGGGACACTTCGACACAGGACGCGTCCCAGCCAAGGATCGAACCGTTACCAGACAACCCTCTTAACCCAGTGAGCCACGGTCGCCCCCAAAGATTATAGAAGACAATCTTAAGTATCAAGCATGACCTTTTAGTATTAAAGAGTATAGTAATACTTTCTGTAATCTACAGATTTTTAGGCCTGTTAATATGGACGGAAATCATTTCGTTTTCGTCTGAAAACCCCGGGTTTAAACGGAAACATGTGGAATGTGGATGTGGAACACACTAAATAAAAAATACTATCACTCACCGTTGCACGTGCAGCGCGAGGTCCGGTGGAAGCGTGGTGAAACAAAGCTGACCCGTGGTGTACTGTACGTAGCCAGGCTGTGCGAGTCCAAGATGATGCTCTGTTCACACTGCGCCCCGCGACACTCCAGACCCGAGCAGTTCTTATCTAGGATAGCCGACACTCTAAGGACCTCCTCCAGCTGCCGGCGTGATGCGCTCAGTTTCTGGGTGAGGTAAGCCGCCTTGTAGTACCCGCCCGCTGCTGTTTCCACAGCAACGAGCATGTCCAGTTGTTGGGTTCCGCCGACTGGCTGCAGACTGAGCAGGTGCAACGTGTCCCGCTGCTGCGATGCAGCGGCCTGCCGCAGAACCTTCAACACGCTCTTCAGGTGCAGCCCCACAAAGTCTTGTGGTGCCACGCTCTCAAAGCGCACAGTAACCGCCTCACGCAGCATCTCCGGTGTCGCCTGCTCCACGTGCACGCTCACAGGCACGGGTACGGCGAAGCGTCCATCACTAACGCTGGCGTTGAGGGAGTACCTGCCTGCGTCCAACCCGCCCAGGGCGATGATCTTACCATCACGAGGACTGATCTTAAAGAGACTACGCTGGGCTGGGGGGGCGTGGCCAAACGTCAGCACGTCATAGGGGTCAGCGTCGGTGGCATGCAGCTGGCCAATCACACCACCTGGAAACTCGTCCTCCATAGTGACGATATGAACCTCCAGTGGAAAGGCCACGGGCCGGTGAAGGCTCTCCTCAATCACCCTGACTGTCAGCATGGAGGAGGAGGACAGACGAGGCTTCCCCGAGTCTGTAACCTGGGAGGAGGAGGAACAGTGAGAGAAAAGCTGATTATTAGAAAAGATGGAGAAGATGCATTAAAAAGAAAATGGGGATAAGGAAATAAAAGATGACAGAATAAATGACTCACTTCAATGGTCAGGAAGTTCATTAAGACTGCATTCACATTAAACGCCAGTAAAAACACTGGGAAACACAAAGAGGGAATTCTATACAAAACAGACAGATTGTATTGATTTGTACTCAGACTGCTGAAACCTTACATTAGCATTTTTATATGGTACAAAGCGGGTGGATTATGTCGTCCCTAAGGAGATATTGTTTCACTGTCAATTCCACTCAAATCTGAAACAGTATTGCCACAAAAAAGAATACAAAAGTTTCCATCATTCCAAAGTTTGACATTATGTAAATGTTACACACTGAATGATGACGATGTCCATTCAGTTTTCCAGATTAATTTATTGTACTGTGATGTATTCACAGTACAATAACAAGACAGTCTCAGATGAATATCTGCTTCTGTGATCTCGACTGTCCTTTCTGGTCTAGCTCGCTCATTTTAGAAAAGAATTACAGCGCCAGTCATACCAAAAAACGCTACTGCCACCTATTGGCGAAAATGAATATCACCCTGCAGCTACTTTAGGTGAAAGTAGGTGAGTTTAAAAGTCACACAAAGCGTTTTAAATTATAATAACCAGAAATATAAATAGTGAGGGGGGCAAGGTCATGACACAAACTAATACAATAACAATTGTGCAAATAATTGTAACCATTAAAATGTCCAGGGTGCCACATAAAGAATCGGGAGAGCTTCCATTTGTCCACAATGAACAAGCCATGATAGTTCTTGCTAATTGGTCATTGTGAACAGCTTATTTAAACTTCTAATTATTCATTTTACAGCATTCACGGATTCACTATTTTTGAAACTGAAGTTATGCTAGAGAAGAGACGCAGTGTGCTCTACCTGGATCATAATAGCATATTCAGTTGCCAGGTCCCTCCTGAACACTTGATTGGCCACCAGCGTTCCATCTTTCTCCAGCACAAACTCTCCGCCTTTGTTTCCTGACACGATGCGGAAGTCAAAGGGCTCGCCATTGTGTGAGGAGTCCTGATCGTTGACAGACAACTGCAGGATGCTGGTGCCGATTGGCTTGTTTTCCTGGGGGAGGGACACACCATTAGAAAGACCTAACTGTTGGGGATACATGGTCACAATATGATGTCTGTTTTGGCAAGATGATGTATCAAACTAAATGGTCATTTCATTTTTTGGAACCTTGTTGAATTCTTAGCTCCTGGGCATATCATTGAGTCATTGGTATTGTTACCTAACCCTGCCACTGCCACCTGTCAGTCCCTCCAAGAAATCATGTTGGCAAGACAAATGGTCATGCAAATTAGTTGACTTCAATCAATTTTGCTCTGTTCTTGTAGTTTCCACTTTGTGTTCCTTTCCCTCCACTACAGCTCAGCACACAAACCCTGTCCAGGGAATTTTGTCACTTTGGATGATGTTACCTTGATTTGTCCAACTCAGACTCAGGTGATTGAAGCATCACATTGGTTCCAAATCAACGTTGGCATACATTTTTTTCACAGAATGAGGACTGTGGAATTTGAGTCCGATATTTGTACAGGTGTGATTATGGATGGCCTGCTGAGCTTATGTTCAGGGCCATGATTTGTGTGCTGCCACTGCAGTTGGGATTGTTTTTACCAAACAAAAAGAGCCACCGATGACTAGTGTCCATCTTGTCTTTATGTTTCAGTAAATATCATGTCAATCATGAGGTCTACCTGTATGACAGTAGTGAGGTTGGCCGGGGAGAACGTGGGCGGGTTGTCATTGATGTCAGAGATGTCTATGTTGACCATCACAGTGGAGGACATGGGTGGGATTCCACTGTCCAGAGCTCTGATGGCCAACGAGTAGCTGGGAACCTAGAAGGACAGACACAATGGAAGATATATAGAAGAGTAACACAAAATATAAAGGATGTCCCCCATGGGCTTCTGAAGGCAAATTTGAAAGCCTGGATTTCAGTTATCATGGCAGTTAGTTGAGCCAGAAAACCAGAGTTAGTTGAGCCAGAAAACCAGAGTTCTGAACTGGGGTTGGACGCACCGATAGCAACCACACAGTAGATCCTCATGTTTGTGGAAAATGAGGCTGTAGAGGATCACATTAAAAATGCTGGACAACAACAGGATGATGATTTTACTGTTCTTATAGACTCCCCTTGTGGTGAAAATGCACACTTTGTCCTGAGGGTGGCAGTAAAGGATAGGAAAATCTAACGCTATTAATGTGCTCATGACATTGCCATATAGTCTTCCTTTTAGATTCATCTTAATAAATGGGCTGATGTCTTTCTGTGACTGAGAATCCTCAACCATGGACCTGCTGTAGCCAGAAGCCCAGGCTCTGTTAAATCCCAGTCTCCCTTTCACGTTCTGTCCGCACTGGAATTTACAAATGGTCAAAGTTCCTTTTACAGGACGATTCCAGTTCATTAGAACTCAGCCTTATTTTTATCTTTATCATTTGAAATACACTGTAGGTTATAAGCCAATAGCTCTGAGATCTGGTGACACTGTGACTATTTATCCACATAATCTGAACCAGTTCTTCTGGAGGTCAAACTGAAAGTGACACACCTGCAATGTCACTAATAATCCCTCATTGCACAGGAAAACAGTGTGTACATATCCTAGGTGGAAGTCTGTACACTGTGATGGATGTTTACCGTTGGTGGTTTGTCTAACCTGGAGATTGTTTCTAACCAGTCTGATCTTCTGACTGCAAAATACTTGTTTTATGATGTTGCTATTTTACCAAATCTTAGCAAATATAACTTGGAGAGTACGGTGTTTCATTGGATAGAAATGATGGAAAAAACTAGGATATATATAAGCTTTCTCATTATATATTAAAAGATGACACTATGTTAATAGTGTCACAGTTTGTTCCCAAAACGACGACTGTTTTTGCATTTATATACAACAGACAGATTGCCAATGTTCCAGTGGTAATTTGTGATCATATTTAATCTGGCACTCCGACGCTTAATCAAGTCGTCTGTCTACCATCACTTGGATACGTATCAAGAAAACAGCACTGAGATGAAGATAAAAGGCTTCTTGATTGGTTTGTGGTCCTCCCAAACTGATCTGAGATGACTCTGGATCCGAGTCGACAATGTTTAAGTTCACACACTCTCAGTCTGCTCTAAACCCGCTACAGGATATTTCTCCATATTGCTTTATAATAAAAAGCTAATGAAGCATGCTGAGGAGAAATGCAAAGGCAGCAAGAAAACATTATTCTGCTGCCTGAAACATATGAAGAAATAAATGTCAGTAGTAAACAACTCTGACCTGCTTAGCAGAGAGAGGGGAAGAAAATAGAAGAAGGAAAAAACACACCCATGCACATAGTAGTATTAACACACAGACAGACAGAGAGAGAGAGAGAGAGAGAGAGAGAGAGCGAGAGAGCTGCTGCTCTCTGTGTGATAACCCCACACACACTTCATCAGCCAAATGCTTTGATCCCACACACGCCCCTGCTCTCTCTGGGTAAGTTCAGACAGCTCATCCACTGCACTCTTGAATACTTTATGATGGGCATATGAACACTTCTGAAGTTTTCAAGCACTGCGGAGGAGAAGGAGACGAGGAAGAAGCAGAAGATGAGGAAGAAAAGAGCTCAGAGGAGGAGGGGAGGCATCTTTATTCCTGCTGCATATTAAAGAGCTCATACTCAGAGCTGCTTTGTGCATGTGCTTCCTGTTCAAGTGTGATTAGTTGCCATCTGGTCAGGGATCCATTTTACAGCATGAGCTCATCAGCTGCCAGCAGGCTCCTTCTTTACATCAAAGATGGGCAACCATGAGAGCTCACACCTAAGCAGCTCCTCTTATACACTGGCTGTTCATGGTCAACTGATATAAACATCACATCATATCATGAGCTAATCATCTGTTGCATAAAACACAAAGTAAGAAGCTAGATTCTCAGTTGGCTATGTAGGTTATAACAGCTGAAATACTGCATGAATAACGTGACCATTTGTCCTGGACTGCTGCCATTATTTCTAGATAACCTTAGTGTTGGCTGTTTATGGTTCCAGTTTAAGGTTGATATAATATCAAATAAAAAAATATACATGTTCACTGAGCTACAAGATTGACAAATCTTGTATCATTTATTTTAATCTCTTGTCCCTTTTTTGCATTAGCAAGGGGTACTGTGCAAAACATTCATGTAGAAGGTCTCCGTTGCTTTCACCTGTTAAAATTTCAGCTGTTGCAGGTTGCAGATTATATCAGCTGTTACTAATAAACGTTAAGGCTGAAAGAAAATGAAGCTCTGCTTTGTTTTAGCTTGTTGCAGACACATGTACATTAGACATTTTACAATGAATACACATCAACATAAATATCATGATATGCAATCAAGTGTTTTTACAGTTACACTTTTTTCAACTGCAAACGCACTGAAATGACATATAAAGCACAATTATTGAGACTGACCCTCAAATTAAAACCTCAGCTCATTTTTTGCTTTGTACCAAAAAGCAATTAAACATGTCACTTTTTCAACACAGTTCTCTACATCAGACACTGGAATTTAGTGACTTGTTCGTCTTTCAAAGCAGTGCCATTCAAAATGCAACATCCATGGACCAATTGTCCAAAACAGGTGTCACCTGACCAAACACCTGACAGGTGAGTACCTGTTTACAGCAACAATGGAAGCTCGTTTTCAACAACCTTTATTAGCACCTGTAATTCATGATTTATCTTTGTCACCACAAATTATTTTTCTGTACAGTGTAAAATGCCCCCTTTGGAAATGCATTGATGATTGATTTTATAATGTGGCGAGAAATAAATATTTTAATCAGTGTGCAGTAAGTACTTTTGATCAATATATTCATGTACTTACCTCTAATAATATCTGTAAAATATCAAACCCATTGTTTATCATTAGAAGAGTAGAAATGTTAGAAGTGTTTTAGATTGAGCACAGCAGTGTGTAACTGGTTCAAACAGAGTCAGCATGAACCGTGTGTGTGCCATACGCTGACAACACTGGGTCTTTATAAATTATTGTTTAGTTTTGAATAAAGTGTTTCATTTTGAAAATACCTGAGGTGTTCTACTACTTGTGTGTGTGGTTGTCATGAAAAAGAATTGTAGTCAAAGTATTGAAAAGAGCAGCTCCTACTTGTACTAAGATCCTAAAGATACCTCTCTTTACCTGAAGGCCACCATAGTTCTCAGACACGCTTGGAAAGGGAGGGCTGAGCAGAGGGGTATTTGGTTGCAATTTGTAAATATCACCACTAGATGTCACTAAATCATACACTCTGGGCCTTTAAACACGGTTTACAAAAAAGGGCTCATTTTGTGAGAAAAAAACACTACACACAATTCATACAACCACACACACAAGTAGCAGCACATTTATAAAGACCCAGTGTTGTCAGTGTATGGCACACACACGGTTCATGCTGACTCTGTTTGAACCAGTTACACACTGCTGTGCTCAATCTAAAACACTTCTAACATTTCTACTCTTCTAATGATAAACAATGGGTTTGATATTTTACAGATATTATTAGAGGTAAGTACATAAATATATTGATCAAAAGTGCTTACTGCACACTGATTAAAATATTTATTTCTCGCCACATTATAAAATCAATCATTATCAATGCATTTCCAAAGGGGGCATTTTATACTGTACAGAAAAATAATTTGTGGTGACAAAGAGAAATCATGAATTACAGGTGCTAATAAAGGTTGTTGAAAACGAGCTTCCATTGTTGCTGCAAACAGTTACTCACCTGAGGTCTTTTTATAGAGCTTACATCCTGATTGATAAGTCGACCATCAATCTGTCAGGTGTTTGGTCAGGTGAAATCTGTTTTGGACAATTGGTCCATGGGTGTTGCATTTTGAATGGCACTGCTTTGAAAGACAAACAAGTCACTAAATTCCTGTTTCCCATGTAGAGAACTGTGTTGAAAAAAGTGACATGTCAGTGTCACTTTTTTCAATTATTGTGCTTTATGTGTCATTTTAGTGTGTGAGCAATTGTAAATGTCTTTAACCAAGATTCCAGTGTGTGGAGCTCATGGAACATAAACTATAGCTGTTATTTTAGTTTAATATACATATTGCACTATATGTAATGCTAACAGTTGATCTCATGCTGACCTAACTATAGGTTACAAAGCTGTACTTTACTGCTACAATCAAGTGCGACTGTGAGGTACTGATGCTATTTCTAGAAGTTAGAAGTGTGTGTGTTTGTCCTCACTGTCTCACGGTCCAGTGGCTTGTTGACCTTGATGACCCCATGGAGGGGGTCAATGAAGAACTGGCTGTCTCGGTCTCCACTGACAACGGAGTAGAGGATGGCTCCATTCAGCTGACTGTCAACGTCCTCTGCTACCAGCTGAAAACACACACACACACACACACACACACACACACACACACACACACACACACACACACACACACACTTGCAGGCTGAGTGACTGTTTCACTGTCCTATACTGACACAAATGCTTTTAAAAAGCAAACTGGATGAAATATTTTTGGAGTCCCTTATAAAGTCTGTTATGAAGCTCAGGTGATATTGGTTGGACTTGATCCAAACTTTACCAACCCAAACACACAGTTCTGAGGTGACTGGAATAGTTGTGAAGGGTAGAACAGACTAACAGAGTACAGTATGAGGCTGAACAGACATCAGCAGCACTTTACAGTGATTCTGGGGGACTAATAATCCAAGCTGCTGCTTTGCTTCGTTAGTTTATTAATATAGAGGAAACAAAAGGGTACATTTCACAGATATTACAGTATGTTGCAGTGCCTATTTATGCTGCTTTGTAGCATTAATTATGTATGTTTTAACCCATTTTCTGAAAATACCATTTTCTTTCCATCACTGCTGGCCATTTTAAATTTTCCATTTTCCAAAGCATGCTGTACTTTTCCTTCACTACCTGTCAGGCAGCCATCAGAGTTAATTCATGTGAGCAGATTATTAAAAAAAAAATTAGAGGAAGTTAAAACATGTTTAGGAAATGCATTTTTTGGCAATGCTAATGTGCAGTAAAGTAAAATGGGCTGCACGGTGTGTCGCCTCAAAGCAAGAGGGGCTGGGGTTCAATTCCCAGACTAGACGGGCCTTCTGTGTGGAGTTTGCATGTTCTCCCCGTGTCAGCGTGGGTTCTCTCCGGGCTCTCCGGACAATTGATGACTCTAAATTGCCTGTAGGTGTGAGTGTGAATGGTTGTCTGTCTCTGTGTGTCAGCCCTGTGATAGTCTGGCGACCAGTCCAGGTGAACCCTGCCTTCACACAATGACAGCTGGGATTGGCTCCTGGCAACAAATGCCAGGAGAATGACTGGATACATTTAATTGTATCTGTCATTCACACAATAGGTTTAACATCATTCAGCTTAATCATTTGAATAACAAAAAATGTTTTCACACTCTTCTAAGTTATTATATTACAGAAGATCATGATGATAAAAACAGACAGTGCCCTCTTGCCTGCTGTTTAATTTAATAATGTCATTAATTAAAAACTCATTATCACATTCTGAGCTTCTCCTAAAGCCAATACTAACTGGTTAGTTAAACTGCTTATTAGTTATCACCATAACGGTTGATATACCATTTGTTTCCCGTACAATTCATGTTTTTTTGTAATGACTGTATATGGTCTTTTATTTCGACATTTAAGGCCTTTTCTCTATTCCATTGATAAAAAGAAAAGACAAATCTTTATTTTCACAGACTGTTGGTTTTACTATAAACTTTTTTCAATAATCTATATGATATGTGTCTCTTGTTTTTTTTGCTGGATCTGAATGCTGACAGAAGGGGAAGTCGAGGGAGATGGGAAAGATGCAATATATTGTTATTAGTGCTGGGCAACGATTACAATTTCTAATCGCGATTAATCGCATGATTTTTCTGCGATTAATCGCATTGTTATGCACAAAGTTCAATAATTAATTCAAAAGTAGTGTATTGCGCACTTTTATTTTAAAAGTACTGCTATATGAACAAAAGTACAATAACATTTGGTTTGCAAACACTTTAAACAAATAAGGTGCTTTTTAACAGCAGTATTCCCTTTACACAGTAGCAGTTAAAATACAGTTATGATTCTGATAATAGATATTCAGCCGGTGTTCACAACTTTATCTTCATGTGTGTAATAGATGCAATTTGAAATATACACCTTGAAAACTGCAAACCTATCTACGTCATGTTTTTTTTAATAATTATTTTTACGTTTGTTAAATTCTCAGTAGCGATAACTAAATGATATGCTTATTATACATATTCCAAACAAAAGAAATCATTGCTTTTTTTTGTATTTTGGTCAGACACATATGCAACGCTGATTACCGTAATATATGTGGTATTTGTTATAAATGTACGTTGGTACATAGAGGGTGATAAGAAGCTGTACATGGAGGGACTTAGGACCCAGGGGAATGTAGGTGAAGCATGGAACCTGTTATGCTAATAAAGAGTTGCAGTTAAGAGCAGTTTGTTCTCACGTGCTTATATGTTTATTTAAAAACACGAAAATATGTGTTTTGATATTGTCACGATCCTGTAACGAGACGATCGCGCGCGTATGTGTGTGACAGGAGGGACCGACGGTTCCGGACCGGGCGTGTCACCCGGTGGGGGGGAGAGCGGCAGCAGAAGGAAGTGACGCCACACAAACACAGCTGTTCACCGCTCGCTGCCGGGTTCTTGTGTTAAAAATGTCCGCTT
The DNA here is from genome assembly GCA_032191485.1 of Leptoclinus maculatus. Classification (NCBI taxonomy): domain Eukaryota; kingdom Metazoa; phylum Chordata; class Actinopteri; order Perciformes; family Stichaeidae; genus Leptoclinus; species Leptoclinus maculatus. The sequence goes on along the minus strand of JAVDOI010000027.1, from coordinate 3,550,875 downwards.
AATAATAAAAACAATAAAAAAAAAAGATCAAATAATTGTCGGCGTTAATTAATTAATGCGTTAACGCGATAATAACGCGTTAACTTGCCCAGCACAAATTTTTATGTGATAGATTTTTTAACATATCACAGCATATTATTACTTTTTTACAGATAGGAAGCAAATAGGTAAACCCACAAAGTCTCTAAAAATAGGAGTCTATCTCAACTGAACAGGTGAAAGGCATGCTGCCTGCATGCTCACCACTGTTCTGTCTGTGAAGCTCACCAATGAAAAGCTTACACTGCTGAATCCTGTCAAACCTTGAGAGACCAGTAAATATTATTAACTCTGTGATTGCCAACATATTAAGCTGATGAGAGCATCACACAAAGCCATTGTTTGACTCTCAGAGGGGGCAATCTTGAAGAACATGACATCCACCCTTATGACACTGTATACCACTGCTGTAGCTGCTAGAAAAGCATCTCACACACAAACGGCTCCCCTTTCACGTCTTGCCACATATTTCAAGGGTACTACTGAACAGAGCCATTTCACTGAAGACAAGCCCCTAGTCTCAACATATCTCTTTACAAAGAAAAACAAGTAACTTATAACACGAGAATATGGTGTCCAACAAGACATTAAGATCTAAAGCTCTTCAAGTGGAACAAACATAACCAATACTTTGCTACAGCCTTTTTAAGGATATCTTATCTTTGCCTAAGGTTCTACAGGAAAGCTGGTGAAGTGTCCAACATGGAAATGTCCGTCCTGTGGGGATCAGGAATTTGCTAAGTGAATGTCATAACAAACTGCACATATTTCTATATTTCTTGTGGAAAGGTGGAAATTGTGGTGGTGCTAAAGAAAAGGTCAGAGGGTTCCCCAAAACATTACAATCTAGCCTCTGAAAATCATGACTATTGAGAGCAAATTTCACAGAAATACAGCCATTTTGACAGTGTCAGTTGAGGCTACATCCACAATAATACTTTTCGTTTAAAGCCGGTGTTTTAAAACAAAAACGATTTCAGTCCACACGGCGTTTCAGCATCGTTTGCGAATTGATTTCCGTCTATACTAGCACGCCTGAAAACGATTATCACATGACTATTCACGTACACTGGACGGGTGCCGTTGTAAACAGGAAGTAGATTGGTTGCTTTGTTACAAAAAATATTATATTAAGTATTATAGTAGTTTTTAATAATGAAAGATAGTGCTTGATACTTAGATCTTCTTCTAAAACTTTGTCTATAAACTCAAACAGACACATTTCGTGGAAAGTTTTAGAAGTTATATTTTTCAGACTTAGTTACAGCGCTGCAGGTCTTGCTCTATCTCTCTCACACACAGCTAATTTACTTAAAAATGAACACTTACAAATTAAAGTTTACTAGATTATGGGTCAATACATTTCTGTATGAATTCATGTCCCATCAATGCACTTCACTAACTTTGCTTCTTCCCCGGAGTCTTTGTGCTTTCTCGCCTTACAGGTTTCCGTGGATTGTGGTTATATCTGGACCCTGGTCTGACACCCCCTGCTACTATCATTTTATTAGTAGTCGCATTGCTATTGCCGATAACATTACTGCTTTTGTTATCATTATCATTCTACTATATCCACTGCTGCTGTTATTATTAGTCGTCATAATTTTTCCATCATTATTATGCGTACTACTGTCATTATATGAATAATTTCTGTCATATGCATTGAATGTGTTGTAACTCTGTTATGTTGTTCATTCTGTACACATGACATCTATCACACTTCTGTCCATCCTCAGAGGGATCCCTCCTTTGTCGTACCGATGTGAGGGTCCCGGGACAGATTGTAAAGCCCTCTGAGCCCTCAGTAATTTTGAGCAATACAAAATAAATTGTATTGAATTGAATACATTTGGTCAACACACTTCTCTCACTCATTTCCTCTGTTTCATTGTTGTCTGCTCTCACACTCGTTGCTCTGCTGGTGACTGAAGTCTCTGACGCACTGGAGAGCAATTACTGCTTTTGTTCCTTTACAGTTTCCTTGTGGACTTCACAATAGTTGTGCAGAACAAAATAAGCATCAATAAGAAAAGGAAAACCGCAAACTGTGACTTCAGACGTCCGCACCGTAGGTCTGATAATGTACACGCTGTTCGCTAATCGCTCCAATAACAGCTGCTTCCTCCGCATGTCGGCAGTAGTAGAATTACAAAATGCAGAATTTAACTGCACAACAACTGCTAGTATAGACAACAAGATCAGCAACGCTTGTAATCAGTTATCCATGTTGAATTAACAACTGGTAGTCGATCGATAATCAAGGCTGTTGTTGTTTGTGTTCTTCCGGAAATGGGTCACGTGATAGGGGCTTGACCAATCAAGTAGCCAATGTGGGTGTCTAAGTCATCGTTCCCAAACTGATGCATTTACGCCCGTCCACATTAACAGGTAACCCTGGAGTTTTCAAATTTATCGGGAGCATTTTTAAACTGATCCGTTTTTTGGTGCTCTAAAACTCCGGACGCTCAGTGTAACATAGCAAAAGATATGTGTTTTAAAATGGAAACGTAGTGTGGACATGGCCTCAGGCATCCTCACATATATGCAGGCAAAACGTGACTCTGACTGGAACCTACCTGGACTACAGACTCTCCAGTGGTAGCATCCTCTGACACCACTGCAGCGTAGAGGTCACGGCTGAACATGGGTGCGTTGTCATTGACATCTGTCAGGTTTATGTTCACTGTCGTAATTGCACTCAATGGTAGCGTGCCGCCATCACAAGCCTCCACTGTTAGAAAGTAGTCCCTGCAGGTCTCATAGTCCAGGGGCTGGGCAACTAAAATGGCACCTGAACAAGGTGAGGAGAGAGAGGGATCAAAAATATGCATTTGAGTAAAGACAGAATTTATATCAAAATAGCATGTAAGAAAAGAAACATTTCTAAAGGTTGCAGTGTTCATATGTGCGACAATACGGAACGTGTTATAATGAACATCCAAGTGTGAATAAAATGAGGGATGACAAGTGTAGAGCTGACTCACCGGTCAGTGGGTGGATGTGGAACTTCCCATGCTCATTTCCTGAACGGATACTGTAAGTGATCTCAGCATTGGTCCCGATGTCCTTGCTGGCAGCATAAATTCTCAGGACCTCGGTGCCCACTCCCACATCCTCCGGCACTGTCGCTAGCTGATCACGGCGCTCAAACACAGGTGGGTTGTCATTGATGTCCAGCACAGTGATAGTGACATTGACCGATGAGGAGAGGGGCAATGGTGAACCCTGGTCAGACGCATGGACTGTTATCTGATAAGCCGGTTGGACCTCGCGGTCGAGAATGCGTTCCAGGACCACGATGCCTGAGGACTTATCGATAGAGAAGGAGTCTCCTGCAGAGTCGGCCAAGGAGTAGACCACCATACGGCCTGGACCTGCTGTAAAGCCAGAAAAAGAGTGTCAGGTAGGCTACACATGAGAGGTTTAAAACCTGTTACCACTCCGACGGCCCGCCTGCGGCTGTTCGACTGTTTACTGTACATCTGTGTCATGTACACAACTGCTATGTAAAAGGTAGGTACTAATGCGACATCTCTTTGGAAAGCTAAGATTCTTGTAATTCGATTTATGCAAACCATTCCAAGATACAATCATAACAGCAGGTACACTCAACGCCTCTGTCAGACCACCAACCCACAAATAAACGATTAGAAAATCGAGGCAACTCACCAATAAAGCTTTGTAGTATTTCACCCCTCCATAATATTCCAACAAAAACGGTCTTGTTACATTGCCAAGGGTCCAGACGATCCAATCCAGTAAAATATTTAGTCCAAAACACATTATTACATCCATAAATAACCACGGACTGCTGTTGCATCATTTCAAATTAGCCTGCAGATATGCCTAACTCTCTGTATTTTCCAACGTAACTTCAGTTCACATGTACATTTTGCCGGTCTCTGTATCTCAAAATGGCGGCTGCATTGTGACGTTTAGATTGATACCTCATTTGACCTTATAGGAGCTTCCATATCCTGTCTACAGCCTACAATAGCCAACGAGAGTCTGCGTTGAAGGACAGTGCCTGCCCCTCTTCTTTCGTGTAAAGCTCGAGCCAATTGCAACCGATCGTTCTGATGACTCATGCTTCGTATAGCCAATGAAATTTCAAAAATAACGATATGCAGATTCAGGGGGTGGATTTAGAAGTGTGGTTATTGAGAATAATGAAGAATTTCTGAAAGTAAATGATGGCCAAATAACTTATAGACAACTATATATCGACATAAATAAGCTTTAGTTTGAATTATGAATACACATTTTTACACACTCTAGGTGTGTTACTATGGTTACCATGGGTCTCCAAATGTCCTTTTTTGGAAAGCACCTAGACATGTGTAAAATATTCATTTTCTGTGGTATTATCAAATTTGAACTTGGACTAGATAAGGCTTCATGCTGTGGTCCCATTGTGTTCAGCTAATAAGTCCCAGCTATAGTCATCTGCAGGCATCTGTTTGCAAAAAAACCTTCTACTTCAGTGTGTTCAAACTTCTATTACTCAATGCCAGTAGTATGAAGGCAAATCAATGTCAAAATCCGAGAGCGCAAATGAGATCCATGCGCGCGCGCGCAAATCAAACACGTATTTTACTTTGGCGAGCGCTTTTACATCATTCCACGAGCAAAATTCACTCTCGCGCGAGCAAAATTCACTCTCGCGAAACCTGCTTAAACCTGCTCGCTCGTGAAACTTTACCCTGCTCGCTCGCGAGTCTTTTACCTGCTCGCTCTTGAATATTTAAATATATATAAATATTTTCTTCTCCGTTTTAAAATAAAATTCTGTCCACACAACTTTGATTTTACAAAATATCTCCATCCAGACTAGAATGCAAAAAATGACTCCAAACGCTCGCTGGGCCAGTAGGTGGCAATAAAAGCTTTGTCAATGGTTAACTCAATTAACAGAGAAGAAGATTCCTGAGCATGCCCAGTGAGCTTATTCACCTTTGACGTTGTAAACAAATAGTAAAGCAGTAGCTTATTATTTTTTGATTTGTACAAATGTTATTTACGGTGCTATGGCGAAACTACATCTCAGTGGCCATTTGGCCGTGAAGTGGTGCAGTAATATAAAGTTTAAATGTAAAGTAGTCATTAGACCAAGCAGTGCCAACAACACATAAACATTCCAGTGGTCGAGCATCTTTGTTATCGTTTCTGGCGCATGCTCATTACACATAGCAACAATGGGTATGTGCGAATTAGGGAGATGCCGTCGTTTCCCAAGTGCTCCGTTTTACATGTCCACACAGATACAAAGACGAAGACGTTTTCAAAATATCCGTTTTAGTGACCTAAAAAATATCTGTTTCGATAACTATCTGTATACGTGTAGACAGGGCATACACCTCTTCTATGAACTACTTCTGTCACTTTTCATGTGATAAACCAAGAATACACGATGAATGTTTTCAAAGAGAGCAAGGGTGCTCCGGGGTCCGCATCTGTACATTTAATTGAGTCAAGACTTTAAAGACACAGACAAACTATACATTATTATTTATATACACTTTTTTCTGTTCTCTCTGTACTTGGGATCTCTTCTCTCTACTTGTCTGATCTCTTTGTGTCTGCCTCTGCTTCCATTTTAACCCTAAAACATAGCATAGAACCATTTGAAGCACAACTTGCAGCAGTGGTACCAGCCGTAATAGTAGTAGTGGTGTCACCTTCATCAGGGTCTATGGCCTGAATGCGGGTGAGCAGGGCTTTGGTGGCGGTGTCTTCATAGACACTGGCAGTGTACTGTGACAGGGTGAAGATGGGTGGGTTGTCATTCACATCAGTTACTGCCAGTTGCACCTCAGCACGGCACCATCGTCCACCACCATCAGTTGCCTGGGCAACGAGCCGGTAGTAGGGTGTCATCTCATGATCAAGATTCATAGATGACTTGACCTCACCTGGACAGGTTAAAAACAACTTGTGAAACATTAAGAGATGGAGCCATACAGTGCCATGAGAGAGTCACACAAATTCAAGCATCCAAAGGAATAACTGTGCATCTAACTGTGTAAACTGTGATAAGCTGGTGGCCTGGTTCCATTTCACTGTTGCAAGCTCTCTAAAAACTGGTTGCTTCAAGAGAAGCCATTCTGCATTCTTACCAGAGTCCGGGTCAATGCTGAAGTCCTGGGATCCAGGACCATGTAAGGAGTACTGGATCCAGGCACTGACACCGACGTCAGCATCTGTAGCTCCAATCCTCAACAGCACACTGTTTACTGGGAGGTCCTCTGAAATGGAGGCAGTGTACACAGCCTGCAGACACACATGTACACACACAGCAAAGAAACAAAGAATACAGTTACACTGTGAAAAGTTAGTACAGCTTCTACAATGGCTACATTTACAGTGAGCTAAGTGGTCATCCAAAGTTATCAACATTTTCACAGTAGTACAAAGAGTACTACTTTTCCAGACTCCCTCCCCCCCCCCCAAAGTAGTACATATCAACAATTTTATCACATTACATGACAGTGGTCTAGATTTTAGGAGTCCCAACTATAGACACAAACACAATAATATGTATATATCCAACATTATTTTTTATTTTTTTTGCCAAGGCCAGGTTTCACAGACAAAGAGGTTTCGAAGGGGATAACAAACCCCCGGGCACTCCATCCCGCTACAGCCGAGGCCAGAGCGGGGAAGGAGACATTGAACCCCCCGTGCCCCCTCCGGAGGAGGGAGGAGAGTTGGGTACCCGGAGGCGCACGGCGGACGGCCACGACGAAGCCGCCGCACCGCACTAAGTTTTATTGTTTTATCGTTGGTGCCGGACGCCGCCCCCGCCCAAGCACACCCCGTCAACAACTTGTATTGACGGGGGTAGAGGCGAGGCTATGCAGTCCGACCGACCAGGCCCAGACTAGAGGTCCCCCCCCCCCCCCTCGTCGTTGAACATTTTTTTTTTTGAAAACTCTGGACGGCCCCTAAGTCAAATAAAGGACAAGGCATAAAAAAGAACAACATGCGGTTCTATTCCTCACATGGTCACAGATGGGGCTGTTGTCATTGGTGTCTATCACTGTCACCTCCACCGTTGCCTGGGAAACAAAGAGTCCATCGCTAGCAGTGACATTGATGACGTAGAGGTTGCGTTCCTCCCTGTCCAGTGGCCACTTTACATACATCTTCCATTCACCCTGAACCAGACCGAGCGCAAACACACCACGATAGTTCCCACCTGGACAACAGACAAGCAGAGAGAGAGACAGGCACAGTGAGATCCAGGATCAGTGAAAAAGGTTTCAGACATGTAGACATACATGGACTTTATGACCAGTTTCTCCACAAATTGCTGATCACTGTTCATTCTTTTTTTCAAGTGAGGTCTTAAGTCATCACATTCAGATTGTAGTCTGACTCAAGTCCCAGTCCGTGACTCCAGCTCACACCTCTGTTGTATTGTATGGTGTTTGTCTTATTCCATCCACACCTATAATATTATATATAAAATACCTATAACAGGGTTTTGCAGAAATCCAGTATCAATGTCTGCTGATACAGTTGCAGTGCAATAACAAATATTTACAGTGGTACTCACTAGTGATGTGGTAGCTGACTTGACGGTTAACGGCAGAGCTGTCATCATCTCTGGTGTTCAGCACAGCCACCACCTCGCCTGGCGGGTCACTCTCCTGAACTGAACCAAAGTAGCTTTGCTCCAGGAACCTGGGGGGGTTGTCATTGATGTCTGACACTGCTACGGTCACAGTGGTGGTACCAGAAAGAGATAGGGTCTCCCCAAGGTCTGAGGCTACTACCGTGAATATGTAGGATGGGTTGGTCTCATGGTCCAAGTCCTTGCGTGTGGAGATCCAGCCTGTGTTGCTGTCAATGCTAAAGGTGTCAACCAATGTATCTAAATCCCCATCTGACTGGATTAATGTCCCAAGACTGTATGTTACCTGGCCATTGGCCCCTGAGTCTGGGTCTAGTGCTTGGACTTTAATAATTCTGGTTCCAATTGACATTCCTTCCATAACTGTGGCCTCATAGGAGTTTGCCTCAAACGCTGGTTTGTTGTCATTTAGATCCAACACTTTGACTTCAACATTAACAGAAGTCACAGAATCCAGCTTAGCCTGTTGTACAGTGGCAGTGAGTTTCAAATGGTATTCTTTTATCACCTCATGGTCCAAAAGCTTATCAAGCTTGATCACACCTGTATCCTTTTCCACCACAAACACCACATTTTGGTTGTTTTCTCCGGTCTCTCCGTTAACCAGGGCAAAAGTAGCAGAAATCGAGGTATATCCAGGAGAAGTGTTGAGGTGCACAGTCCCTATGACTGAACCTATGGGGGTGTCCTCTGGCATGCTAAATAAGTATTGATGTTGGCTGAAGGAAGGAATGAAGGCATCTGGAGAAAGTACATGGATGTAGACAGACACTAGAGAGTGCCGGACTGGATTTCCTCCATCCACAGCCTTTACAAAAAAAGATAATACAGAGTTCCTCAAGTGGCTGAAGCTGCCTTTAGTCACCATCCAACCGTTGTCTGGGTCTATCTCCAAAATGTCCACCACAGGGACATGAGCCTCACTGTAAAGTGAATATGTCACTTTGGCGTTAGTGCCATCATCAGGATCATAAGCCTGAATCTGTGTCACCAAAAAACCTTTAGCCACATCAGATTTGACTGAAGCTCTGTACTCTGTTGCACGGAAGCAAGGGACATTATCATTATCATCTGACAGAGTAACTTGTACTGTACAGTAAGAGACCCGTCCACCTGGGTCCTGGGATGCCACTGTCAGAACAATGTCCTTATTGGCTGGGTCCTCACGATCAAGCTTTTCTACAGTGGTGATCTGTCCATTTGCATCAATGCTGAATTGGTCCTTGCCCACATCATTAACAAAGGAATAAATGATGTGACCCAACACTCCAGGGTCTGCATCTGTTGCCTTTACCTGAAATTAAAAAAGGTTTTATAATACAGACATGAAAATGCATAATTACATACTGTATTATCAATGTGCGAAATTATGCAAACACAAAAACATATCTGAATGAATTTCAATAGCACTTACTTGTATAACTTTGGTTCCCACAGCAGCATTCTCTTTTAACTCTGCCTCATACATATTCTGTCCAAACACTGGACTATACAGGTTGGCCCACAACACCTTAACGTGAACCTGTGCAGTGCTGGTGAACACCCCATCAGACACTGAAACATTGAGGCTGAAGACAGGCTCCATTCTTTGCTTATGGTGGCTGGACAATGTGATGATTCCTGTATTTTTGTCCATCAGAAAGTTCATTCTTTCATTTCCTGACAAAATGCTGTATTCCAACTTTTCAAAATCTGAGCTATCAGCATCTGAGGCATGGACACAGGTAACAAAGTGACCCTTTGGTGCTAACTCATTCACATAGGCCTCATACAGTAGCTGATTGAAAACTGGTGGATTGTCATTCATGTCATTCACTACAACTATGACTGATACTTCACTACTCAATGGTGGGAAGCCATTATCGGTGGCCCTGACAATGAAGTCATACTTTTGGACAAGTTCATGGTCTAGCATACGTGCTGTCAGGATTAATCCACTGCTACTATCAATGTGAAAGTAGTCTGTGCTGTTATGCACATCTGAGAATATCTGGTAGCGGACAACATTGTTCTTCTCTGAGTCTTTGTCAGTGGCAATGACTTGAAGTGCTGGAGTTCCAATCATGGCTGTTTCAGACAAAACTACCCTGTAGGACATTTTCTGGAATATAGGTGGGTTATCATTTACATCCTGGACAACCACATCTACATCAACCTCAGCACGGGCACCAGTCAGATAGTCTGTGGCTCTGATGGTCAGGTGGTAAGATGCTGTTGCTTCATAGTCCAAAGAGTGGATGACACTTATAACTCCAGTATCAAAACCAATGTCAAACTGAAGAGATGGGTCTCCATCAACTATAGTATAGATAATGTTCTGACCTTCAGGGCTAGTGGCATTGATGCCGAGAATTGGTGTGTGCACAGCCACATCCTCATTCACAGCAACAGAATAAAATGATTTGTCAAAGACAGGCATGGCTTTGTTGACTACTGTGATGGGGAACTCTATAGTAGTTGAGAGAGGTGGATAACCACCATCTCTGGCATGGATCACCATCTGGTATTCCATATTGGACAAGTCTGACTCAAAAGCCCTCTTGAGGTTGAGACCACCTGTCTGCTGGTTGATCTCAAAGTGACCATGGTCATCCTTGAGATAGTAAGAAACCTCTCCATTAACCCCTTGGTCACCATCTACTGCCATGACCCTGAAAATGGGTGATCCTGGCTCAGCTTCTACTTGAACAGCTGCATAATAAGGAAGTCCAACAAACACAGGGGCGTTATCATTTATGTCCTCAACGTGGACTCGAACCATGACTCTGGCCACGTGCAGACGGTCGTGCTCCCTTCTTGCCTCAACAACCAGTTCGTAGAACTCACGCTCCTCACGGTCAAAGGGTATACCTGTGGTTTGAATTACACCAGAAGTTGGACGAATTCTGAAGCTCGTGCCAGCATTCAACAAGGTGTACTTCAATGGTTCATTGAGACGGTTTCCCACGGCATTGACCACAGCTACTTTGGTGATATTTGATACATTCTCTTGAATGGATGAAGAGTAAAGGTTATGAGCAAAGCTGAGACCAGAGTCCAGAGCCTCTCGAACAAGAATGGTCACCAGAGCTGTGCTGGAAAATTTCCCATCTGAAACTTTGACACTGAAGCGGAAACGTTCTTTGGAGAAGTTGTTGTGTTTGACTGTAATAACTCCACTGGAAGGTTTGATGGCAAAGTGCTGCAGTACTCCATCAGTCAGAGAGTAGGTGAGCTCTGTAGGGACATCTTTGTCTGGGTCTATGGCTGAAACCTGCAAAGCTTCTACTCCCATATAGGTGGGGAGTAGCAGAACTGTTTCATAGGCATTCTGGGTGAAGCGAGGCGGTGAATCATTTGTGTCAATCACTTGTATTGTGACCTCTGTTGGACTGTCTGCAGTCAACTGTGGCTTGCCATTGTCTCTCACATGAACGTGGAAGTGGAACGTGGCAAATGTCTCATGGTCTAGATTAGCAATGGTTCTGATGGAGCCAGTACCTGAGTCCACTGTGAAGAATATCTTTGCAGTGTCCTCAACAATCTGGTAGACTAACAGAGCATTTTGGTTGCGGTCAGCATCAGTGGCCTTGATTACGAGAGGTGAGTCATCTGAGTTCAAGACCACGCTGTTGACTGGTGCTGCCTCGCTGATGCTGCCATGATAGCGAAGCTGCTGGAAAACTGGTGGGTTATCATTCTCATCCACTACCTGAATTAACAGAGTAGCATTAGAAGCCATGCCAGCCATGTTGGTAGCCTGGACTATCAAGGTGTAAGATGCTGTAGTCTCATAGTCTAAAGGCTTTTGGGTAGAAATGACTCCACTGTACTGATTTAACTGAAATACATGATCTGTGTTGCCCTGCTTGATATCATAAGTAAGGGTGGACTGGCTGACTGCACTGACTGTGGTAACGGAGGTCCCCATCACGGCCTTCTCTGTGATTTCAGCCTGGTATTCAGGCTGAGGGAACTTTGGGCCGGCATTGTCAGAGAGGGTGACAGCAATGCGCACTATAGTGGTGGTGGACAGGGGAGGGGAGCCATTGTCAGTGACTCTCACAGTGAGAACATAATGGCCTATGCTGGACAAGTCCAGGTCACAAGCAACAGTGATGATACCCAAAACTGGTTCAATATGGAATGCATTTCCAGTGTTTCCTGTTGGAAGATCAAATACAATGTAAACAATGTGGTAGTTATTTTAAGGGTAAATATTTACCATTTCAAGTATTAAACTGTCAGAGGTGCCTACCTGCTTCAATGGTGTAGTGTAGCTCTGCGTTCACGCCTTTGTCTTTGTCCAGGGCAGTCACCTTGACCACAGCTGATCCCATTGCTGCTGACTCATAGACTGAGCCTTCATACAGCGCACTGGTAAAGATGGGTACATGGTCATTTATATCCTCCACTTCTATTAGCACACGGGCCAGGTTCTTCCTGTATGGGAACTCTTGGTCCTTCACCTGTGGAGAAAACAGAAAGACAATCAAAAAAAGTCATCCCCCATGGTCACAATGAAAAGTAAGTAAAAGTAAAATCTGATAATTATGTAACTATTAAATCTAAAATGTGCCCAGTGATATCATTGTCCAAAGTATAACAAACACAAAAACAGAAATCCTACTCTTTCACTTTCCTTTCCCACACTTTTTTGCCCAAATTTTAAATTTTTGATATTAGTAGTTTAATACTGGATAAGCAGATCAGTATAAAAGTATCCTCTTTCCTCTCCTAATTAATTGGAAAACAAATTGAAATGTATTAGCCCATGAAATTCCCCTGTGGAATTAGCCTATACTACAATCAGGTCTACATCTAGGCACATACTAAACATAAAATATCAAGTGCAAGTTCCTCCAGGAAACATTTGGACAGTTGTTGTTTGTCCTCGGGAATATGCAGGATTGTCTTTTGTACAACAACAATGCAGATAAGACTGGGACCCCTCCGTGGAAAGTGAGGGGATCAAAGAACCACAGCTGTTAGTACAAGACCCTAAATATCAGACATTGGCAGAGACAGTGACATAGACTTACAATGACAGTGAGGATGTGCTGGGCACAGGCCTCGTGGTCCAGCCTCTGAGCAGTGTAAATGATGCCCAGGGTGGGGTGGATGCGGAACAGACGCATGCTACTTGGGTCTATTGAGCTCTGCAGAGAATAGGTCAGCCGGTGATGCTCATCACGGTCCGATGCCAGAACCTGGACCACCTCAGTGTCAGGTGGAGTGTCTTCAGACATAGTGACATCATAGGTTGGTTGGGAGAAGATGGGAGCGTTGTCGTTGTTGTCCATGACAGTGATGTGAACCTGGAACACAAGGGGCATTGACATATAGAAAAGGAAGAGAAGGAGGAAAGAAGACATCATTGACTGAGTTGTATTATCCTGCTCTTGATAGAAGTTTGTCATGCAGAATAGCTGATATTTTGTAGATATTCTCAGTATGAATATTTATTGTCTGCAGTGCACATATTGCAGATATTATGAATATAAATGTTTCCTCCTCATGCTGATAACATGAACCAATGTGGGCAACATTACATTTCCTACAAAACATATTTGCTAATTCTGATTAGTTGTATAAGAACTTAATTGGGTTGGGGAATCTGTTCTCAGGAAACAGTCTTTCCATCCCCATGACTGAAACCTTTCCAGAAACACAACACTGGACAGACAGGTGGAGGGTCTAGTCCAAATCTCTAATTTCTAACCTAAATCTCTTAGCCGTTATCATCCCTGCACAACAATGGCTGTTGGCAGATGTGGTTAAGTGGATTCAGATATTTCTGTACAGTAGCAGGAAATAACAGAGTTCATGCTTTTGTTTGGTATGTCACTGCTGGTGCTGCATCAGCCCCTTTGAAAAGTTCATAACAGTAAAATTTCAATTAAAAATAAATTTTATGTCAATGGAGTTGCTGCAACAGTTTATTCACTTGCAGAGGCAATGTACATTTCTATGGTGGTTTCATATATGGGTCAACTTTGACACATAAATGAATGCTGTTAAGGAATAGGCCTGTGATAGTCTGGCGACCTGTCCAGGGTGAACCCTGCCTTCTCCTAATGGTAAATGGTAAATGGACTTCTACTTGTATAGCACTTTTCTATTTTTCCGACCACTCAAAGCACTTTAACACTACATGTCATCATTCCTAATGTCAGCTGGAATCCACTCCAGCCCCCCCATGACCCTGAACAGGATAAGCGGTTTAAGATAATGGATGGAGGGATGTTAAGAAATAGAAGATTACTTGACAACACTATTTGTATAATTTTACTTAACAATCTTTCCTGTCAGTGGAATATGAAACAGAGTGTATGCTGAACAATAATGAACACAGATGAATGTGTGCCATGGTGCAGACTGCAGAGAAGTCATGCAACGTGTTTGTGGGGCGACTGTGGCTAAGTGGAGAGCAAGGCCCTTCAATCAGAGGGTCGGCGGTTCGATCCCCGGCTCCGCTAGTCGCATGTCGATGTGTCCTTGAGCAAGACACTTAACCCGTAGCTGTGCCTACGGTGTAGAATGTGATAGAATCTGAATTGTAAGTCGCTTTGGGTAAAAGCGTCTGCTAAATGACTGTAGTGTAATGTAATGTGGTTGGTGTAAGTCATGACTCATGGAAAGTTCCTGAGTCACAGATGAAGCCCGGCTTGAGTCAGGAAAACATAGGAGGAAAGCCAGAGACAGTCTTAATGTTGACTTCACTGTCCTCAACCACCAGGAGGAGCATCAGGAACTTAAAGGAGAAAACACAAGCAAAACTGACCAATCATAGCTGTTGTCCGTCATGCATGTCACTAAGGTGTAGCTGCTACTGTATGCAAGTAATTTCTCTGTATTTGACACTGTTACCATTGGTAGTAATTGTTCCAAGTTTCTTCCTCCATAGGTTCCCACAAAAGATTTTTTAATTATTATTCTATTACTATTCATTGGTAGGCTTCAAACAAAGCCTGTCAGATCCTTCAACATTTGAAACTCTCTAATTTTGCAAATCACAAAATGATTACATCCACTTTCTAAAGGGATTGGCTGAACTTCTCTCTCTTGCCGGCTCTCTGTTTTCATTCTTCACACAACTACTCCTTCCATCACTATACGTGTGAACAGCCTAACCAGCCACAACATAAATGCCCCCGCGGAGAGAGAGTCTGAAACTGTGCGCCATTATCCACATTTTTTCAGCTCATTGTGTCAACACTACAAAGACATTGAAACACACAGCGTTCTGTGAGAGATCGGGGAGGCTGTCTGATGCAGCCCGGAGAGAAGCGAAGGGAATCGTAGACAGGAGTTGAGTTGAGCACTGCCGGGCAAAGAATCTAAATTTAAACCCTGGTGCAGCAGTCGGCCTTCTGTTGCTCAACTGTGGAGACATTCCCTGGCGGCATGACGCCATGCTGACTCTCCATCTGGGAGCCTTCTTCCCTTCTTATACAGGTGTGTGTGTGGTTCTGTATCTGTATGTGTGTGTGTGTGTGTGTGTGTGTGAGTAGGGAGTATGTGAACAAAAATATTGCAACCGCTATGTGAAGAATGAGTTCTGTTCGATCAGGCTAAAAGGTAAAATTATAGAAAGCAGGGAGCTTTATAACCCAGACACCAGTTGAAATAATATCTGTGTGAAGATTGTATGCATCTTCAACCGATAACTGGAGTTGTGTGAAGTCCCCTCCTGCTTCAAACGCTCCACGATCATCCCGGCCCCCAAGAAATCCTCCGTCACAGGATTAATGACTACAGGCCCGTCACCCTGACGTCTGTGGTCATGAAATCCTTTGAGAGACTGGTGTTGACCCACCTGAAGAACATCACAGGGCCCCTGCTGGACCCCTGCAATTTGCCTACCGTGCAAACAGGTCGGTGGATGATGCAGTCAACATGGGACTCCACTACATGCTTGCAACACCTCGACTCCCCAGGGTCATATGCAAGGGTTCTGTTTGTGGACTTCAGCTCAGCGTTCAACACCATCATCCCGGAGGTACTTCAACCTAAACTCTCTCAGCTCACTGTGCCAGCATCCACCTGTCAGTGGATCACAAACTTCCTGACAGACAGGACGCAGCAGGTGAGGCTGGGAAAAATCACATCCAGCACCTGGACTATCAGCACCGGCGCCCCCCAGGGATGTGTGCTCTCCCCACTGCTCTTCTCCCTCTACACCAACGACTGCACCTCAGAGGACCCAACTGTTAAACTCCTGAAGTTCGCAGATGACACAACGGTCATCGGCCTCATCAGGGACGGTGACGAGTCTGCGTACAGGCGGGAGGTTGAACAGCTGGTGCTCTGGTGTGGTCAGAACAACCTGGAGCTGAACAAGCTCAAAACTGTGGAGATGACAGTGGACTTTAGGAGAAGCCCCCCAACACTGCCCCCCCTCACCATACTCAACAACACAGTGTCTGCTGTCGAGACCTTCAGGTTTCTGGGATCCACAATCTCCCAGGACCTGAAGTGGGCCCCCAACATCGACACCATCCGGAAAAAGGCCCAGCAGAGGTTGTACTTCCTGCGCCAGCTCAGGAAGTTCAACCTGCCTCAGGAGCTGCTGATCCTGTTCTACTCGGCTATCATCCAGTCTGTTCTCTGTTCTTCCATCTCTGTGTGGTTTGGATCGGCCACCAAACAGGACAGAAACAAACTACAACGGACTGTCAGGTCTGCAGAGAGAATCATTGGTTCCAGCCTGCCCTCCATCCTGGACTTGTGCACCTCCAGAGGCAGGAAACGGGCAGGAAAGGTCATTGCAGACCCATCACACCCTGGACACAACCTGTTCCAACTCCTCCCCTCTGGTAGGCGCTACAGGGCTCTGTACGCCAAAACCACCAGACACAGGAACAGCTTCTTTCCGCTGGCCGTCACTCTGATGAACAATTAATCAGTCATACTGCACTACTACCTCCATTCTGTACTATCACCTTAATTCCATTGACACTGTTGTTGCATTGTTGTATAGGGTTATGTTCATATATACAGTATATATCTATATACACTTTTTGAATATATATTTATATTGTACATAGTCGTTACATATTTATGCTTACATCTTTCCTGTTTATTGTAAATTCTGTGTATGTACGTAGAGAGCAACGAAAAACCGGAGTCAAATTCCTTGTATGCGTAAGCGTACATGGCCAATAAAGCTGATTCTGATTCTTATATCTATAAGAATATTAAAGGCTTTCTCAACAGAAACAAGAGGGCTTTCATGGCAAGAGATCCTGAGTAACTCCAAGCTGTCTAAAACCATATTCTATATTATATATGTTATACTGTTTTATTACAGACTATATTATATTTCCATATCATAGTCATTATCTAACCATTATCTTTAGGGTCGTGGGGGGGCTAGAGCCGATCCCAGCTGTTAATGGGCGAAGGCAGGGTTCACCTGGACAGTTAGCCAGACTATCTCAGGGCTGACATGTAGAGACAGACAACCAGTCACACTCACATTCACACCTACGGGCAATTTAGAGTCATCAATTAACCTAAGCTGCATGTCTTTGGACTGTGGGAGGAAGCTGGAGAACCCACGCTGACACGGGGAGAACATGCAGACTCCACACAGACGGTGCACAGTACTAGCCAACACCCCCCCCGTTATCTTGAGATCACTCTTGGGGGGGACAGAATAAGGGTTGATTTAATTGAATTCATGATGTGTGCTTGCTGTTATTTTACTACTTCTTTAGAACATAAGGACTCTCCTCTGGGGAGAGTGCATGTGAAGTCTTTTATGGATCAGATATTTTGGGGGGCGATAGTTAAATGGGTGAGATATAATTAAAAATGAAGATTTTAGTGATCAAAAAATAAAAAGATTGTACACAATCTGCGTGTGCGTGTCTCTCTAGACCAACCTGGAAATTACTTCTGGGAGCGTCATAGTCTACCAGCATGAGCAGAGTGTGGGCCAACATGACAGGGAGACAATATGTGACTAGATATAAACGGAATGCATGAATACGCCCCTTTTCACTGTCTGAATACTAAGTGTAGGAAATTGACAGTCCTTGAAAATGACAAGATGAATAGTGCCTGTGTGTGTGTGTGTGTGTGCCTGTCTGTGTGGGGGGGAATAATAGGCATCTCACTCATTCTTCATGTCAGAACAATTGTTCGTGCTAAAAATGCTAATATCATATGCTCTGTGTTTGAGTGTTTGTGTGTATTTGTGTCTATGTCTTTTCAAATCCCACATTATTTTGAACATTCTAATCCAACCCATCTCATAAATTTAAATCTAATTTAAATTATTTGCCCTGATCAAATAATTGAAAGTTTTATTTAAACAGTATTTTTGGCAGCAAGTTGCAACTCTCTGTATTTATTAGAAGTCTGAGGAAGAGCCTGGTTACATTACATGGCAATCAAATACACAAGGCCATGTGTTGCACTGGAACTTCTCTTTCTGTATTGTATATTGTTTTTCTCCTTTTCTTAACACATGTCGGGTCCACATGGGAAAGGTGGCTAAATTAGAGTAAAGTGCTGATCAATGTGCATACACATACATAATCTCTAAAAACCCTACATAGAACAAGTACTGTTATCTGTTTGTCTGTGCACTATATTTTATATTTTATTGTACATTTTAATATGTTTCTATTTTTTGCACTGTGTTGATTGTTTAATGTTATGCCCTATCAACCATGTAAAACTCCTTGAATGTGCAACATACTCTGGGAAAATAAACAATTCTGATTCTGATTCATAGCATGTAAAGCCCAATTTGTAATTGCAGTGGCTGTCTGTGTTCTTGATACTCTGCCACCCTTCTCCATATTTCACAAACACAGATGCTATCTGCTGTGATGTTTGTCCAGGCTGTTAGTCGTGGCATCTCTGAAGATAATCTTTTTGGTTCATGGACTGTGTTTCAACATATGTTTTATGTCTGTTAGTTATTTGTTATTTGAGCAATACGTTACCTATGTAAACTGGTCATTAGCATTTTGAATTGCTCCAAAAACAGTAACAAGGTATAACTGTAAACCAGCAAACAATGAAAGGTTGATGGAACAAATGTTACCTGTGTGTATGCAGTGTTGGTGCCGTCGCTGGCCTGCACCGTCAGGTTGTAGAAGGAACGCTGCTCAGCATCCAGAGGCTTGGCGATGATGATGGTGCCCACAGCCTTCTCTACGTCAAACACGCTGTCGCTGTTCCCACCTGCTCCACGGGAGGAGGGAGGTTGAGACAGTGTCAGTCATACAGACATACATTTATTTACGGACCAATGGTTTTCATTCATGTGCAACCATGTGCTGAAATACCCAAACATTAGTTTGGATATGACATAAACAGCAGTACATTTTATGTTTTGCCTGTATACTCCGCCTGAGCAGCACATGACTGGAGACCATTGCTGCACATGCTCTTCATTGATATTCTTCGGAGTGTGGGATGGTATAGATGAGGGAGGGATGGCCGCTGACAAGATTAAGCCTTCATAGTCTCTTCTCTGGTTAGTGTTCCTTTTCTCACAATGCACGTAAAGACATCCGCAACCTCGCTGTCATTTTTGATTTTTGTCTTGAAGCAAAGGAGACAAAAGTTGTTCAGCCCTGCTTTGCCCAACTAAGATCAGGTCATTATTTTCCTCTGCACACTTAAAAATGGTCATCCATGCTTTTATCTCCTCCAGACTTGATTATTGCAACGTACTTTATTCTGGTATTCAGCAGGCGGAACATCCAAAAAGATCCAAAGTTAATACAAAATGCTGAGTTTTAGAATTGATTTTTAGATATTACGGCTTTTTTTTGCTAACTCCCTATCAACCTGATCCTCTAGCAGGGCCCTACTAGTGGTTCCAAAATCCCTTTAGCTGTCCTGGCCCCTCAGCTGTGGAACTCCATGCCTCAGTATCTTCCTTTAAATCTCTTCGTAAAATTCACTTTTATCTATGTTGTTGTACCTGTTTACATGTTTTTTTCTTCTTTATATCCTTATCGTGTTTACTTTTTGTGTATTGTGAAAAACTTTGTAACTTTGAAAGGTGCTATATAGGTAAAGGCAAGGCGAGGCGCAGGTTCTGAGAGATACCTCGGCATGACCACAGGTCTGCACTCTCCAGCTCACGTTACCGCAGCCTTGGAATGGGAGGAGTGAGCAGAGGGCTATTCGCTTGGTTGCAATCTGCAACACACCACTAAATGCCACTAAATCTTACACACTGCACTCATATGTAATCTAATTCTTTTAGTTATATTCTGTACCCAGTTTTTGTTGGTTGCACATTTACAATGAATGTATAAAGAATATATTTGGTCTCAACTGCTAAATGTAAACCTATTAACAGGAGCCCATCTGACATCCACAAGTTTAGCTGTTTAAAATGAAACCTAAGACATGACAGACATCAACAATAAACACAGGCTTACAATCTAGGCATTTAACCAGATGGTCAACAGTCCTGACCCTGGTGTCCTGAGACATGGTGTTAACAGGACAAAAGCTGCACTACTGTCAGACGGACCGGGACGGATTCTGTACATAAATATGAAGAAGCCTTAGTGAGCACAATGGTGTTCAAACAGACACAAGAGTACAAATAATTGACATTTTCCTAAATTGGAGTTCAAGCTTTCCTCTGCCTCTCTGAGCCAAGTTCATACATGCTCAACTGGACAGTTGTCTCACCACAGAACATGGACTAAGACAAAAAAAATATGTTTTATATCTTTAAGTGACAATATTTTCTTCCTTCTTGCCCAATCAGAATCAAGTATTCTCTGTGGCTGTCATGTAAGTAAGTGATAATAAACAATTAAGTGTCCTGATATGAGAAAATATTGGAAGAGGCAAATGCTAAAAAACACCAACATAGGCAGCAATACTATTTTCTCTGTAAAGACCATATTCAGATATGTAGACTGCAGGGGATCGAACCACCGACCTACTGATAACACCGCTCCATCTCCTGAGCCTCAATGGTGGTGAGTCCTCTGACCCTCAGGACACCAGCAACGTTTTGACATCCATTACTTATCAGTCCCACAAAACACATGTGCTTACATTTTTACAAAAGTAACAATGTGAGAAAATTAACAAAGCTGTCACCCATTGTTGCCATGGGAGCAGATAAAAAGGTTGTGATATCTTTTTACCAAACCTTCATCCCATCAATGAACCTTGGTTGCAATTAAGTCCATAAATATGAAAAACATACACACACATTGACACAGGATAAACACTAACACAGACTCAGACACACTCGTCTTCTCGGGTGAGCTTTGTGGTTCATTCCCCATCGGCTAACCGCCTCCAACCCACCAAACACAGGAATATGTTAGCAGCACCGATAAGAAGCACAGGGGGGGGATGATGAGCATCAATGAAAAAGACAAGGAAACTGAAAAGGAAAAGGAAAGGAAAATAAAGAAAAGGAAGTAAAGGGAAGACAGCTAACAGGGGTAGTGGAAGTTGGAAACAAGATACCTTCTGAGGAACAGTTCCTGCCACAAGCACTCTGCAGTATATAGAACATCTCACGGAAAGACCTGGGACCTTCCAGGCATGAAGCATTGAAGAGAGAGAGGAGAGAGAGGAGAGAGAAGGTGAGACAGGAAGGACAGACAGGCTGGGGGGAGGAAGACAGTAGGATGGCGTAGTTAGCAAAGGAGGTGAGGAGACAGACTGATGAGACAAGACGAGGACAGCAACTGCTTCTGAGCTGAACCTCTGTCAAATTATTGGTACATGGGATCCTGAAAAACAACATTGTAAAGTCTGAATTACTAATATTGTCATATTAAGAAGTTAGTCCCAGGAAAAGACTGTTCTCGTACGATTTAACTACACTAACGCTAATTTTTGTGAATTTAAGTTCATGACAAACAATATCTAACATTTTACAACTTATGCCAAAGGAAAGTGTTTAATTTGCAACACATTCTCAGTCAAATAATGCAGCTTGGTCAGTGGCATTAAGCTACAAATCTTCACTTACCCCTCTAGCATCACTTTTTTACGGCATATAAATATACACTCGTCACATGCATAGTGTCTTTTAAAAATAGTCTGACTAAAGGCTGAATCAAAGTGTCATCGTTTACTTTTGGTTTTTCACAGTAAATGAACAGCGGTCTCCTGGATGACCCGTCCACCTCCCTCCCTGCATGGACTCTCTCGCCCTTTAAACTACGTCAGCTACTCTGCCTGTGATGCTGCGGCTGGGTGCGTCACATTCACACGCTGACCAAGCTTGATGCCTTGGGAGAGACCACTGATAAACATTATGTATAAAATGGACTTAGCTGTTATCACAAGCAACCTGTTTTGCAATTTTGACATTGACAAAGATGTTTCTTACAATCCAAACTAGTCATCTGTTGATAAGGAGACAAAGACCTGCCCTTTTCTAAGATCTCAGAATAACAAATATTCAATGATGTCAAAATAAAAACCTGTCACAGCTCTTTCTCACCACAAATTATTTCCAGTTATTTTATACTTTATGCTTTGAGCTTTTTCTCAATACATACTGTATCCTACATATTTATCAATGTATTTCTCAATACATACAATATTAGTGGCTTGGTCATGATGAGTCATGACCAAGCCACTGATCAAATCAAAGCTTATTCATATTGCCTCATTTATGCAAAAATCTAATGCAGCTGTGATCCCACAGAAAGGCTGCACACACATTGAAAAACCATGAATGAAGAAGTGAGACAGAATGTCTGCAAAGGGATGGGCACAGACAGTATGAAGAGACAGACAGACAGACAGACAGACAGACAGACGAGACGAGATGGACAGAGCTATGGAGAGCCAGAAGGTGTCTCCAGCTGGATACACTGATTGTCACGGCTCAGTGACAACAAAAGGAAAGATGAATGGTGCATTGTGGGAACTGCAGTTGTTCATCTTGAGCGCACAGTGCATGCATCACGGCTGGGGAACTGTCAGTGTACATATAGTATTGAATAGCATTACAAAACTAATGGAATTAGAATCAAAAGTGATTATTAGAATTATTAAATCACTTTTAACACACCAGAATCATCACCATATATAATGCGTAGAAATTGAGTTTAGAGCACTGGGCATGACATAATCTTGTTAAGCCGTTCAAGTGGGTGAAAGTGAACTTTGACGGCTCCAAGGGATTTAAGTGCTCAACGTAGGGCATTTCCCATCTATAGGGGAATGTCACACTGGCTTTAAAATCTGTCTGAATGTTCTTTATTGAGAGCTAGCCAGTGTCTCCTCTAAGCAGAGACATTATGAAAGGAACTGAATAAGTCATGAATAATACTTATAAATAACACTTAATCTCTTAAAGGGAAAGTCTTTCTGACAAAAGAGTCTCAGGAAACATAAAGATACTTTTGTTTAGGTTTGATTCTGAATTCAATCCATAAGAGTTCTCTATAGACTGCCAACTGTTGTCATTTCCTTCAGGATATACAGACCTGACAGCTGGGGAAGCTGTCACCATGGTGACTGGGATGGGCAGAGCATAACAGATCATGCAGCAAGGCCACAGTGTCCAAGTTGCACCTCATACAAACACCAACACACACCCGTCCTCACACAACAGTGAAAGAGGATAGGGAGATTTTACCTGTGACGTCAAACCACAAGGGGGCGGAGCTCTGCTGCAGGGACACCACACCCACAATCTCTGCCACCTTGTCATTCTCCATGACAGTGAAATTATAGAATGGCTCATCGAAGAGCACTGGGACAGTTGAGGGAGGAGATCGACGAATCCACTCGATGTGCAGGCGAGCTGTGGAGGATTTCTGAGGACGCCCATTGTCTGTCGCTTTGATCTGAAGAGCACAGAAGTTAGATTGTAAAGTAGAGGCTCACCCAAAAGTCAGCCACACTGAAATAGCATACAGAAAAAAAAGATGCATGGATATTTCTGGGTATTGAAATTCCTGTTTTGATGCAATGTGAAGGGAAATTTGGCAACCCCAAACCCAAACTAGCAAGTCCATTTCAGGGGCCAATGTTTTTTATACAGCTACAGTATGGTGACAGTTAAGAAACGTGAACATTTATTACAAGAGTGTGCAGTCTCCTGCATGTGCTACACATCCATCAGCCCCCCCGACCTCTTCATCCTCACCGTCTGCCTCACTACATAGAGGATGTCGGAATTGGCATGTAAATTGTGAGGCTCTGAATTGTCCGTTATGGATGTTATTTGTAAGATACTGGGATGAATTTAGAGGTGTCCTGAATGCATACAGAGTCAACTTCTAACATAGGCAAAAAGATACTGAGTGATTTTTCAGGGCAGAAAGGCAGATCTGTTGAGTTGAAAATGTATCAATTTGACAAAAAGTTTTGCATGATGCTATGATACTATGTAGTCCTGCCCACCTCTTCCCACTTGTTTTGTGATTTAGGCACATTCAATATTCAAAACTGAAATAATGAAGGTCTTGAAACTAGATTGTGACTCTTTTTAAGAATCAAAATCAGGTAATTAAGCAGCACCCAACTTAATATCCTTATCTTGATATTGTGCTTTAGTTGTGTGTATTCCCAAAATAAACATTTCAGTTCAATTACCACAAAGCAGTTGACACACAATGACCCTGCAGTTTTCAGTGTTTCCTTCGAGTTATGGGGCCTTAAATAGAAATCCAGAACCAAAATGCATATCTTCTCATCAGGCAGGTTTCTTTCATGAACTGAACTGATATTAATGCCAAATATAAGGAGAAAACACAAAATCCACGCATTCCTAAGATGTAGAGGCATGAGAATTCAACAGACATTCTAGATGTCCTAAAACGTGTTGGCAGTCATGCCTAAGAATTGATGAAGGTATGCATACCGTCAGAATGTCGTAGCTCCCTGCAGTGAAGGCCTTGCGTGAAGATACAACTGCAGTCTTGGGGTCGATAAAGAACTTCCCTTCCTCGTTTCCGTCCACGATGCTGTAGGAGAGGTCACTGTTGGGCCCTTCATCACGGTCGTAGGCAAACACCCGATAGATGGGCTCTCCCTTCTTTCTACGCTCTCTCTCTGGAAGTTTGACCTGGTAGACCTTCTCAGGAAATGTGGGCTTGTTGTCGTTTTCATCCAGGACCTGAACCATCACCCACACTGTACTCTGCCTAGGACTAGGACCACCATCTGACACCAGCACCTGCAGGGGCATTGAGAGATTCAATTCAAACACATACAAAGAAAATGTGTTCTAAATCAGGGACTGGATCCTGGATCCGAAGACGCAAGGCCAGGTTGAATTCCAAATCCGGCAGTCTGACAACACAGAGATTTAAATAATGGTGCTTTCAGGTGAAAAAGAGTAAATGATCTTGACTTTCGAATATCTGAAGGTAAAAGTTAGGTAAATCATGACATTTCCTGAAATTGACAGTTGATGTGAATCACTTGAAAGTAATGTTATCTGATTATGTTATGAATTTAAACAACTAGAACATTATGAACACTGTCCAGGTGGAGTACTGTTTATGGTGAGCATTCATTTGGTCAAAGTGGGATGCAGCCAGGAAGAAGTCTAGCTATTCAGAACAGGTAGAAACACCTTTGCTTTTAGATGTGTCTCATTTACCTAAAAGTAGGACCAAATAAGCAGAGCTCAAACAATTATTAAATGGATGAATTGGTAAACTGCCAGAAATGAATCTGCAACTATTTTGATAATGAATACATCTTTAGTTTTTCAAGCAGAGACTCAACACTTGTCTGACTGCTTTCCTCTGGTTTATATAATTATAAACTGAACATCTTTGAGTTTCCAACAAGACATCCACTTAGAGAATGGGAAACCATTCATAACATTCATGACGAAAAGGAAAAAGAAGAAATAGAATGTAATGAAGCTCTAGCGTAAGTTCAGACAGGAAGACTATACTCTTTGTTTATCTCCCATACATCTGCCTATCACTCCTCATACATGCACACAGTATTTCCTTGCTGTTATTGTTTGGGGCTGTCAATCATGATATCAGCTGTCTAGATCAGCTGGTCTCTTTAGCCAATAGCACAACGACACAAGGACATTGTTAGCCTATCATGTTGCTGCTGTCTCTTTTTAAATACGATTGTCTCTCTACCTTCAGTACATTCAGGCTGCTGTTAGGCAACCCTCCACCTCCCCATCTACGCCCAATCTTCGCAGATTCATCAGCTTCATCAACTCATCATTCTATCAACCTCATCAGCCACCACCACCACCAGTGTCTGGACTCCACGGGGGGATTTATATTGTTGCCGCTCAGGGCAATCACAACTCGATCACAAATCTCCTTGTTGAGTTCAAGCGCCAAAGAATTTCAGTGTAACTCATTAACGCAGCATCTGTCATAATAAATTAACTACTAATCATTCACTTGTCTCTCCTGATTGAAATTACTTCGTAAAACACTTCCACTATTCTACGGTAACCACAGCACCAGTCTGTGTAAATTCTATTTGCTGCTATATTACTAATACTAATACGATGAAAAGAAAGGATTTGTCTTCCTATGTTTTGACAGCTCCTTATGTAGCTGCTAAAATGATAAAGAAGGTAATCACTGCGAGGTGGAGCTAGCCGATAAGAGCTACCAATAAGGCTTTTCTCCTTTGTCCTAAATTTCTATTCATTTTGTCAGAAGTGCAGTCACTTTTCAGTTTGTCACAGATTCACGACACAGCAGCAGTTAATTTCCCCTGTGCTCATGGCGGGCTTCATTTAAGCATACCATCTGTCATTTTAGAAAATGCCAGACATGAGGAACTGCAGTGATTGTGAAGAAAGAGTTATCCCTAAAATGGCTTGCCACCCCCTTTGCCTTCGAGAACATAATCATAGGAAATAAGAGAGAGGAGGAGGAAGAGAAAAACATGTTTGTCTGCCTTTGATTCATGAAATATAATATTAAAAAAGTGATGCCCTTCACTCTGTAAAATGTTTTTTGGTGTGTAAGCTCCTTATGAAAGCAACCTCAGAGACTGTAAAAAACAGAGCCACGGTTAATTTTATTGCTTGAGTAATGAATTAAATTCAACACAGATAATTGATGGCCACACATTCGACATCCAGACAAACTTGACTGCAGTCCGTTAAGTGTGCTCTAGTCCTTGGTGAGCAGATCAATGTTTCATTACATAGCTGCTCACCTATGTCCTTGAAAACTCAAATTGTTTTGTTTCTAAATAACGTTTTGATTGACACAAACTTATTAAAATACCGCTTTGATCAACCATTTCACATCAAGTCAAGAAAAACATATTTACAAGTTCCAGCTATGGCTGCTGCCTATCATTGTATTAAAATGAGACACTGGCAACACAAATCACCTGCTGTTATTAAATCTATTTAAATATGTGGAAAAGATAACACAGTTTTGACATAATAAACCCATCTATTGTCTCAGCTTCCTAACTTGCCAATGCAGAGAAGGAAAATGTCAGTAGAAAATCGGTTTACAGGAAAGTCCAGTAATTTCATACACCTCTAAGTCTCCATAGCATCCCAGAAACATTTACAGTTTGCATTGTAGTTGTCTCTATATATATTTGTTGTAGAGCCAACACCAGCGGCCATACCTCAAGACTCTACTGTGTCGCTGAAACCACCGAAAATGAAGAGGGTCTAAAGGACAGCCCATCAATTTAAAAAGAGAAGTGTTTAACCCCTGCTTTTTAGCTGATACACTGAAAGGCTGTGACAGGGGGTTGATACAGACTGCATGGCGACCAGTGATAATCCCAGCAGTCAGAGGCTCATCTAGTGGGGCGATGTTAGTACATTCAAACTGTTGAACCTGCATTCACAAACTGCTTGTCTTGTGTGAACTTCACTGCATTTGTGTGTGGGTTTTTGAGACTCCCTGACATCGCCTGATTATCTGTAACTAATCAGATATCTCCTCCGTTTTCAACCAATCACATGAGACCGCCCCCAAGAGGGTACACTCTTGCGTAATACAGAGGTCGGGAACGGGGTGGAAAGAGAAAGTAGTAAACTTGTCAGACAACCTAAAGTTAGCTTTTGTGGTCCAAACATTTTACTTGTGCATCCCAGCTAAGTGTTGAAACCATCAAACGTGGGCAGATAAGTCTGTAAGATCCCCAAATAATCCAAACAAAGGGATGGAGGTTACATCCACAATGTTAAGGGAAAAAGAATGTCACCCAGCATGTTACTCTTTGACATTAGCTAAGTTAACAAACTAAAGCTAAGCCAAGAGGAGACACGATCAGCCTGTATTAGTTTGATATATTAGTACTATGACAGCTGAGCGAAGTTCGTTAACGCTATCTCAGGCTTACCTTGCCTTCATCATCGTGGATGTAACCTTCAATCCAGTTGCTGTTTTGCTTTCTTTGAATTGTTTTGGGTATCCTTACAGACTTATCTGCCCACATTTAGTTGTTTTAACACAATTAGACCATTTTCCTGTGTTGTGAACGAAGAAGGAAAGATGATGAAAACTGAAATGTGATAATAACGATGACAAAAATTCTTTGACCTTAAAATTGTAACTAATAAACTGCTCTCAGGACCCCTAGGTCACTAAGTGGTTGGACCCTCAATTTACCATGTGCCTGGATAGACTCACAGCAGATAAGACACAACAGCTTGGTGTCAGTCTTGACACTCAAACTGATTTATGAAGTATAAGACCCACATAAGGGCTGAGCCTACAAGGTTTTATGTCACCACCTCTCCTTTTTTACGAGCATCTACAATCCTGCAGGAAAACAGAGACACATCTAATTGTTAACAAAAGACTTAACGAAACTGAGTTTTGATGCAAAATAACATGTACCTACATTGATATGTTATGCTGAGCTAACATATGTTTAGTAATAGGAAGAGTGCTTTGACATAAACTGATTCCTTGAGATATAATCCACATCAGTGATTAAGTTAGATTTCTATTTCAATCAAATTCAATTTACTTAAATACTCATGCTAAGCTGTAGATAAAGCCTTAAATATGACTATCCCTTTATATTAATAATTTAATAGATCCTGTCACATAGGTTTTTAAAAAAAATTTTTTTTTAAGTATGTTGATTGCCCCAGAGATCAAAATGTCATCTGCGTAGCAGGCCAATTTGTGTTCCGTCACTTTAGTAATTCCTCTAATATCTTAATTTTGTCTGATGTAAGCAAGTGGCTCCAAATATAATGCGAAGAGTAGTGGTGACCACGCACAACCCTGTCTTCTTTCTAGATTGAAATTGTTTGATAATTATCTGTTGATTTTAATCCTGGCGGTGGGATTGTCATATAATGCCTGAATAGTTTTAATAATTGTCTCATGTAGACCAAATCTGTGAAGGACTCTATAAAGAAAAGTCCAGTCAAACAACAGAGTCAAAAGCCTTTTCAGCATCTACGCTTATCACTATTGCTTCGATCTTATTTTTTTGTATATGATCCATAATGTGTAGTGTCCTTCGTATATTATCTTGTGTTTGGCGTTGTTGTATAAACCCCGTCTGATCATTATGTATCAGCATGGGTCAGCGTCGGAAATACACGAGGGCAAAGGGCAAAACTGCCCCTAAGAAATATAATTTTGCCCCTGATATCACTAGGAGAGGGGCAAGAAATGCCCCCATAATTTCCTCTAATAATAATGATAATTTAATGAACTTGTCAAAAACATCGTAGCCTATATGCCCCGGTCCAGTTGCCATAGAATGTTTTAGATTTTCGCCTTGACTGATGTTGCGTGTGCGTGAAGAACCGAACGTTCTAAAGAAATAAATAAATGGAGCGCTTCTTAATCAGACCTGTGACTGCGAGACTGCGGTCAAGTCAGCAGACACTCAGATCTCCGTGGTCAACTCAGCAGACACTTACATTTTAGTGCACCTATATGCTGAAATTCACGGTAAACGCATTCAAACGGCACAGATCGGGAGCGAGCGAAGGACTTTGAAAGTTAGCGGAAAGATTAACGTGAGACAACATCCGGTTTCTTCAGACGAACATCCGGTTTTCAGAATAAGATGCCAACAAAGTATACATATTGCATAATGGAAATTAGATTAAATTAATTATATTCGCATTAAGTATAAAACATGCTACCTGCATCTCGTGAGTTAAAGGGAAAATACACCTAAATTGTGCATAAAGTATCTTTATTCTTTGATTTGAGGGTTGCTGGAAATTAATAATACCTGACTGACAGTCAATTAAGATATTTTACTAAGCAAAAACTCTGAATTTGTACCTTCAAATGGCACATTTTTGAAATTTTGAAGGTGCTACAAAAATATTTTTTCTCAATAATTCCATACAATGACTGATGTATATGTAATCAAGGAATCGTTGACTTAACAATTGTTTAAAAAATGTAATAACAATAAATAACCACAAAGAAATAAGAATAAAATTGAATATGACTGTCTGATTTATGTTTTCTGTTTGTTTTTTGTTCAAAAAATCTAAGAAAACACTTTAAATCTGTAGACTACTGCCTAATAGTTTTATTATTGTCATTTGATGACAATTGCTCATATACTGTAAGCCTAAATAAGACAATTTTTTTTAAATGCCCGTGGATTTCAGTCAGTGGGGGCATTAATTGCCCCCTAAAAAATATGTAAATTTCCTACCCTGGCATGGGTAAAAACTCCTCTTATCGTCTTGCCATGATGGAAGTGAATAATCTATAATCTATATTTAGAACATTCCATTTTATCCTTGCCTTCTTTCGGAATAGCTGAAATGATTGCTTCTTTCCAGCTGGGTGGCGTTTGCGCCTGTTTTAAAGCCCAGTTCAGTGTGGGAAGTATTACATTACATTACATTACAGTCATTTAGCAGATGCTTTTATCCAAAGCGACGTACAATAAGTGTATTCAACATAGGTATTCAAGAGAACTACTAGTCACCAGAAGTCGTAAGTACCGTATTTTCCGCACTATAAGGCGCACTTAAAAGCCTTTAATTTTCTCAAAAAACGACAGTGCGCCTTATAATCCGGAGCGCTTTATATATGGATTCATTCTGGTTGTGTTTACTGACCTCGAAGCGATTTTGTGTGGTACACGGCGCTCTGTCAAAATGTTTTAGTACGACTTTGGTAAACTACAAAGCCGCACCTCTTGCAGCATTACGTGTTACGGTCGGTTTGTTCTGGACCCAAACGCAGACACCAGGACGGCAGAGTAGGTGAGAAAAAGGTTTTATTTGGCTTTGTCTGTGGAGCCGGAGGAGCATGCAGGTGGAGCAGCGAGGCGGAGTGAGCGGCTGGCTGCGACGTGGCTCCACGTCGCAGCCAGCCTTGCTCCAGGAAAAATGGTTTAGCTCAACAGGAGCCGAGGTTATAGCTACCACTGAGCTGATGAAACAATCTGGCGATGAGACTGCAGGAAGCCGGGGTATTTGAGCTGACGGTGATGAGGTCTAACTGTTGGCAGGTGAGGAGATGAGCCCCGGTGCCAGATGATTGCGGCCGCGCTCAAGCCACACACACACACACACAGACAGAGAACAGAGGGGAGACGAGCTGAGGTCACAGCGGAGCCGTGACATTACGGCTACCGTAGTCAGGAGCGTCGCGGAGTAATACATACTGTGCTTCGCCATAATATTACATATGTTAATATTACGATGCTGTCAAAAACAAAGTGAAGCAAACTAATTCGGAGCTTGCCATCATTCCGGGTGGATTAACTAAAGAACTCCAGCCGCTAGATATTGGTGTCAACAGGGCGTTCAAAGTTAAACTGCGAGCTGCGTTGGAGCAGTGGATGACAGAAGGCGAACACACATTCACCAAGACAGGGAGACAGCGCCGGGCGACTTACGCTACTATCTGCCAATGGATCGTGGATGCCTGGGCTAAGGTATCAGTCTCAACTGTGGTCCGAGCTTTCACGAAGGCCGGAATCATCACTGAACTGCCAGGTAACAGCAACGACACTGACTCTGACTCTGATAATGACGAGAGGGATCCGGGCATGCTGGATGCCGTAATCGCAAAGTTTGACTGACTGACTGTTTTGTTTTGCTTAATGCGCCTTATAGTCTGGTGCGCTTTATATATGAAAAAAGATCGAAAATAGACCATTCATTGACAGTGCGCCTTATAATCCAGTGCGCCATATAGTGCGGAAAATACGGTACATCTCCTTTTTTAAACAAGCATCTAAGAGCATAAACCAGAGCATAAACCAGAGTCAAAGTACAGTGGAGAAACAAACAAATACAATAAGTGCAACAAACTAATACGATTACAATAAGTGCAACAAACTAGTATGAGTACAAAAAGTGCAACAAACTAGTATGAGTACAATAAGTGCTAAGTGGAAGGCTCAGGGTAGTACTTCTTGAAGAGGTGAGTTTTCAGCCTGATGAAAGACGGGCAGCGACTCTGCTGTCCTGACGTCAGTGGGGAGTTCATTCCACCACTGTGGGGCCAGGACAGAAAAAAGCCGTGACCGGGTCGATCGGCCGCAGGGACCTCTGAGAGACGGGGCAACAAATCGCCCCGAGGCAGCAGAGCAAAGTGGTCGGGCGGGGGTGTAGGGCTTGACCATGGCCTGGAGATAGGAAGGAGCTGTTCCTTTCACTGCCCTGTAAGGCTAGCACCAGAGTCTTAAACTGGCTCCGGCAAGTAGAGAGTTGCAGTAGTCCAGGCGGGAGATGACAAGAGTCATCACAGGGATCAGTTCATTTTTTTATTCCTTATACCACTCGTATAACCATCTGATCCTGGGGACTTGCTTAATTCTAACCCAATTGCAGATCTTAGTTCATCTTCCGTTATATCTGCCGTCATCCTTCTATTTTGGTCTTCATTTAAAAGTGGGCAACTTTAGAGAATTTAGATAGCTGTCAATTTGGGTTACATCTCCCCCTGGGACTTTAGAGTATAGATTTTTGAATTTCACTTCATCTATTTTGTATTACTTTTGTTCTTGGATCCCTAATTCTGTTTTCTGCCATCTTCTTTTTCCGTTTCCATGCTCGTATTTTCATTGATTTGGATCCACTTTCATAGTGTCTCTGTTTCAAAAGCATTAAGTTTCTCTTGATTTCTTGTGTAGTCAAACTGTTAATTTCGTTCCTAATTCTTCTAATTTCCCCTAATGTATCTTGCGCTAAACTCAATTTGTGTTTTTTTTTCTAATTCCTTCAGTTTGTTGTACAACTCCTCAAGCATTTTATTCCTTGTTTTCTTTTTATATGAGGATATTGCTATAATTTTTCCTCTTAGGACAGCCTTTAAAGTATCCCACAGAATTGGAGGATATTAGTCTTTACCTAGAATTCAATGACAATGGAGACATTGTCATTGAATTCTAGGTAAAGACTAATATCTTTCCTAATTTGTTTCTTAACATCCAGATCATTGAGTAAACTTGAATTCAGTTTCTATGTAGTACTCTTTGTTCTAAAGTTAAAATCAACAGAGAGGTATATAGGTGCATGGTCACTTAGATATATTGTCCCAATCCCACAATTGTTTATTCTACCCATATCTTTTCCAGTTATGAAATAGTCTATTATTGTGTATAAGGAGGGGGGGGGGGGGGGGGGGGGGGCAGAATAATAAGTGTAATCCCGTCTGTTAGGGAAAAGGTCTCTCCATATGTCAATTAAACCAACTTCCTCAAAAAGTGTGTTGACTTTCTTATATATGGACTTCCTTTCATGAGTCTTCCTACTGGAGGAGTCTAACTTTAGCTGTTGGTGTATATTTAAGCCCCCCCCCCCACATATCAAGAGTCCTTCTGTTTCTGTTTCATGATATTGGTGATATTGGTTGTTGGAGCCATAATGTGGTTTCTTTGTTTTCTTTTGTCTTTGAGGGAAACACGGGGTGGGTTTGCACGTGCAGTTCTGACATTGAACAGTGGGTGGCACATTGACCTAGAAGTGCATATATGTAAGTGACTGGTGACGAGGGCCAGGTGTGTGGATGGGAAGCTGACAGTTTTTGACCGTGTCAAGGTGTCGTGTCAAGGTGGCATGTCAAGGTGGCATGTCAGTGTATAGTTCCAAGGTGATATATTATCATGTCAAGTATCCTATGGTGTTCTGTTATGGTCAATGTGCAAACGGAATAAACGGATCAACAGATCGAAAGAAAGAGCGCATTGGACAGTGAAATGTTTGTGGAACACGCGTCCGAACAAGTTCTCCCGTTCGCCCCCCTGTGGCTTTAAGATATAAAAATGGATATTTGTTAAAGTCACTACATTAAGTCAAAAACTTGGCTTCATTTGAACAAACTTGGATCGTCGTTCGTTGGATTCAACAGCTGATCGACATCGCTGAACTTCGATGGATTCAACAGCTGATGATTAGACATCGCTGGACATCGCTGGATTCAACAGCTGATGATTAGACATCGCTGGACATCGCTGGATTCAACAGCTGATCGACATCGCTAGAGTGAACAGCTGATCGACAACGCTGGATTCAACAGCTGATTAGACATCGCTGGACTTTGCTGGATTCAACAGCTGATGATTAGACATCGCTGGACAGCGCTGGATTCAACAGCTGATCGACATCGCTAGATTCAACAGCTGATAGACATCACGTGATTCAACAGCTGATCGAATAGACATCGCTGGAATGTTGTGGTTGCTGTGAAATCTAATTGGACAACTGATCATCACTACCACCAAGCTACGATTTCGGACCAATGGACACTCTGAATGGACAGAGGTATGTAGCGCTACCAACATGTTGTGTGCACACTTTTATTTTGAGTGTAAATCCAATGCATTGGTTCCAACTTATAGGCCTAAATATAAGAGCTGTATGGGTGGTTTGATTTTGAATTGTATTTAATAAATGATGGATTCTGATATAGGTGTAAAGGTACAGAATCAAGGTTCTATTGTTAATGAACCAACCGTGGCTGGAACACAGTTCAATCCCAGCACGGCCAATGGTGAAGAGGAAACACAATCTGTCAGTAAACGTCCTACTAAACTGACACAAAAGGCATTAATGGGTAAACTGGACAAGCTACAAAAGGTTCGGAAGGCCAAACTAAACAAAGCTTCTGACCTTAAAAGGACAATTCAAGACCTAATGCATGACAGAGAATATAAAACAGAGGTGCAATGTACTTTTGATAAATACACAACTCTTTGCAATGAAGCAAAGGAACAACATCAATCTCTGTCACAAATATTATCTCATGAAGAAAAGGACAAACATGAGATATGGTTCAAAGCAAAAATGTTGAGTGTTAATGATTTTACTGATGCTGTGAATAAGTGGTTGTTTAATGCAGACGTTTCCAAACCTGATGAAAATGATGATGCTTATGAGAGTGAAGTCAAACCCAGTGACAGCATTTCCAATGTGGAAACAAATGTTTCTATTGAGAAATTGAGCAGAAGAAGTCACACCAGTTCAAGAACCAGCAAATCTTCTTCATCTGTACGGATTCAGATAGAGGCAGAGAGAGCAGCACTTGAAGCTCGCGCTGCAGCCTTAAAGGAGAAGCACGAGCTGGAGGAGCAATCAGAGTTGCTGAGAAAGAAAAAGGAAAAACTGGAGGTTGACACAGAAATGGCAGCCATTGCTGCTAAATTAGCGGTATTTAAGGCCTCTGGTCACCAAGCTTTCTCAAACACACAATCAAATGGAATGGAATCGTACTTTGAAAAAGGAGCAAGGTTAAAGGAAGTCTCTACCACTCTCAGCCGACATGCCAAAGCATATCAACCAACATATGTGGACAACAGCACGGTCTGTCAACTGAAACAGGAAAATACATCACGCAAACCTCGCATGGATCATCCTCGCGTGCAGCTAACAACTCCAGCTGTCATTCAGTCTCAACCCTCTCATAAAGGAAATGATGAAACATCAGCTCTCTGCAACATACTGCAAAGGCAAAATGAAATAACAACATTGCTTATCCAGCAACAAGCCTCTCATTTACTACCACCAAGAGAAATTCCATTTTTTGATGGGGATCCTCTGCAGTACAGAACATTTATCAGAGCCTTTGAACAATGTGTGGAGAGTAAAGCAAGCAACAGAGGAGACTGTCTGTATTTTTTGGATAAGTACACACGAGGTCAACCAAAAGAGCTAGTGCGTAGTTGTCAGCATATGGCTCCAGACAGAGGCTATGCTACAGCTAAGGATCTGCTGCAGGAACACTTTGGGAATGAACACAAAGTTACTGCAGCATATATGGAGAAAGTCCTCTGCTGGCCTGTAGTGAAGCCTGAGGATGTAAAATCTCTCCAAGCCTATGCCCTCTTTTTGCGTGAGTGCTGTAATGCAATGGAGGACATACAGTACATGAAAGAACTGGATATGCCAGCGAATATGAGAGCAGTGATTCTGAAGCTTCCGTACAAGCTAAGAGAAAAATGGAGAGTCTCTGCATGTGAGCTACTGGAAAACCTCAATCGCAGGGCAAAGTTCAATGATATTGTCATATTCATCGAGCGGGAAGTCAAAATAGTGTCTGACCCAATCTTTGGCGACATTCAGAATACACAACTTCATACAGTAAACAAAAATGTGAACAAGATCACAGCAGAATGGAAGCCAAGATTCAAAGGAAACAGTTTTGCAACTTCTGTTACCGTTGAAACCCCGGCCATTGAGGAATCAAGAAGGTTAAATCATGATAAAAGACAAAGTAGTTCATCTGAAAAGAACACCAGCTCTTGTTTGTGTTGCTCTCAAGGTCATACACTGGAGATGTGTCCACGATTGGAAGAGAAGACACATAGGGACAAGATTAACTTTCTTAGGGAAAATGGAATCTGTTTTGGCTGCCTTCGTATTGGGCATAGGAGCAAGGATTGCGATAAGCGCTTGACTTGCAAGGTGTGCAGCCTAAACCATCCCAGTGTTCTTCACATCCGCCAAAGAGAGAAAGTAGTCAACACGGACTCAAAAAGGCCAAAAGAACCATCATTGAGTAGCGCACATGTCTCTCTACACACATGTAGTCATACAGGGGCCGGCAACAGTGATGGTATTGTATCCATCCTACCAATACAGGTGAAATCCAATAACGGCGACAAAGTCATACAGACGTATGCTTTCCTAGATCCAGGCAGTACAGCAACATTTTGTTCTGAAAATCTGATGAGGAGGCTTAATCTGAATGGAAGGAAAACCCAAATCCACTTAAGAACCATGGGCTCAGGAGCAACAGTTTCCAGCTACATGTTGACTGATTTGGGGATTTCAAGTCTCACCGGGAAAAGATTCTATGACTTACCAGAGGTCTATACCCAGAAGAGGATGCCTGTAAGCACTGATAACCTCATCAAAAAGGAGGAGTTGGCAAAGTGGCCATACTTGGATGGTGTTAGGGTTCCTAGCATTCAAGCTGACGTGGAGTTGTTGATAGGTACCAACGCCTCCAAAATGCTTGAGCCTTGGGAAGTAATCAACAGCCATGGAAACGGACCTTACGCCATTCGGACCCTATTGGGGTGGGTTATTAATGGTCCCGTTCAAGGATGCAGTAATGAGCGGTGTGAGAGTGGCTACCCCGCTGCTACTGTTAACAGGATTTCCATACAAACCCTGGAGGAATTGCTGAATAATCGGTACAACCATGATTTTAATGAAAGAACATCAGAAGACAAAATGGAGATGTCAAGAGATGATGTGAAATTCATGGAAATCATGAAACATTCAGTCAAGTTTCATGATGGGCACTATAGATTGAACCTTCCCTTCAAAAGAGAAGAGGTCTCTCTGCCAAAAAATCAATGTGTTGACAAGCAGCGCATTCTTGGATTGAAGAGAAGGTTTGAAAGAAATGAGAAGTTCCATCAGGAATACACCAACTTTCTTGATGTCATCAGTAAGAGGTATGCTGAACGTGTACCTGAACATCAACTGATAACATACTTTTCTGACGGGAAAAGGTTGAAGAGGTCAGTTGCATGGATTCTGAAAATAAGAAAAACTCTACTGGAAATGAGTCAAAAAAGGAAACAAATGAGTCATGTGGATACAGACATGATTGGCAACAAACTGGAACAGGAAATGTACCAAATTAAAACTGCGGGACAGAGTTTGACTCCAGACGATCTTTCAGGAGCAGAAAAATCTATCCTTCGCTTCACTCAGCAGGAACGGTTCCATGAGGAATTGGCGGTGTTAACATCTGGCAAACGTGAAGTAAAAAAGGATAGCACCGTTTACAAGCTGGACCCGGTTCTGGAAGCTGTATTGCTTAGAGTTGGAGGGAGATTGAGTAAGGCAGCCATGCCTGAGGAGACAAAACATCCGGTCATCCTATCCAAAACCCAACATGTATCCACTCCAATATTAAAGCACATTCACGAACCAAGGTGGGCCATGATGGAAGAAACCATGTTCTTTCCAGATTATGGATGAAATATTGGATTACAGGTGCTAATGCAGCAACAAGAAACATCCTGTCCAACTGTGGCTTCTGTAAGCACCTTTTATAGGAAGAGTTCTCGAGATCTAGCCTGACAGGAAAGGACTGGTGCGATCTGCACGAGTGCAAACCAAGACTAGCACACTGGACAGGCCAGTGACCAAGCTTTGTCTTCTACAAGAAGCGGAAACATAACCAAGTTATTAGTGACCTCTTACCCTTAGGGAAATTTGGATTTTTGTTTGTTTTATTTATT
This sequence comes from Leptoclinus maculatus, assembly GCA_032191485.1. Classification (NCBI taxonomy): domain Eukaryota; kingdom Metazoa; phylum Chordata; class Actinopteri; order Perciformes; family Stichaeidae; genus Leptoclinus; species Leptoclinus maculatus. Next base: position 3,512,624 of record JAVDOI010000027.1, on the reverse strand, counting down.
CATTTTATTATGGATTTATTGGCTCCATTATATAAATATGTATTGAATTGTTTATGCCCTCCTGCCATTAACAATTAGGGGCCGGTGTGTTGGAGCCATAATGTGGTTTCTTTGTTTTCTTTTGTCTTTGAGGGAAACACGGGGTGGGTTTGCACGTGCAGTTCTGACATTGAACAGTGGGTGGCACATTGACCTAGAAGTGCATATATGTAAGTGACTGGTGACGAGGGCCAGGTGTGTGGATGGGAAGCTGACAGTTTTTGACCGTGTCAAGGTGTCGTGTCAAGGTGGCATGTCAAGGTGGCATGTCAGTGTATAGTTCCAAGGTGATATATTATCATGTCAAGTATCCTATGGTGTTCTGTTATGGTCAATGTGCAAACGGAATAAAAGGATCAACAGATCGAAAGAAAGAGCGCATTGGACAGTGAAATGTTTGTGGAACACGCGTCCGAACAAGTTCTCCCGTTCGCCCCCCTGTGGCTTTAAGATATAAAAATGGATATTTGTTAAAGTCACTACATTGGTGATTTTCTGGAAAAAACCTAGATCGCTCCCAGATCGCTTCCTGGGGGTGCATATACAGTATATTAAACAGAGTAACAGGATTCCCATCTATATTCCCCCTTACCAAAATATATCTGCCCTCATTTTCTCCCATTTGAAATACTTTTTCAAAATTTAGTTTGCTTGAAATACATAGGTATTTTCATATATGCATCTTTTACATCCCCGGAGATCTTAAACCAACATTTAAATGCACACTAATACCATGTCCTAGTAAATCCCTGTTTATTAGGGCCCGAGCGGCCGACAACGTCGGGCCTGCGAAGGCCCTATTGTAATTGTAAGGGTTATTATTATTCTGATATATATTTTTCTGGGGATGGAGCTTGTAGGGGCACTTGCCATGCATGAAAACTCACCAATTTTGCACACCTGTCAGATCTGGTGTAGAAACTCTGAGGCGAAAAATTCCATATTTGTGTGTAAAAAAATGACTCTCTAGCGCCCCCTACAAAACAGTCTGGCCACGCCCCTCGGCCAGTATGTCCGATTTACTTGAAATTCAACACACATGTCCATATCCGCTAGATCTAAAAAAAAGCCTCTCAGACCCCTAAGCTCCGCCTACTTAGATTTTCCGCCATCTTGAATTTAGTGAAAAACACATTCTTGCAAACTCCTCCTACACGCTGGGTCCGATTACTACAGAATTGTCTGTGGATCATTAATGGACCTACGTCATCTAAAATTATCAAAAGCTTTTTGATATCTCTTAGCGTTTACAAGATATGGACCAATAAACTACTTAGGGGCGTGGCATAATATCAATACACATAACTTCTCAACCATTTGTGCTAAATTCCCAAAATCTTCAGCATATGTGCACATCGCATCCTGTAACATCCCCTACAAATCTTTTTGCATTCGACTGCTAGGGGGCGCTACAGTAAACCCGCAAAGTTGTGCTTTTTGTCACTTTTTGCATTTTTCAGCCTTCGCACTTCAACGAACTCCTCCTACAGATTTTATGCGATCAACGTACAATTTGGTCCGGATGCTCTTAAGACCTTTGTGATTAAAAATTATCAAAATCGTGAGTTTTCATCGAAGAACCTTGACGTGGCGTTGCGGCCATTTTGCCTCATTGTTTATGAAAAAGGAAGTTGTTATAACTCCAAGGTACATTATCCAATCCACACAAAACTTCTCATGCATGATGCTACTTCAAGCTTGAACAGATTGCAGTTAAAAAAAATGCAATAATTCATAGCGCCGCCTACTGGCTAAAGGAAATGTAAAATGTTATACTTTTCTTTACTCCTCTTAGCCAGGTGACCTTATGAGTCTCAAATTTTGTAAGGATAGCCTCAAGACATTGATGAAAAATCGCCATGAAAAATTTTGAGTTTTCGTTGAACGCTGTTGCCGTGGCGACGCATCGTACGCCATGAAAAAGGAAGCTGATGGTTTATTAGCTTAGGATGCTCAATAATTCATAAAACTTTGTACATCTGTCAAAGGCATTGAAAGGAATATTCTATATGATTTTTGGCCTTGCCCGTTTTAAATTGCCTCTGTAGCGCCCCCTACAATATTTAAAAAGGAAGCTGATGGTTTAGTGCAGGGGTGGCCAACCAGTCAGAGACTAAGAGCCACATTTTTTGCTGTGTTACCGCAAAGAGCCACATCATACACATGGGCACACATGAACATCACCCCATCCCTTCCTCACACACACACACACACAGACCTCTGCTCAGCCAGATTTATTGTAAATGTCACACACCAACATGATAATGACAGAAATTGACTCCTACAGTACTAAGACCACAGGCCAGTCATTTTCAACAATGAACATTGTGTGCACTGTCTCACACACACAAACTCTCAGTTCAACCAAGTCCACAAACAAAAATATAATAATTTACAATAGAATTTTTCTTTTACTATGCATGTTGCTTAGTGGGACTTCCTTGCCTTGAACAATATTCTTCAAATCTGGCTTGTATTCCGTTGTTGCCACTCGAAGCAATTCTTTCACATGGGTGTCAGTCAGAACAGATCGATGCTTTGATTTCACGTGTTTCAGGGTAGAACAGGGGCGGACTGGCCATCGGGGATACCGGGAAAATCCCCGGTAGGCCGAAGGGGTTGGGATGGTCCAATACCGGCCCACCTCCATCACCAACAGGCCCTCCCTCTGACATCGCCGGCCACGACTATATTCCATGCTTCACAGAACACGTTAAATTTACTCTAATACCTAAATACCCAAAGTCAATAATCACTGACTGATATTTATACTACTCCTCACAATCTGTATTCACACTCATGGTTTCCAACTTCTTTACTCATCTAATCTCTTCCGTCAGTCTAACTTTGTTTTAGGTGTTATTAAATGTCAATCCAAAACACCAGCAGAGTTGTTGTCTCAAACATACTTTTAAGGCCACCGTCATTTACAATCTCCAGCAGCTGATCTTCCTCTTCCTCTGTCGTCACATATTATGCAGAGTGGGTTTGGCGCGTCAGAATTACTCCTGGTATTTAATTAGACTCCTGATATTGTCTGTTAAATGAAGCTTTCTTTTTCTTGGAAGTTTCTTCTTCTGTCTCCTTAGTGGGCTTTTCCCCTTTGCAAAGAAGCTCTCCAAAAGTTTTTTACTCATTTTCGCTAACTTGTGGGCTTAATTAACATATCACGTGACCGAGACAAGCGTCTTGACATGTGTCAAGAGCCACAGGCGGATGAAATTGGGAGAGAATCCGGTAATTTTTCAAAATAAAACATCTATCAGGAGGTTGGGGACCACTGCTCTAGCCTACTCAACACGTGCGAAAAAAAACACACCGACCAATGCGTTGTAAATCACGTCACGTGATGCAGTTTAGCCAATCAAATAAGGGTATTCTGATTTCACCAGTGCGATGTACCCACACCGTGACACAGGGGGGAGAGACAAGGAAAGACATCACAGAGCAGAGCTCTTGTAATTTCAGATGTGAAAGTTAAATATCTTTATGATGTCTTCAAAGAATCAAATTGCTATAAAGACCACAGTCCTTAACCTATACACTAAAAACACTGTGATACAAATGTCTGCTCCATGTATTAACGCGCGATAAACTAAGCATTAATGCGAGTGAAAAAATACCGAGTGGGCCGGTCTGACACAGTAACTCCCGGGCCACTTTTTTCCCCCAGTCCGCCCCTTGCGCGTTTGACGAAAATACCGTATTGAACTCAAGCGAAGCGAACACGCACATTAAAAAAAAAAAAAAAAAAAAAAACTTCGATATGAACGTAAGAGCCGCATGAAACTAGGCAAAGAGCCGCATGCGGCTCGGGAGCCGCGGGTTGGCCAGGCCTGGTTTAGTGGCTTAGGATGCTCAAAAACTCATGAGACTTTGTAGATGTGTCAAAGGCATTGGAACAAATATTTTTCATGATTTCTGGCCTTGGCCGTTTTAAATTGCCTCTGTAGCGCCCCCTACAATATTTCAAAAGAGCAGCCCCAGCGCTACGTTTGAGCTGCATGTATGAAACTTTGTAGTCACGTGTATCCTATGGAGACTTAAACATAAGTCTCTTGGGACCATGCTCTAAACCCTACCGAAAGTCCAACACTTTGATTTATGTGTGAATTTTCCCTTGATTTTGGACAATTTATAGGCGCTACACTTTAACGAACTCCTCCTAGGGACTTTGTCTGATCCTCTTCAAATTTTGTCAGTACAGTCTCAAGACCATTGTGATTAAAAATTATCAAAAGCTTTACGTTTAACGGCACGGCTTAGCCGTAGCGGGCGGCTACTTTGAGTGATTCCCCGTGAAAAAAGCTGATGTAACTCAGCTGGACTTGTTCCAAACGGTCCCAAACTTCACACGCTTGATAACACTCATGGCCTGAGGATGTCTACAAGCTAATTTTCACTAGTACTCACAGCGCCACCTGCTGGCGAAAGGAAATCTGCATTTTGTGACAAACGCCATCCGATTAACGCGACTTTTACACAACGTGGTTTACGTTTGACAGAGAGCTACACAATGCACGTGTTCCGTAGCACCAGGCAGCAGATACGGGAAGCACCGGACTGTTTGCAAAGCATCGTTTCCAGCATCAGGCGGTCCACGCGGGATCAAAGACGTCTCGCTCGCAGACGCGCCGGCCGCCGGTCGCGCGCGTTCTCGGACACGCAGGAGGGAGTCCCGCCGGCAACCCCGACGCGCGGAGGATGCGAGGGCCCGTTCATCGCTGCTCGCAGCTTTAATTGGATTTATATTTTTTATCTATCTATCTTTTAGAAAAATTGTGGATCTACCTCAGTGTAACACTGAGGTAGATCCACAATTGTTCTTAGGTTACTGACTCACTAAATACTGTGCCTTTATATATTAATTGTGCCAGCTTGAGGTTTACCAAAATCTCCAAATTTGAAATCATCTAAGTTTATAAATAATTGTTTTTGTTGAGATAACAATACAATTATTCTAGTTTCCTGTCATGTCTACCTGCAATATTTCTCTCAACTAAAGCTCACAGACCACCATCCTGTCTGTTCCAAGAGGGAACCCCTTTCTTAGAAGATAACAGCAAGAATAAGTCAGAAAAAATGCTTCTCTACTCTGGACTTTCAACGCTGAAGTGTATCTCCACAACCCTACCCCCGCTGGCCAGCAGGCCAAGGGAAGTGAGGGGCAGTTCTGTTCGTCTGCAGGCTCGGAGGCCCACTGCGGTCCGAAACATCTCCACAGGCTGAGAGGACATCCAGCCAGAGTAGCAAGAACCTGAAGAAGCTCCTTCTTTCACTCTGTTTCTAACACGCTACAACTGTGATGAACAACTCCGAATCCGGCAAGCCAGATCTCTCCCTTGCTGCTCTGCCGGTTCTGCCTCTTGTTCTGGTCTGGTGTTCCTGACCCGTTGACTACGGCCATCCTGTGCCGTCTACATGACCTGCGATGCAATTTTTTAAACTGGCAAAGATGCAATAATGACCCCTGCAGCTACAAACGGTGGGTGATAAGATGATTCAGCATCCCGCTGAGAGAGAGAGAGAGAGAGAGAAGGAGATGAAACGAGGAAAAACGGTTCAAGCAGAACCTCTATGAAAAAGACGACCAGGTCCGAAGATACCAGAGAAAGCGGAGCAAACTGCCCCAGGGCGAGAGAAATTTGTGATTATTCTTGCCTTTTTGTAAATATGGCAAACGTAATTATATTTATGTAAGACCATTGTCAGTTTTTCCCGGTTATAGTGCCACAGATAAATCAGCTGCTCAGATGAGTGCCGTTCACGCAGTAATAATACAATATAAAAGCAGATCCCATAATATACCTCCAATTCAAGCTGACCACCAGAAGACAGGTGTAAAGCTTCTTCGTCACCCCAGCCAATCTGCCATGTTGCTTATCTGACATGGGAGAGGAACGGCTTTAGCGGCATCATTCCATTGTACTTGGGCAACTTGGCTTGGGTCCTAGGCGCCCCTATGGGGCACAGCAGGTTGGGCGTGGAGCCAGGTAGTAATGGCTCGTAGGCAACAGGACATGAATGTCATGGACAGGACATGGGCAGCGGCTCAGTCTGTCACTGGCAGCAGTGTGTCCCGCCAGTGGTCGTCTTGGTTGCTAGAGGGCGTTCGGTGACGGTGGACAGCAGGTATTCTCCTGTAGTGAAGTTCCTGGCCTCTAGGGGTCATCAGTGCAACAGCACGCTGAAGCTGTTAGTGCGGGCTAGAAGATGTCTATCACCGGCAAGTTTCATCTTCAGCCATGCAGCCAGACCCTCCAGGCTGCAGTGAGTCTACTCAATGGCTTGGATTTCTCTTACCATTATTTCTTTTCAACTTCAATTCCACTTGTGACACCAATGTGGTGAGCTGCATGCAGTTGAAAACTCAGTAAAAAAGCTAGTGAGTGATCAACTTAACATGATTTTGTCAAACTACTGTTTCAAAAGGGCATACATATATGAACTTGTATGTACTAAATTTCAGATGTTGAATGAGCGCTAAACTCACCACACAAACATTACAAAGCAGGGTTCAAAATTCTTGTTTAATTTTGCTGACACATTAGAGTCAAAGGTTTTTACAGAGGGGATTTTCAATATCTCTTTATATCACTACATAAACCAGCCAATACTGACAATGACCATTAAAAAAGGAATAACATGTTCTTTAAATTTCGCTATGAACGATATATTCGATTCAATTTAATTTAATTTGTAGAGCGTAATATCAAAAATCACAAATTTGTCTCAGAGGGCTTTACAACATGCTGTCTTTGAACCCTTGCATTGGAAAAGGGAAAACCTCCCCCCAAAAAAACATATGAACAAACCTCTGAATAAACTTCCAGAATATAAATAGGAATGAATCTGGAAAGTTGTGTAAGTGCTACTGAAGTGGAGATTTCACACTCAGAGTCTGAGAAAATTCTCATTTTGAGATATGTATTGTATTCCATACATTACAGGTAACTAGGGTAAAATAATTAACTAACTATAACTAACTATGCTCAGCAACCCACCGGTTCCCCCTCAGGTTAACACTGCGAGCTCTGTCTGTACTTTCAATGTAGTTTGCGCCACCAACATGTTGAGAGTCTTTGAGAAGCAATTGAAATGCTCACTATCTCGGATCTTGCACCTTTAAGTCTAGGTGGAATTCTCACCAACCACTCCATGTATCCCCATATACAATAAACTTGTATTATGTTACAGTAGTTCCATACTTGGGTCACATGGTGAGCAAACCCCATTCCAATGGCAAATATATATGAACTTGCATGTTGTCAAGTAAATCAAGGAGTTGAGGTCCCAGGAAGGCTGCCTTGAGCCAGCAATACATGTTCAAAGTATGAAGATCAGGTCAGAGGGACACAAAGCATAATAATTGAAATTAAATAATCATATTAAAGGGCAGTGTGTATTACGTAACAATGTAAAATGATTAACAAACATAATCCAAATAATAATGAATGTATGTGTGCAAGGTAAAGTGATTTAATAAATATAATCTACTGAAAATGATATATCGGTAAACCTTGTGAGATGTAACTCAAAATGTGTGTGCGTAAGAGACTGGAAAGGAGAGTAGGAAACAGATGTGTTAGTGACTAAGGATAAAAACGAGAAGTAGCTTTAGGTGAAGTCTGTCAAAGATTAAGAAAGAAGGAACTGAGAGCATTCGGGTGTAACCGAGGACACCTAGAGAATGGATGAAGTCATAATAATCATGTGCCATTAATGTGAGGAGTGAGGGGGAGAGAAAACAGCCCAAAAGGGGTTTATAAAGAGAATGATATGCCATATGCAATTCGGGATTCATAGCGGGACGACGCGAGGTTCAAGTGCTCGGCCGAGACACTGGGCCTCGTTCGGACAAGCGGAGGACCTCGCCCTTTTTGGTCACGAAGCGGAGACCACAGTTCGCGACCAAAGATTAGAAGGACGGAGATTTTCCTCTCCCCCCTGTTCAACTTTAACAACTGGACAGCTGAAGGAAACAGCCACACCTTAAAGACTTTGTATTGAGTTCGAAGGGCCGCTGAACGGACTTTGCTGTCCCGCACAGGAGGAGCTGAGGTTCTAGGCCGGACCTCCGCTCCTACAACTGCCAAAGAAGATTTGTTTCTTCAAAGATTCGGGAAAGAAGATTTGTTTCTTCATTTGATTCGGGAAAGAAGATTTGTTTCTTCATTTGATTCGGGAAAGAAGATTTGTTTCTTCAAAGATTCGGGAAAGAAGATTTGTTTCTTCAAAGATTCGGGAAAGAAGATTTGTTTCTTCATTTGATTCGGGAAAGAAGATTTGTTTCTTCAATGATTCGGGAAAGAAGATTTGTTTCTTCATTGATTCACCTGGACCAAAGTAATTCTTTTCCGAATTACCACCAACCGAGCCTCGGCGTCGATACTGATGAGTATATAATGGAAAGTTTAATCGAATAAGAAATTGTATCTGATTTAGTCAAATTTAGTATTATTTTGTGCATGCTGAGCTGTACCCCTGCTAGACAATCCTGCAATAAATATAATCTGCATTTAAAGTAAATCTCTGAGAATTCATTTTGCATGAGTAGTAGAGTTCCTCGTGGTAGTAAAATGTTAAATCTATTGTATGTCTAACAACAAGAGTTCTGAATGGTTATCCAAGTTTCCAGTCCACTTAACAACCCCTTACGGTTTCCTAACAATCCTAACCGTTAAAACCTAACCTGGCAATTCACCAAGAGCCCGGATCCAGAAGAGGAAAGCTACCATAACTGACGCGACTGGTGGAAGCATCTGGCCAGGGTGGCCCCTCGACCAAGTGCACATTTACCGGAGGAAGCAGGGTAGACGTCAGGAGTAACGGTAGTTAGCAGAGCCAGGCGAGTTTCCTCACCACACCAGCTTACCAACCTTTTAATAGAGAGCTGAGTAACTAGTACGCCCCGTATCGGGCTTGTAGAAACCCCCGGATCTAACAATGTACTAAATTTCAGATGTTGAATGTTGTCTAAACACAAGGAACTATATGAGAACATAACGTAACATAAATAACAGCATCAAATTGGTAACATTCTCAAAGAAATTAGCAACTACCTGATCAAAGACGAGGTAAAGAAGACTGCCATTCACTACATGACATAGTACAGGACATATTTTGGTCTACCACAAATGTGTTCTATTCGATAACCAGCTCTTGATGGATTTGGTGCTGGCACATAATCACAACACTGCAGACTTGAATACAAATTATTTCAACTTCTCAGTGTTGTGTCTGCTGTCTGAAAATGAAAAGTCAGTCGAGTTTACAAACTAGAGAGATACAAGCTTAATATTGAGTCATTGCTCATCACTGAAGTATTATCAATAAAATAATATATATTTTTACAATAATACCAACGCAAAACCCTTCAGAGCTGTGTCTATCATCTACCCTCTGCTGCCCCTATCACACTGATGTTTTCATTCTTTGTCCTGTATCGCTTATCACACACACACACACACTATGTCCTCACCTCTAAAACGTGTTCCGTTTGTTGTTCGCGGTCCAGTTTCCTGGAGGTTGTGGTGATCAGACCTGAGACAGAAAACAGCAGAGAAAACAATTAGATAAAAGACAAACACACAGACACACAAACACACACCGTGGTGCCAGTAAGCCAAATGAGCAAAGTGACATTGTAATTAGTTGTAGGTGTCAGACACGATGGCTTTTTCTATTAACATTAAATGAGAGAAGGGGAGAGGAAGAAAGAGAGGGAGCCACAGATACAGTCATTAGTGAGTGTTTTGTGTTTTGAATATTGGTACCTTTTTGACTGACTGTGGGTTAGCTTGCTGCTTGAATAATAAAGAGCGCTTTAAAAAAGGGAGAGGAGGGAGGCATGTTCTTTAGATCTTGCATGGGTTTAAATCACAGTATCATCATCATACACTTGGATGCTAACATCTGAACATACTTGAGGAAGATCATTAATATACATTAAAATAAGATTGGCCCTAAAATAGACCCTTGGGCGACCCCTATTGTACAACTAGCATATGAGGACCATGCATCACTGACTCTAGTACAATGTTATATCTTATTTTAAAGGATTTCATCCAGTACAGGGCATCAACAGATAAATACAATTTAGACATTTGAAAGTAAAACATTTGGATTGATTGTGTCAAATCTAAAATCATGCTTCCAACAGCACCACTTTTATCAAGATAACTTTTGATATATTTAACAAAAAATCTATTTGCTGTGTCTATTAAATAATGCTTTTGGTGTAGAGAAAATTCACCTTCATTTAAATGACAGACTAAATGATATGTTAGAAGCTACTGGGAGGATACTAATGGGTCTATAATAAATACAAGCTTTATTGAAGATTTATCAGATGAGTTAAAGTTACAAACTTATATTTCTTAACAAATCAATATTAAAGACAACTATTGACTAAGATCAAGGACTTTTATTGCTGCAGATTCTAAGACATTTTCAATTGTGAAAACAGGTTGTTTTTTTCAGGTTCAGAAACTTTTAATCCCACACCAAAATTATTGGCCAAATACTGTACCTACAAGGATGAATTCAAGATTGTAGCTATTAGTTATTTATCTTCTATCACTTTTGATTGTTCTTTATTACCAAATTTTGACCTGCTTTACCCTCCCTCTATTAATCTTATTAATATTTTCCTAAACAAATTTGCTAATATCCCAGATTTGTTGATTAGTTTCATAAAATAACCATCTTTAGCCTGTCTCAGTTCTTTTACTACTTTGTTTCACAACTCCTGAAATGTTCTCTTATCATGTAATAAACCAGATTGAAGAGCTGACTTCAATGCTATGTCTCTGCTTCATTGACCTCCAAAGATGCTCATTTAACCAGGGTAGATTATATTTTTGACCTTTTGCAAAATTCATTTTTAGTTCTACTCATTCTGTCCAGATGCCTTTTCTGTGTCATCAGTAGAACGACAGTAGAACGTCATTCCAGGTGGACTACTTTAATTTATCCCAGATGGAATGACTAAGTTTGGCATATAACATAAAAAATCGTTTACCCTTTTGTCTGTGTAAAAATTGTTGTTTAGTAAGTTTCTTTCAATAAAGACTACGATATGACATACCTGTTACCAGATTAAAATATTATGTGATTCCTTCAGGTTTGTGACTAAAAACGAGATCCATCTGCATTCATGATGATTGATTGAATTTAAGTGTGGGATTTTAGTTTTAGCTTTCCAACGAGGTCGGACAAGTTATTTTCTAGAATAACCTGACCCGTAAGGTAATCCATGTTGTGACACAGAGAACACACTCTGCAGCCAATCCCTCGTGTTTGTCTCTACGGTTTGTGACTTTGCTTTTTGTCCCGTTTTTTGATTTTTTGCTCGCTCCCTGTTGGAGTCGTTTTGAGTTCCCGGGTATGTCTGTTTGGTGCAGAGTAAAGAACCTTGCCTTCCACCATGTCTCCAGTGTCTGTGTCTGCGCTTGAGTCTTAGCTGAACCTGAGAGAACATGACAGCTACTGCCTGATCCCAACAGGAGTGGAGGGAAGAGTGCAGAGATGGGTTGCTGACTGGAAAGGACCGCCAGTATTGATAGCCTGGCTTGATTAATCCACCACATTAAACACAGTCAGACATTATTGGCACCCTCAAAAGAGAACACCTACGGTCACCAGCAGCTAATTGATGAGAAATGAGATTTCAATTAGCAATAAAAAATGATCTCCAAATACCTTTTAGCAGTGGTGGGCCGTGCATTTTATACCTGGGCCTTCTGTGCTGTCCTACTACATTTGGGCCATCTCCTGATAAGCTCATTATGACGCCACAGCTATGGTTATTTGTTTCTAGGGGTGTAATAATACACGTATTCGTATTAAACCGTTCGGTACGAGGCTTACGAACCGAACAATACGTTTGAATAATACTAGTGCATTTGGAAAATGCAGAAGCTTAAATTGTGGGAAATATAATGTTTTCGGTGGACTGCACTCACGTAGGAGACAACGGACTGTGTGACCTCTGAACCCGGAACAATAACAAAAAACAGCTGAGGCTGCGGCACCGCACATGTCTTCAGGGAGGCTAAGCTAAATTAGCTTAGCGGGGAAACAACAGCCCGAACGGATTAAATTGTCTGGACAATAACCCCGCGCATGATGGGATGCTTCGTAATTAACGGATAATGCATATAGTCCAAATCAATGTAATTAACACAATGACGAGAACAAACTCACAAGAACCAGTCACATATATTTATATGACAACAAAGCAAAAAATCAATCCAGCAACACTGCAGCGCAAGAGCACGAGCCATTCATATTATTCATAAAAAAGACACGATAGACATGAACACAGTAGAAACGCTACTGCAGATGTAAAAACACAAAAGCAGTTCACTTATAGACAAAGTCCATCCTCCTTTCTTTGTTAACAAAGAGTTTAAAACCGCGGTTGTACAGAACAGCGGGTCAGTTCCAGCCAGGGTCAGTTCCAGCCAGAGTCCTCCTGCGAACGTGTTCGTTGAGTTGTAAATCCACTCAGGTCTCACCAAAAGTTTTCAAAAGCACGTAGCTTGTGTGCGTCCTGTCGTGTAGCTGCCTTGGTTAGCATAGCGTAGCTCCAAACAGCTCCAAACACCAAGAGCTCAGTTGCAAATGAAACGCATTCTTAGCCATAAAATGTGCAACGCTTCTCTGCCGCTGTCAGCCAGAAATACCGTTAGTACAAATCCTTTTCCATGCTGGGTTAGGGCTGCTAGCTGTGGGGTTGACCGACCCTTTGATACGATGTCCAGTTTTTCTGGAAATGTCCTTCTCCAGAAATCCGTTTCTCCTCCTTCAGCCATTGAGTGTTAAAAAAACAAAGCTAGGTAAAAAAAAAAATAAACTACACCAAGCAAAACAATTTTATAATTTCTTCCATATCTTTCAATTTGGACTCTTGCTCCTCCAACTAAGCTCTGCTGGCTAGTTAAGTTTCGGTTCACAATAGTCACGTGCTCGCCCACTGACCAATCACAGCGCACGCTGCACCTCACTGCAGCGCTGCACCTGAAAACTGAGCTGCGAGTTAATGCTGACATAGTTGTAGGCCAGCTAGAAGGCGCTGGCACATCAAAGAATACGCCCAACATGTCAAACTAAAGATCTGATTGGTTGAAGACTATGACAATCAACAATATCGTCCCCATTCACTTAAACTGCAAAGGGATTCACTTGTGAGTCTGCAGGCCTTGGGCCTCTCTTCTTACCTAGAGACACAGAGGTGAAATCTGATTGGATAAAAGCTCTACTTAAAACAAGCTGCACTGGAAGCAGAGAAACTGAGGAAGACAGTAGCTGTGCAATGAGAAAATAAGATAATGGGAAATATATTTGTATAAATTATAATACATGTAGTGTATTTAAGAAAAAGTATTAAATTATAAAATAGCTATAACTTTGTGATTCTGTTTAGGCCAGCAGAGAAGGCTTTGCAGGCCCTGACGGCCCACCACTGCTGTGATGTCCCGGACCTTTGCATGAGGAAATTATCTCTGACTGGACCTCGCTGAATAATAATTGAATACCCCTGAAATAGATAGAATGAAGAAATGGTATGATAATGTTACCTAATGTTATTAGACAAATACAATCTCTAACCCAACAGTCCATAATACTCTTAATATTTAAAGAAACCTGAAAATGGAAACTAGTGAAATAAATGTGCATGCTAAATAAATGATTCAAAACAAATACATCAGTAGAATTGATCGATTCTTCTGTCATTAAGCATGTAGGTGTTTCTGAATACACAAATGTAGCTCTTTTGGGGTATGATACTCCCTCAGGTGCCCCTCCTCTCTCTCAAACGCATATCATACAGAATGTAACACTTAAGATACATCTATATTGAGGAATTAGAAAAGGAAGTGGGGGGCAGAGCCTCCAGCAGTGGGGCACAAACACATTTTGCTATGGGCCCAAAAAAGGCTTAGGCCCAAATGTCAGAGCCACGGTCCAACCTTTTAATGCTATTGATCAATACTGACACTTTGCTGTGTACTGTTCCAGTCATTAATGCAATCTTAACAATCAGAGAAAAACACTTTTGATGAATGAGAACACAACTTTTATGCTACATTAGACATCAGACTGACATGCTAACAAGCCAGGAGCATCTGACTCCAGTTCTTGCATCTGTTAGTGCCAATTTATTAGCTTTAACAAGGAAGAGGATGTGACAGCACTCAACAAATACACAACACACAAACACGCGCACACACACACACACACACACACACACACACACACACACACACACACACACACACACACACACACACACACACACACACACACACACACACACACACACACACACACACACACGCACAGTGGGTCTATTAACTACTGTCTACTGTCTCTCTGTATGCATCCAGCTGCTGTGTCACAGCATCAAAGTCACAGATGACAATACACACATACAAAAACCCACATCTCACACACACAGAATGTTTTCACTTAGTAACACATACACACCCACACTCACTAATAAACACATCAAGACCTTAAGACATCAGTGCATGTTATTATAAAAACACCCACACACTGAGACACAGACATGCTTGCACTTCTATAATTAGATGCTGAAGAAAAGATTGCAAAATTAAGAGTAAACTCACACACAATTCATTCACCTCACCACACAAACACACACCATCTGTTGTGAAATACCACCCCCCCCCCCCCCCCACACACACACACACCCCTCCTCCTCCTGACAGAAACCTAATTAACAAAAACCAACAACATTCCAGCATCATCATGTTCCATCATTGCATGTTATGAGTGTTTAGTTCTCAGCAGCTGTCCTGTCTGCATTAGCATTTCACTAGCTGGACTCCAATAAACACTAATTAGGACACGCACGTATATACGGGCATGTGAGCATTTACTTATAGTCCCACATGTCTGTATGTATGTACACCTGTGTTTGATTAGTACTACTCAGCCATGCAGATGCACATGTGTGCTTGCGTTTGACTCTTAACTAGGCTGGCCCGAACCCTTGACCGTTAGTAACCAACGTCAGGTCAGTATTTAAATAAAGCATTTTTTATTTTTTTTTATTAGATTATTAAACTGTACCCCAAAAAGCATTCCATGATGTGAAAATAGTAATCCCACATTATTCATTAAGCATCAATAATAAAGGTGAAGGCTGCAATTATAATCCAATAGGCCTATGCTTCTTGTCAATGTATCCTATCATGAATTTGGATAAAGTGATTCATTTTATAAAATGAGTTGATGTTTTAGTTAAATAAATCAACTTTCTTTAATAAATATAAGTCATCAGTACTGCTTCCTTTTGTGTGCGTGAAGGGAGAGCAAACTTTTTTTTGACCGCAGTGAAAATGTTGAGGTTAAATGCTAAGAAATATGGATTGAAGCAGAATATATTGTTAGATAAAAACATGTTGTCCATTTTTTCAACAACTTTGAACTTTTGGACTTCACAACGCTGTGGAGTTATTGGAAATCTTTGGATCAAACAAGTCAGGAAAAAGGTTGATATAGACTTCAAATGTCAATATTATGAAAGATGCTCTCAAAACATTAAATCATGCCAAAGTTATCTGGGATCCAAGATTTAAAACAAAAGCTCTGTTAGTGGGCCTAATATTAGAATTATTAACCCTGAACTCTGAGTAAACTAACCCTGAACTCTGAATAAACTAACCCTGAACTCTGAATAAACTAACCCTGAACTCTGAATAAACTAACCCTGAACTCTGAGTAAACCAGTGGCGGGCCGTCAGGGCCTGCAAAGCCTTCTCTGCTGGCCTAAACAGAATCACAAAAAAATATATATATATATATTTTTTTTTTATGAATTATAATTTATACAAATATTTTTCCCATTATCTTATTTTCTCATTGCACAGCTACTGTCTTCCTCAGTTGCTCTGCTTCCAGTACAGCTTGTTTTAAGTAGAGCTTTTATCCAATCAGATTTCACCTCTGTGTCTCTAGGTAAGAAGAGAGGCCCCAGGCCTGCAGCCTCACAAGTGTGCCATGTGCCGTTTAAGTGAATGGGGACGATATTGTTGATTGTCATAGTGTTCAACCAATCAGATCTTTAGTTTGACATGGGCGTATTCTTTGAGTGTCAGCAGCCGCTACCCCCATACTTGCCGGCCTACACCTACGTCATCATTACATGTCCATGTGCAGCTCTGCCGCGAAGTGCAGGGTGTGCTGTGATTGGTCAGTGGGCGAACACGTGACTATCGTGAAATGAAACTTAACAGCAGAGTACCACACACCGTGACACAGGGGGCTGAGACGAGGAAAGAGATTGCAGAGCAGTACATTTAACGTTTGGGTTGTGAAAGTAAAATCATAAGACGGTCTCCTAAAGAGACGGATCAGCCGCGGCTTGTCATTAAGGGATGATGGTGGGTCCCACAGCCAGACTAGCTGAGAACCACTGTCCTACATGAGCACAGAAAACATTATGTTTTCCTAAATTTAAGCTTCTGCATTTTTCAAATGCTCTAGCACTATTCAAACGTTTGTAAGCCTCGTACCGAACAGTTTAATACGAGTACTACATAGTTACAGCCTTAGAAACGAATAATAGCTGTGGCGCCATCATGTGGTTATAAGGTGGTATTTCATAAATAAATAAATGTTCTTCTCATTTCAAGTAAAATAAGGTCTGGTTTAAAGAATAAATTACATAACAGAAAGCTTTTGAAAAATGTGCATCTTAAAATAAAGTAATTCATTTTAGAAAAAATAATTTCAATGATTTGTCCTGCAGCTTTAAATTTAGTTAATTCAGGTGTGAAGTGATGTCAATCAAAAATCAATATTATATTTTTCTCGTCTTCTAACAAGAGAAATTAGTGAGCATGGACTTTATCTGTGGTTATTACACTTGTTTCAGCTCTATTCTCTCTGTTAACATCATTGTTGGACAGTGAACTAATGTGTTAGATTCTGATCATATTGGGCTCTTAGGTTTATTTTCTGTGACTTCATTTCAGATGTGAGTGAGTACGTTTGCTCAAAAGAGTTGTGCTTTGTCTCGTAGTATCGCTTCACATTACCGCTTTTAGTAATCATTGAGGTCTCTGAACATGTGAGACACACTGGTTTTAAACTGCCGTGGGAAGAATTAATTTATGAGTGTCTATTCTTGGTTAAAGACTCTGGTCTCGCTGACCACTTTTCTTTATTTGGAGAACGTCATGTGAAATAACCACTGTGACTCACGTAGTGTTTTTTCTCTTTCCTCATCTCTCCCCCGTGTGTCATAGTGTGTGAACATCTCACTCGAGTCAGGAAACATGTCAGAATACCCATATTTGATTGGCTGAGCTGCATCACATGATGTGATTTACAACGCATTGGTCGGCGTGTTTCTTGCACCGCTGAACAAGTGCGTAAAGGCTGAAAAAGGTGCGCCGGTTAAAATAAAAGCGCTCCTTCAAAATAAAATAGGTTTTAGGTCCTGGGTCCGGAAACAACGGCGTCTGGGTCCGGATCCGGACCGCGGTCCGCCTATTGGTCCGCCTATTGGTGACCTAACAGGTCCATATTATATTATTGTGGGTTTAATTGGGTCGAGTAAGCTCCCGTTGTATTACACCAGATCTCAGGTCTGTTTGTTAAAATGTCTAATACCTAAGTACATCTATGCAGATTCTATCAGCTCTGATCATGTAGTGCATGCAGCTAACCCAGCAAACATTTTCAGTCATGTAATGTTGCACTATGTGGCTGAAATGTGGTATATAACAAATGGTTTTTGTTTGAAAACTGTTTCACTTGTAAATTATTAGTAAAAACTCAATGTGAAGTGACATTAGATAAATACAACATAAAAAAGGGAGTTGGTATGTTGAGGATTAAAAAAAGAGACAGCACATTGTGACATGATTTAGTTATTAGTACATGAGAAGACAGAAGAGATGAGGCACCTGAAGAAGACGAGGGGAACAAGATATAGAGAAATGACTAGCAGTGATGAAGTGGGAATACTTAAATATATGGGAACACAAATCTCACACAATGGAACACATCAGTCAATGTGTGTGTGTGTGTGTGTGTGTGTGTGTGTGTGTTGATTACCATATAGATAGGATTACTGAAGCCTGTGTGATGAATGAAGGGCTTAAAGGCTTCCGCAATACCGACAATTTACTTACAGAGTAAACATACACAGAAAGAGGAGGCGGGTTGACAGCAGAGGATTATAAAGGTCAATGACACAAAGTGATGGCCCAACTGGCTCAATTCACACCAACCACTTTCCGCTGTACAAGGTAATGATGTCGGGGATTTTGGAGATTCACCTTGTATAGAAGTGTGAAGCCTTCAGGAAGAGCTGAGGTTCTTCCCAGATCCATCTGCTTCTGAAGAACCCTTTTATGAAGAAAGGGTTTTTCAAGGTTGTTTGTAAGATTACGCTTCCCTCCCCCCTACACCCTTTATGTTGAAGAGAGATCCAGGTGGAACCTTTATGAAAGGTTTGAACAGGGATTCTCCTATGGGGAAGTCGAAAAACCCTATATGATTCTACTTAGCGCCTTTATTTCCCAGAATGTAGAATATATGTAAATGTCCCATTCAGGAATTCCAGTAACCTTACTTGTTGATGAAGGTTCCTTCCCTGTCTCCCAGCACAAGACCATCGTTTGGGAAATCAGGAAATTCAGCCATCCCACAGTTCTTTGCTCTACCACAGATTGACAGCCCTGGCACTCTGAGCTCTTTCTTCTTCAACAAGCTCAGAAAGGAAGTGAAGCTAGATTCAGTGATTGATTAATTATGTTAAAGAAGAATTTCAGCAGGTTGTGAGATTCAGGTGTCTAAAGGACATCTGTTATCATGAGTTTAGGGGAAATCTGTTTATTATTATGCACATTACAGGGTCGGAAACTAACGCTAGTCCGCTAGCCCGAGGCGAGTGGATTTTTGGAGGGACTACCTAAATTATCATTCTCACTAGTCCTCATGGCGAGAGAAATTTGAGAGGCTTTATTCGTTATTTATGTCCGGAAAAAGACTTTCCCAATAAGTAAATGTAACATTCCACTATTCCCCAAATTGTTGAGGATATTAAACTATTTTGTTTCGATTATAATTTTTTGTTTACGCAATGCGAAAGGCACTATATTCATCGATCAAGCCGGGCCTCTCTTTCAGTTTCACCAGCGGCCCGCCAAGATTCGTCCATGGAAGAAATATAGATCGTGAAGCTCTTATCACTGCAGCACATGAACTAACAACCAATATCTTTTTGTGATCTAACAAAAATACTTCATCTGAAATTAGAACAAATGCCTGCTTTATTCATAGACTGCGTATTGTTTTTGCCACCGAGCGTTCACTGCTTAAACTGCCGTGGTGACATGCTGTTACTCCCCACGGCGGAATATAGCTACAATTTTAGCCGGTACGTTCCATAGCGGAATTCCTCAACTTGGCAATTTGAACTGCTGTACAATATTTAATCGTGATCTTAACCTTCATCTTCACTACGAGCCTAAATAATGCAATAATTGTCAATCCCCAAACCATTATAAGCATATTTTGTGATTTTAAGATGCCGTATTCCGATAATTCGGTTTCAGTTTCAGGGACATCAGTCTGTCTGACTTAATGATGGTGCTGCTGGAGACACCATCCATTGGAGAATTTGACCCCTCCGACTCTATTCATCTCTGGATGAATTCAGGTCAACGGGCAAGGAGGCCAGAGTACCTAGACGAAGATCAAGAGGATAGTGTAGATCAGTGATTTTCAACCAGTGTGCCGTGAGAGATCGTCCGGTGTGCCGTGGGAAAATGTCCAATTTCACTTAATGAGTCCAAAAAAATATTATTTAGTTGCTGCAAATACTTTGCCATTGTTGAGCGTCTGAGCTGCGATATAGTGGCTGACTAAGTAATAAATACTCTTCCATGCCAGTGGGTGGCAGTAGGTAGCGCAATAATGACCTTGTTAATTTAGGACAGTAGAATTAAATGACGCGCAGGAGAGGTTGGGGTGACAAGACGAACAGCGATGGAGAAATATTTGAAAAGGAAAAATACAGACTCTGAACTGGGCCCTGGACAACACAACCCAGATGAAAAGCCTAGTAAGGATCAACACATTTAGAGACTTGTCATTAAATTGTCAGCATATATCCGGCCCTCGGTACAACGGCCCGCCAGAAAATATCATATGTTTATCATAACTGGCCCGCCACACCACAGAGCTCAGACGAAAAGTGGCGATGTTAGCTGGCTTTTTGTGCAACATAACGAAGCATCTCACTGCGCTAAAGCTTCAGGGACGGGAACGTATGATCACAGACATGTGTGATGCAGTAAAAGTCTCCACCGCTGTGTTCCAGACTGCGCATTTTGCTGATAAACTGGGTGCACTTGGCACGGAGTTCACTCGGCGATTTGCCGACTTTGCAGCTCAGAAATTTTAATTTGAACTGCTCAGCAATCCGTTTGCAGTTGACGTGGAAAGAGCACCTGTGGAGCTGATCGACCTCCAGTGTAATGACACAGTCAAAGCAAAGTATGACTCTGTAGGCACTGCACAGTTTCCAAGCTTCATCCCCGAAACGATGCCTTAACTCCGCCTACATGCTGCTCAAATGCTCTGCATGTTTGGAAGCACATACCTGTGTGAGCAGCTTTTCTCTGTGATGAAGATGAACAAAAACCCACACAGGAGTCGTCTCACTGATGCACACCTTTACTCCATCTTGATGGTTTCCACAGAACCTAACCCCAGATATTAATGAACTGGCAGCCAAGAAAAGATGTCAAACATCTGGCTCTGGCACATATGCATAAAATAATGTAGCCTACCTAAACATGTATTCTTTTTGCACTTTATCCAATATCCCTTCTATCCTGTTTATTAAATGGTGACTCTATTTGGCCCTCAACGTAGTCCCAATTTTTTATTTTGTCCCTCCCTGGGATTGAGTTTGACACCCCTGGCATATATGCTGTATTATGCTAAAAGGTGTCATTTTGTAACGTTTTTGGTTGTTGGTGTGCCGCGGGATCTTTATAATGTAAAAAGTGTGCCGCGGCTCAGAAAAGGTTGAAAAACACTGGTGTAGATCCTGCACAGTTTCATTCTCAAGAAGACTGGCAGCAAATGGAGGCAGACATAAATGCTGAACTTGATGTACCCATGCTAGCTGAATGAACATTATAGCCTACCGGACCCTTGATGTTGTTCTTCTGCTTCCTGTGTAATTATAATATCACGACATCATGATGTAACATGCATCAATCTTTGTACAGCCATAATGTTACAAACAATAAAACTCTTGATTAGTACCTTGCATCTCTGCGGTTTCACTGTTAGATAATTGCCTTGGGAGAGTCTTCCTCCACACACACATCCCTACACCCCGTGATTGCTACATTCCCCAAAGCTTCATGAAGGACTAGTAAAGATTGCTCAGGACTAGTAGTTTTATGAACCTACTAGTCCTTGGGACTTGTACTGATTTTGAGTTAGTTTCATACCCTGACATTATGATGCACAAGACATCTACAATATTTCTATTTGATAGAATAGTGTATATTCACTAGCTTCTATCACTATGAAACCAGGTAGACATTAAATTATGCAGGAAAGCAGACCAAGTGTTCCCATTGTGTTCACATAGTTCCTTCTTTACTGTAAACAGGTTAGTAATCAGATTTCTCACCTACCCGCAGCGACATAGAGACCTAGTTATGTGTATGCATGGCCAATACTGAGCTTTTTTCCAGCAGAAATCTAGCTGAGGACACCATGTTTCTCTAATGCAGGTTCTTGTATGTTTATGAAGTCAGCTTACTGCAGAACGCAGACTGTAAACCAGTTACAATGAATGCACTTAATGAAGAGTTGAGCAAGTTGATCAACAATATATATCATACTATCAGACGTGGTGTGTAATACAACTATTTTGCTTCTTAAGTCAAGGATTTTCCTTAAAACAATATTATAGAATCCCTCTCAATCATCACTTCTGACCCATTAGAATGTGTGGCGATGTCCGTATCTGCAGAGACCCTGCCCTCTGCCTAGATTTTCTTATTTTGCTGTGTTCAAGACGTAATCTTAGCAGTGTACGACATCATCATACAGAGGACGACCTCTATATGATGATGGGCCAATTTTAAATGTTGTGTTTACAAACCGCAACCAACAAATCCCACTGATTGTGCCTTAGAATAGGGGGTTTACATGCTGAAGACCTGCTAATGCTTTGCTAAAACAGATTTGTTGCTTCTTCAAGGAATAGCTCAGTGTGTGCATGTGCATAGAAAGAGTGTGTTTGAGCGAGAGAGATTGACATTCAATCATACACTCAATCAGGTACTGCCGATAGGAGCAAAGTAGCGCAGAACAAAGGAGTGAAGTTAGTAGTAAAACTGTGATTGTAGCAATTAATGTACAATTTCAGCTACAGTTTGTCAGGAAATATATGCTACAGCTCCTCAAGACCCAAGCCATGTTTCTATATCTTGCTTGCCAACTGCTGAGTGAAGTAAAGGTTCATCCCAACGTTAGCAACAACCTGGGCCCTGGAGCAGAAAAAACTGTTAACCACAAGTTAATAGGAAAATGATTGGATTTTCACCCTTATCTCTCCCTACCCTGGTTAGGAACATAGTGTATTCCTCAGCAGAGGAGAAAAATTCTTCCTCTCGTGTCCCTGCCTGGGAATCTCACCGGTTACTCCGGGTCACTCTGTGCAGGTAACAACCGACACCATGTCAACTGGAGAAATATTACCGTAAATTCTCCAATAGCGGCGGGCCTCGATTAACCTACTTCTACTACAAGGGTATCTATAAGGCTTGTTTGAAGCAGAGATATTAGAGACACACGCAGTCAGGACGTATTTAATCCCTTAAATTTCAATCAAACAAAAGGAAATACTACTGCTACTCTCAGCTTTAGTAGCTGTGGGGCGCAATTCCACTATACAGTGTACAATGTACAGTGTTTTGGCTGACTCGGATATTCAGCCGTATTCAGCCAGCAAGAGGCTCCAGGCTGCAGCTGCAGTGGGGAGGACATGGCCGGATGAAACCCTCCAGAATCTGAGCTGTTTTGAGCAAACACCAACTTGCCCTCTGATGCCGACAGAAACGATATCATCGCTGGAATGAATGTCAGCAGTTTTTATTGGATGCTGTTGCCCAGAGAGAGCAAGGCGTGTGTGCATTACTATGCGTGAAAGTTTTCCTCCTCCCTGGGACAGAGGTGTGCTGAAGACCATCTTCAGGATCCTGAAGATAAACTGGAAAAGAAGACCAGCAGGTATTGTATTTTTCTAATTTAATGGTCTGCCTCTGAAGAAAGAGTGAGAGCTGCCAACGAGCTGCTGCAGCGGAGCAGCTGATGAACAAGCAGCCGGACAGCAGAGAGATTCAAGGGGAAAACACTGTGTTTTCACATCTTACTCTGTGAAGTAAGGATTTATTTCCACCAAACCAGAGCTGCTGATTGTTGGAAGAGTAGAAAAACTAACCAAGACATAGTTGGAGAGTTTTATTTTGTTTCTGTCAGTTTGGATGAAGTTTGTTTTACGATGAGTTAACAGCTTTCTCGGTCAAAATAGCAGCACTGGGGAATTTATTTCTTCAGTGAGCTATATGTACCACTGTGACTAAAAACATAATGCACTGTGTGTAAGCAATGGCTGAACTCTAACCTGACTCTATGCTGTGTGTTTCCATAATTTGTCTCAAAGAAAGTGCAAAAGCCTGGGTAAAAAAAGCTGCCACAGTTTGTCAAGTACTGCAATACTTCGTGCACTGAGGGTCACTTCACTATGATACCACCGAAGGAGAAATTAGCTTAGAATTAGAGGAGCAGTGTTAAAGGAATAAACAGAGAGATGGACAGAAGAAATAAACAACAAAAGTGTCATGAGAGAGGAAGATTGCTACAGGCTTATGGATGATCTGCAGTCTCTCATCAAAGTTTCAAGAAGAGAGAGAGGACACAGACACGTGGATTAAAACATTGGAAAAAAGCTAACAAGAGAAGAAAGGACAGTTACAGTTAAATCAGAGAGCATGAGAGGACGACAGAAAGAGAGAACATAAGGAAATACAAGATGATAATACAAAGAAGCGAAGAGAGAGAGAGACGAGTAGTTGCTTTAGATGAATGGGTGGAATAGTTGCAAATTCTAAGCAAAGAGATCTTGACTAAAGAAAAGATAAAAATAGCAACAGCCAATTATATCTGCCCTCTCTCCACCCCACGACGTTTGTGCAGAACAAACTGTGAGGCAGCGTGCAGAGGGGATGTATAAGTTAATGTTCCCAGTTGCAGTTGTTTCTCCCAGCATCCATCTGCCTACTACTCCTTCTATTCACTCCCTCTTCATTCCACTCACACGATAGAGATGCTATTATTTCCAAGTCCCTCCAATTAGATGTATGTTCTGTGGTGTTATCATCACCCAACTGAATGCCAGTAATGAGGAAACATCAGAAAACTGGAACTGTTGATGATCTTCAGGACTGTTAACATCACATGTGCAAATGAGAGGGATAATAATACAAACTATACTAGGCAAACTGGGATGTAGATATTATTTTATAGTCCTAATCTTCAGGTTTTAGTGTAGAACAACAGCTCTGAGGTCTCTCTCTGTACATCTTCTCATCCAAATGTAGCATTTTTTTTATCCTTCCGTTTCTTTCCCTTTTTAGCGTGCAGCGTAAGTTAGAAAGACAGACTTATTGATAAATGCCCATGTCTGATTTAGTACAGGAATATACTAGAATTTGTGTCCTCACAAGATTTCAACAGTTGTCTGGAATAAACGTAGTGATAGAGTATCATTTTGTTCATTTCTGTTTCTACTCAGTAGTATATATATATATTTTTTTTACCTTTAACCAGATAAGTCAATTGAGAACCAGTTCTCATATACAATGACGACCTGGCCAAAAAGGCAGCAAGAGGAGGCAAGTCGTTACAAACGAATAAAACATAGAAACATCTCAATCAATCTTATACAAAAATTACAACATCATAATATGTACAATATATAAAAACAATGTTCAGGTAGAAGCAAACTCAGAAACAGTTGCAGTGATCAGAGACTATTGTTTGTAATGAGTTATTGAAAGAGGGTAACGGAATGAGGGTGTGGAGTTTTAGCTTCTTTTGCAACTCGTTCCAGTCGCTTCGAGCAGCAAACTGGAACAAGAAACGACCGAAGGCTGCGGACTTTTGGAATGACCATATTGATGAAATTGCTAGAGCGTAAATTGCGGTTACTGCGGAGATATGTGGGGGTTTTACCAATCATGGTTTTATAGATGAACTGATACCAGTGGATTAATCTGCAGGTATGGAGTGATGGCCAGTTGACTAAAGAGTACATGCTGCAGTGATGAGTGTTGAAAGGACACTGGTGACGAAGCAGATGGTGGTATGGTTTGGTCTGGCTTTGCAGAGTGGGTAAAGGAGGTTTTGTTATGGTACAAAAAAACTATTCCTGATCGGTAAATTTTTTACTTTAAAAAGGTATAAATATACATACCGATCCCCGGTGAAAGTAAATCCAAACGAAAGATAACTTTCGCTGTTTTGCCTCGAGCTCACCGTTTTTGCTTTCTTTTGACCACCACTCATACTAGGCTTTTCATCTGGGTTAGAATTTTGTCCAGGCCCAGTTTAGAGTCTGCATTTTTTTTCTTTTCAAATATTTCTCCATCTCTGTTCGTCTTGTCACCACAGCCTCTCCCGTGCATCATAATTCTACTTCGTCTTAAATTAACAAGGTCATTATTGCGCTACCTACTACCACCCGCTGGCATGGATTTAATTACTTAGCCAGCCACTATATTGCAGGATCAGACGCTCAACAATGGCAAATTATTTGCAGCAACTAGGGGTGCAACGGATCACAAACCTCACGGTTCAGATCATACCGCGGTTTTTGAGTCACAGATTGGATACTTTTTCGGACACTTAAAGCAAATAACTTTGGGCAATAGTCTTACATTAAAACCACAATATTTATGATATTTATTTTCAAAAAGATGCGAATATCTATATTGTGTGGGCAAAGGGTAGCGCCAGATTTGTGGCTGTGTGACTCTCACTCTGTGAGGGGGGCGTGTCTGCAGCACTGGACTTTAAATCTCCCACTCCGCCGTGATGAAGTGAGCGGTCAGTCTTTTACTTTTCATAGAGGCCTGGAACGATCTTCACACTGAAGTGGGTGCGTGAGGGGATTTCGTAGCGTGGCTCAAGCACTTTAACCAGATTTTGAAATCCTTTGTTTTCCACAACGGAGAATGGCCTCATGTCTGCAGCAATAAAGACCCCAATAGATGTTGTAATAGCTTTAGCCCGGTCTGATTCTGCCACAAACTTAAATTCTTCTTAAATGCCGTGGTGATAAGTTGTTGTTGTTGTTGTGCCTTGGCCCCCGTCGCTGACACACTGGGGTGGTGGCGCTTCATATGTGTGGACATGCCCGATGTATTGCCGTTGTCGTATGTCTTTCTCATTGAACAATGCCTACATACCGTAACGGTTTTGTCCACCACCCTTATCCCGACATTATTAGTAACAGGGAGGCCAAACGTGACTTAAATGACGCCGGGGGCTTCTGAATTTCCTCCGCTCGCCATGACTTTCACTGTCAAATGCTTTTAACCTGCTCCATTCACGTGAACACACTACTGCTTTATATCTTTTCCCTGCAACTCGATATTTAGAGACGTATTACCTGAAAAAGTGTGAGCGGCAGTAAAACTTTATTTCACACTATGATGATTAAACTGTAAAAAAAAAAGCGGGTCACAGATCGATCCGTGATCCGTTACACCACTAGCAGCAACTAAATAATACAATAATAACAATTAAGTGAAATTGGACATTTCCCCACGGCACACCTGACGATCTCTCAAGGCACGCACAGTGGTTGAAAATCACTGGTCTAGCCAGATACCCAAGTACTTATAGGAATCCACAAATTGGAGTTCTGATCCATCCAGGGAGGAGATTTCGAGAGGGCAGGAAGTTTGTGGTGTCGTTGGCATACAAATGGATGTGAGAGCCACCGGCAACGTGAGCAACGTTATTTATGTAGATATAGAATGTGGTTGGACCTAGAATGACCCCTGAGGAACACCCTCGGACAGGGACAGTGGGTCAGATAACCCTTAAGCCCCAGTTCCACCGAAAGCCGGATATACTACGGATGTCCCCGGATCACATCGGATAAAAAGAGGTGAGAACCGGGGTGATCCGCGGTGAACCGGGGATGACAACACATTTGACATGTTTCCCGGTTCTACTACGGTTCTACTACGGTTCCGCCACGGATCACCCCTGTTCAAGCCTGGTTCATCCCGGATGGCCACGGGTTGACCACGGATGAGCACGGTTTGACCACGGTTCAACTACGGATACGCCACGGACACGGCCCAGATGCGTCCCGGATGAAGCATCAGGGTATAAATAGTTCTGATTTTGAGAGACAAAATCACTCTTCCAAAAATATATGAAAGGACAACAACATGCCAAAAATTAAACCCAAGAAGAAGGCGATGACTGCTGCAAAGAAGAAAGCTGCTGCTGCAGCAGCAGAAGAAGAAAAGAAAAGAAGAGAAGAAGAATCTTCCTCAGACGACAACAACACGCCGAAAATTAAACCCATCCAGGGTGCTCCGGGGTGTCAACTAGCTCTCGTTTCATCTCGGATTAACACGGTTATACTACGGTTATGCTACGGTTCATCACGGTCTTACTACGGTTACGCTACGGTTCGTTCTAAAGCCAGACTGCACGGAGGTGAGAATACTGTGGGACTCCAGGTGGTGGGTAAGCCGTTTGTTGACCAAGTTGGGTTTGTGCTCCCCTCTGACTGCTATAACTACACAGTGTGTGTGTTGGTGAAAACACTCATGTGTGGAGAATCCAGTTTAGGTAGGTTTCAGTTAGTCTTCAGGTCCGTCTCCACTACCATCATCAAAACACCAAATGAGGGAATTTCTTTTGAAAGAATAATGCTCATCCCTCCAGAGTTCCACACTCACAGAGAATCAATGACGAGCAGCCCTGAGGCAGTTCTGGAGGTTCGTGTTGGAACAACACCTCACTAACCAGGGTCGGAAACTAACGCTAGTCCGCTAGCCCGAGGCGAGTGGATTTTTGGAGGGACTACCTAAATTATCATTCTCACTAGTCCTCATGGCGAGTGAAATTTGAGAGGCTTTATTCGTTATTTATGTCCGGAAAAAGACTTTCCCGATAAGTAAATTTAACTGTGACGAAGGACGACCTCTATTGACGGGTTTCGGAGAAACAGCCGAGCAGGAACCGCACTACGCCCCTCGCGGACTAATATCACCGGTATTAAGTTGGTGAAAAGGCTCTGACGAGGGTAGTGGCGCGAAATGACGGCAGTGTCCGTAAATAGATTAGTGTTTATGTGGATGTTCGGAGTTCACCTTCCAAGACTGTGTACGTGTAAACAACCAGTAAGTAAACGTAAAGTTTGGTGTTAGTCTAATTTCATCATAAGGGTTATATTGTGTCATTTGCACGGCAATCTAGTCTGATATTTAGCGGCTCGTTCGTTTTTGCCAAGTGCCGACTGTAGGAGTCCCGGACATGTTTATCGCTGCCTGTATTCTGTCCCTGTATGTCCTAATTTGGAACCAATGCTGTATAGAGGTATTTACTAATTATTATTTCATGGATATCTGTTTCAGAACCACATACTTGCTTGTTTGACTACTGTCAATAAACCTCTCAAAGGAACATCTTGTCTGGAGTGCATTCTGATAGATGCCCCCTGGTGGCCACAACTTGTAATGAACCAGTAAAATTATACAGTCCTTCCCAGTCACTTTAACAGTAACATTCCACTATTCCTAAAATTGTTGAGGATATTAGACTATTTTGTTTCGATTATAATTTTTTGTTTACGCAATGCGAAAGGCACTATATTCATCGATCAGGCCGGGCCTCTCTTTCAGTTTCACCAGCGGCCCGCCAAGATTCGTCCGCGGAAGAAATATAGATCCTGAAGCTCTTATCACTGCAGCACATGAACTAACATCCAATATCTTTTTGTGATCTAACAAAAATACTTCATCTAAAATTAGAACAAATGCCTGCTTCATTCATAGACTGCGTATTGTTTTTGGCACCGAGCGTTCACTGCTTAAACTGCCGTGGTGACATGCTGTTACTCCCCACGGCGGAATATCGCTACATTTTTAGCCTGTACGTTCCATAGCGGAATTCCTCAACTTGGCAATTTGAACTGCTGTACAACATTTAATTGTGATCTTAACCTTCATCTTCACTACGAGCCTAAATAATGCAACGGGGTGCGACATTGCTAAAACACGGGCACATCGGACAAAACGCGTCGTTGTGTTGTTAAGGTACCACCCCTGTATGATGGTGCTGCTGGAGACACCATCCATTGGAGAATTTGACCCCTCCGACTCTGTTCATCTCTGGATGAATTCAGGTCAACGGGCAAGGAGATCAAGAGGATTCATGAAGGACTAGTAAAGATTGCTCAGGACTAGTAGTTTTATGAACCTACTAGTCCTTGGGACTAGTACTGATTTTGAGTTAGTTTCATACCCTGCTAACACACTTAAGGTTGGTTTGTCGAAGAAGAGCTCCTGCTCTTTAGTGGTTTCATTGCAATTATATCAGACAGTGAGAATTTCCAGACTGCTCACTGACAGTTACACTTTGCAAAGACTACGTGTCTTAGTTTGTTTGCTCTGGTCCGAACCAGTGACCAATTTGTTACAATGTTGCATATTGCCTTGAGTTTGGATTGCGTTAGGGTTAAACGGCAGCATTAACAAGCGGACCACAATTGGTGATGCGTGAGTAAGAATTTACATGCTGAAAAACTTTGGGAAATAAACAAAGAGTAAAAGAAGTGCAGACTTCTGTTACAGAAATAACAATGGAGGGACCACAAACGATGAGGAACCAGAGTTGGTTTGTAACAAGATCTCGTTCCCGTATTTGGTCCGCACCCAAGAGCGACCTCTCCAAACAACCAGCACCAAACGGTCCTGTGTTTGATTCAACTGAATTAAACAAGGCAGGCGTGAAAACGCCCTTGGAGGATTACCTTTTCAACATCTGGCTAGAAGTTGTCTCAAAACTCCTCCGGAGGTGGTTTGACGCTTTCAATAATTTACTCTTGGGCTTTTTTAAAATCAGGTAGCTATTTCATCCATACCAGACACATGAGATGACGAAGTGTAAATAGGGTCGAAGACTTTGCATCAAAACCGTCTCTAGATTCTTTTATAATGTTGAATTTCATCTTAGTTTTGGCTTGTTTTGAAATGTTACTTTTATGTACTTTAAACCTCGTCTTCATCATTGGCACAAAAGCTGTCAACTAATATTTTGTGTCATTGCACTGGATCAGAGAAAACAACCTGATCAAAGTTATACCTTACAGTAAAATAACATTTTATATCTCTTAGTTTTATTCACTGTATACATTTGATATCTCTTAGTTGTATTCACTGTATTCTTTTATATTGTCTTCTTTATTCCTGTAACCTCTGTGTTGTACGTATTCTGTATGTATGTATTCTGATTTAAAGACAGGGTTGGTAATCTTGAGAAATTAGCAAGAAACGCTAGATTTTAAAAAGTATCCAACCAAAAAACCCAGCTCAGTGTTGCCAACTCTTTTCCAATGAAAGTAGCTAACAGCACTAGCTCCAACAGACTGGAAATGTAGAGAGAAAGTCTCCATGTCTTTATCACTGACAGCCTGTCCCTTCAGGCCTCCCTCCAAAGACACTTCCCAAAATTATCATTATGAATGAATGTGAACAACCAACATGGCTACTCACAGCTCTCTCTCAGAGCCATCCATGGGACTGACAAAGAATACATAACTTGGGTGCTGACTTTCAATGTCCCTTTTCCTTCCTTCTTAGCTATTAGTACTTCTCTGGTTAGTGAGAGAATTCTACAATTTTGTTGTGAACTTCTGACTCCACTTCACAGTGAATAAAACTCATCTGAACAGGCCAGAGAATTGAACCTGAAATATTTTTTTTGTCAACACAGCCACACAGTCACTTAGACTGAAACTACCATCTCCCATGTTAGCTACTTTGACCCGACACTCAATCTAAAAGGACAATTCATAATCTTCAGCCGTTTGTCAACATTCTACTGAACCTCGACATTGCCTTTCACCCACACATACATACACACTATTACTCACCAGTGCGGGTGTTGACAGTGAAGAAGTTCTGTGGATTTCCACTGATGATGCGGTAGTTGAGCCTGTCAGCGGCTGCAGGTGGTGAGGCATCAGGGTCCTGGGCCTGGATCTGGATCACAGAAACATCCCGTGGAGAGTTCTCGGGCACTGAGGGCCGGTACAGAGGCTCTGAGGTCAGCGGGGCGTTATCATTAACATCCTCCACCTGGACGAACACCTCAATAGTCGCGAACTGGGGAACAACACCGTGGTCGCTGGCATACACTGTTAACCAATAAGAGTCCTTGGTCTCGCGGTCCAACATATCCGTAGTGTAGATCACCCCTGGTGGAGGAAGAGACAAACGGAGCAATTACTTTCTGGGTATTTAACTCTGTTTAATTTATCATTATCCAGACATGGCTTGGAGAGAGTAAGGGACTGTCTGTACTGTACGCACCCTTATTTCTATGGTTTTGCTCACAGTCAATCACTGCAAGCAGCTACGACCCATACAAGTCTGTCATGCCTTGTTTTGACCTGTCATTTCAGGTCCAGTCCCTCCCTCCGGGT
Organism: Leptoclinus maculatus; assembly: GCA_032191485.1. Classification (NCBI taxonomy): domain Eukaryota; kingdom Metazoa; phylum Chordata; class Actinopteri; order Perciformes; family Stichaeidae; genus Leptoclinus; species Leptoclinus maculatus. The sequence continues at coordinate 3,480,775 of JAVDOI010000027.1, read as the reverse complement.
TACCTCATTCCCTTCACCTAACTTTCCCCACCCAGAATCACCTGCATCCTATTCCCTCATGTGTCCCTCATATTTATACCGGTTCAGTTGCTTTCACTCTCGGCCAGATTGTCTAGTGTTTTTCTCCTAGTTTTCCAGCTTTTATTTCTGTATTCTTCTTTTGGATTCCTTTTGCCTGACGCTTTGGATTTGTTTGCTACACAGACTGATTACCTGGTTTGATCTCAATTTTGAAGTAAACCCCTTCTACCTGAACTTGAGTTTATGTGTTGTTGTGCTTTTGGGTTCAAGTCGGCCTCCACATTACAAGCGATTGAACTTAGGACGTTAAAAGTAGTAAAATGTTAATACAATGAAATAGAATGAAATAATTCATAATGATCAACATAAATGTTGATAACACAAAATAGATATAAAAATGGTAATATATCAATTGTAAATAATAATACTACAAAATGCTACATAAAAGCGAGACTAAAAAGATGGGGTTTTATTTTACGTGGGATCAAACTACTGATCTTTTGATTGGAAGATGACCAGGTCTACCTCTGAGCCACAACTGGAAGGTTGGAAAGCAGCGGCATGGAGTCTAATGACTATGAGTGGGTTGTTACTCTCTTCAAATAGCATTTCTTTCCATGTGGAATCCTCATGGGCTTTCCCATGAATGCTGCAGGCTAATGCTAACACACACACACACACACACACACACACACACACACACACACACACACACACACACACACACAAACTGGTATCTTTAGCATATAAGTGTGAAGCTTTTAGCCACTCCATTTGTCTCTATGCTTTAGTGGAGAAGCTCATAAGATATTTAGATTTAGAGTGTTGCTGCTGCAGCTTCCAGGATGACTCTGGAGAAATGACGACAAACCCAAGCAATAATGTCACTATTACTATCTCCTGTCCGGAGTAAACACAGAGTGTGTGTGTTAAGAGAAGTGAAGTGGTGGCAACCTGTTCTATTTGCTTTTCCGACTGGAGATTTACAGTGTTCAGCAGTGGTGGGGAGTAACGTCAAGTACTTAAAGATTATTTTAATAGTAACTTCTCTCTGAATCCATGTTTTTGAGTTACTGCAGCAAATTACTTGCACAGTAACTTCATTATACTTTCAACTGATTCCGCCCAGTCTACTCTGTTTACTATGAAAGCAGTTTTTACACGAGCAAAATTAATGATTCTGGACTCAAAAACAAAAACAACAGCCCAAATACTAGTTAATTCTTCCGGGTGACCAAAGACAATCCCAAATTTTACACACTGTCCCTAGCAGGTACTGAAATACTTGTAGACAGGGGAAGACTCAGGAGCAATGTTTAGGGTTATAGGAGAGGGCATGTCAGTGGTGGTGTGGTAAACGTGGGTGGTGGTGGTGGGTGCTAAGTGCATATACTTTACAGCGCCATTATAATGCACAGGCTTACCAAGTAAAAATCACAGGGATTCACAGGGATTTGTGTGGTACTCCTGACTGAACAGGAACAGACCAGGGCTTTGCGTACTGTCTCTCCCTAGCAGTCCTGCTAACATAGCTAATAGCTAACGTTAACAGAGGTTTTGCTTACTTCCATTATGGTGCATTCAAGCTCTAGTAAATTATAACGCTATCATGTGTTCAAATGTCATCTTGTAAAATGTAGTTTTTTCTGGTGAGGAACTTGTTAAGGCTAGAATATTCCGATGGAGCTGCGAGGCCGCAGTGCTGGTCTGGTTCTTTGTTTACTACTTACTGCGCATGTGCACCCAATAAATTGCTGAATTCGGTTTCAAAAGTAAAACTTGTATTTTAATATCAAATGCAAATTGAATTAACTATCAATAGTAAATGCTCTCGAGAACAGAGACCACACACTCTCACTCTCTCAGGTCTCACATTTAAGGAGGTTCTGTGAAGCGATCATGTGGGGTCTGGTCTCTGTTCCCTCAAACAAAGCTTTTATACTGCAGAAAAGACAGGGGGGTCAGATCGTCACGAAAACTGCAGGTGAGCCAATCGGTGTTACTTATACATTGATCATCTTGGCTAATGTTTTGAGCCAATCAATGTCTGGCTTATTTACAACCACATGGCTGTAAGTCAACTCCTTCTCTCTCCTGCTTCGTCCTCCTGGAGCCATCACAGCTGGAGACATCCTTTGTAGTCATCACCCTGGCATTGTCTCCTCTGCATTCCTGCTGCTTTTATGGTCTCACTGTCTCCCCGTCTCCTACTCTTCTACTTCATGCCTCATGAAGATGTTCCTAAATCACTAAAATATTCCCTAAATCTGACCCTATCTGACCTTTAATACTTCTTCTCTTACAGTGTTTAATACTTTTATGGCTTAATACATTCTATGTGTCAATATACTGTAACATATAATATCCTCTATCTGTAAACCTCCTGTAAACATAAAATACATTTCATAGATAAATATATTGCAACTCTTTAACCCATGGTAATATTCTTATTATTGTGCTTAATACTTAAATTCTTCACAAACTTGAATTAATCCAGTTGTTTGAAGGAGAGGTCTCCACAGCAATATAAATAGAGAACAGAGATGAATTATGAGCTGTTTAACTTCACTAAACAGCTTATAAACTAATGCCAAGATTTTTTTTTTCTATCAGAGCAACCATTTAAATAAAAATACATTCATTTATTTCCTATTCATTAGTGTGTTTTATGCAAATAACCCCGGTAGATGACAATAACAAAGTAATGTAACATTGGTAACTTTTGACGGCTTTCACTGACTACAGGACAGTTGAAATATATGTTCATAATCCAACTCGTAAATACAGCTGGCATAGACTTGTGATAGACTTGATGTTGTACCTTGAAAAGGTTTACACTCATTTCAGTAACTTAGTTTAGCTGAACTAGAAAACATTTCTACACAAAACAAAGACTGTGCACTTTGACATCCATCACTTCAATCCGACTTCTGTTATCATGGCTCATAAATAACACTCATGTTGAGCGTGGACATTAGGGCTGCAACAACGAATCGATAAAATCGATAAAAATCGATTATTAAAAGAGTTGGCAACGAATTTCATTATCGATTCGTTGTGTCGCGCGATTATTACGCCACTCAATAAGTCGCGGAGATGTTTGAGTATAAAAAAATAAAAAAGAGCGGATCGGAGGTAGAGGAAAGACCACCGGAGAGACCGTAACGTTGTTCTGAAACACATGGCGGAGGCAGAGAAATCAGTACGACCTAAGTCATCCAAGGTGCGGAGCATTTCACACTAAATAAATCGAAAAAGTGTGTTAATTGCAACATAAGCAAAAGCGACATGGCACGGGAGCACCACGGTGATGATTCAGCACCTAAAACGTAAACATGTTGGAGCCCTTGATGAGGAGGAAGGGAGTTCAACAGCAGGGTAAGTCACTACAGAATCCTACTTTTGTTCCGTTTTGAAGTGAGGAACTAGGCGCGTTCGATGTGCGGATCCGCCCGGTGTCCGCAGCGATGACAAGTTAGCGTTAGCTCGTTAATAACAGTAGTAAAGCAGGGGTGGTATAGTTTGCAAGACTAAAGACACGTTTTTATTCACTCGCCTTTTTTTATCAGATTCATCGATTAATCAAAAAAATAATCGACAGATTAATCGATTATTAAAATAATCGTTAGTTGCAGCCCTAGTGGACATTACATCTTGACCTTTGGGAACCAATATACTGTGTTGAATATTCAAGACTCAAGGTTTACTTACTTAGCTATTCCCAAAAGTTTCAACCATATCCCACAGCCTTCTCCATATATGTTGCAGTGCAATATACACACTGCGTTATAAATGGTAAATGGACTGTACTTGTATAGCGTCTTCCAACCACTCAAAGCGGTTTAACACTATATGTCATCATTCACCCATTCACATACATTTATACACTGATGGCAGTGCCACCTGACAGTGCCACCTGCCCATCAAGACTCTAACTAACCATTCATACACATTCATACACCGCAGGAATAGCCTGCGGGAGCAATTTGGGGTAAAGTGGCCCAGGGTCACATTTCTTGCCCAAGGACACATGGACTAGCGGAGCCGGTGATCTACCACTGAGCCACAGTCGCCCACTGTGGGCGGCATATAAGATGTTCAGAATGTCCTTTCCTTTCGACAACTGTATTAACTTCATATAGACTGACAATACACACACAAAACCAACTCTGTAAAAATAGTAACCTAATATTCACATATTTGTGAATCAGATCATGTTAATCGCATCCCTAGAGATACAGAAGAATCTGACCTGTATACAGAGTATCTTTAGATAGTTGGTTGTACAGCTCTGGCCTTTATATACAGTAATAGCTACATGAAGAGCTGCAACAATTATAAGAATACTAAGAAGTCTTTGTTTTATTCCTCATGGTGAAAATTCAGCTAACACTTAAATAACCATCATTGATGAATGATGAATTGATAAAAATCTATTCAACTTTAGTTAATAGTTGGGCTGTACGGTGGTGTGGTTGCTAGCACTGTGGGCTCAGAGCACGAGGAACCCAGATTTGATCCCGGGCTAGACGGCCCTTTTGTGTAGAGTCTGTATGTTCTCCCCATGTCAGCGTGGGTTATCTCCGGGTTCTCTGTCTTCCTCCCACAGTCCAAAGACATGCAGCTTCGTTTAATTGATGAAGATGTAGATATTGGTGTGAATGTGAGCGTGAATGGTTGTCTGTCTCTATGTATCAGTACTGTGACAGTCTTGAGACCTGTTCAGGTGAGTCCTGCCTGATGTGATTCAAAATTGTGATAGTAGTGTGTAATTTTAAGTCAAACTAATAAAACCTATTGCAAAGCTTGCACTTGTCTGTCTGTGTGTGTGTGTGTGTGTGTGTGTGTGTGTGTGTGTGTATATGTGTGTCTGTAAGTCTGTGTGTGTGTCTGTCTGTTTGTAAGTCTGTGTGTCAGTCTGACCAAAAATGTATCTTGTAATCTTGTAATCTTGCTGCTTTTGTTTTGCACATTGGTGTAAGTTTTTCGCTGTCGTGTTTTCAAAATCTCTTGATGTGTTTCTAATCTGTGGGATGCAAATCTCTGATGTCTTGATGTCAGTTGGCAGGAAGTTCAAAAGTCAGTCAACAAACAAAAATATCCTTCACCATGGAGGTGGCTGTTCGTTCCCCATGTAAAACCAGAAATCAACGTTGATTTATTCGCCATGTAACTTCCATATTTTAGTAACGCCACTTCCATAATTATTTGAACCCAAACCACAATCTTTTCCAAAACCGAACTTAATAGTTTACGTTTTTGGTCTCTTTTGAATTTGGATAACCTAACTGTACTCTGCAGAACTGTGGACAGGATCAAGGAGCCCTGCTTTAGTTGGAGAGAGGAGCACCAGATCATCTGACTTCAGTGTGTGTGTGCTGCTGCCAGGAGCTGTACTGTTCTAATGCCCTCTCAAGGTCATTGATGTCCACACTGCAGAGGGTTGGACTCAAGCTGCATCCCTGTCTACCCTCCAGCTTTGGGCTGTTGACATTTTTTATTTGTGTACATTGACTTTATGTACACAAATAAAGGTTTTTCATCCCCAACACCACAACAGCAGATACTATACAGTCAAATAAAATAGAAGCCTTTTTTAAAATCAACAAATAAGGAGAATAATTTGCTATTGTTGTGTTTATTTGGTTGTCAGTTTGTGTGCTGAGGATGAAAATGTAGTCTGTTGTACAATAGTTTGGTAAGAAGTAGGGCTGCAACAACGAATCGATAAAATCGATAAAATTCGATTATTAAAAGAGTTGGCAACGAATTTCATTATCGATTCGTTGTGTCGCGCGACTATTACGCCACTCAATAAGTCGCAGAGATGTTTGAGTATAAAAAATAAAAAAAAAGAGCGGATCGGAGGTAGAGGAAAGACCACCGGAGAGACCTGTAACGTTGTTCTGAAACACATGGCGGAGGGCAGAGAAATCAGTACGACCTAAGTCATCCAAGGTGCAGAGCATTTCACACTAAATAAATCGAAAAAGTGTGTTAATTGCAAGATATGCAAAAGCGACATGGCACGGGAGCACCACGGTGATGATTCAGCACCTAAAACGTAAACATGTTGGAGCCCTTGATGAGGAGGAAGGGAGTTCAACAGCAGGGTAAGTCACTACAGAATCCTACTTCTGTTCCGTTTTGAAGTGAGGAACTAGGCGCGTTCGATGTGCGGATCCGCCCGGTGTCCGCAGCGATGACAAGTTAGCGTTAGCGCGTTAATAACAGTAGTAAAGCAGGGGTGGTATAGTTTGCAAGACTAAAGACACGTTTTTATTCACTCGCCTTTTTTTATCCGATTCATCGATTAATCGAAAAAATAATCGACAGATTAATCGATTATTAAAATAATCGTTAGTTGCAGCCCTAGTAAGAAGTAATTTGTGATTTGCTGAGGACACAGTAAGGACGTGTAAGACCTGTGGTTGAGGATCAGACAGAGGATTTTACAGAGGTTGCTGATCCCACTGTAGTTATTGGGGTCAAATTTGTCTCCATGTTTGTGGACTGATGGTATCAGTCATCGGTTCCACATATTGGGGAAGGTCCCGTAGCTAAACAAGAGGTTAAAGAGTTTCAGAATAGTCAAGTTGAATACGAGGTCTGTGACTCTTATCATTTAATTTAGGATGCTGTCGACACCACAGGCCTTCTTGGTTTTCAGTGAGTTTATTTTGTCCTTAAGTTCTTCTTAGTTTGTTTCTACCAGTGGTGGGCCCTCAGGGCCAGCAAGGCCTTCTCTGCTGGCCTAAACAGAATCACAAAGTTATAGCTATTTTATAACTTAATATTTTTTCTTAAATACACTACATGTATTATAATTTATAAAAATATTTTTCCCATTATCTTATTTTCTCATTGTACATCTACTGTCTTCATCAGTTGCTCTGCTTCCAGTGCAGCTTGTTTTACGTAGAGCTTTTATCCAATCAGATTTCACCTGAGGCCTGCAGACTCACAAGTGAATCCCTGTGCAGTTTAAGTGAATGGGGACGATATTGTTGATTGTCATAGTCTTCAACCAATCAGATCTTTAGTTTGACATGTTGGGCGTATTCTTTGACGTGCCAGAGCCTTCTAGCTGGCCTAGCCATACGTGATTGGTCAGTGGGCTAGCCTGACATGTTGGGAGGTTACAATACCAAGATCTGCCGCCTCTGCCAAGTGGACATTTTCAGCCCTCAAACGCATTAAAACGTATTCAAGAAATACAACTGGGGAGGCTCGACTGTCTTCACTGGCGTCCATGAATCGAAAAGGACTTCTTACTGGAACTAAAACGCACGGATATACTGAACAACCGTGAGATTAAACTATTTGTTAACAAAGAAAAGAGGATGGACTTTGTCTTTAAATAGTGAACAGCAGATTTGGTAAGTGAACTGCTTTTGGTTTTACATCTGCAGTAGCTTTAATATGCTTGTTTATATATTATTATTTGTACAACTTGTTTTTATGAAGATGGATTTTTGTTTGGTTTTATATGTGATCAGAACTATTGTTACGTCCAATGTTGCTCTGGGGACATATTTAGCCGGTGCCAGTGTTGCCAACTTGGCGACTTTCTCGCTAAATCTGCCAACTTTCCAAACCCTCATGGCGACTTATTTTGTCAAAAGCTACTAGTGACAAATCTAGCGACTTTTTCTGGTGTTATTGGAGACTTTTCTGGTGTTTTGACTCTGACGTGAAAGCACGTACGTTCTACAGTTACTGCCGTGAACAAGCAGTGGGTGCTGCCATGAGCCCCTCCGCCGCCCCAAAGCACTCACATGCGGTAACTCTCACAGAAGCCTCGCGCAGCAGTCCCAGCTGCAGTCAGAGCAGAGAGGAGACGCACTCTCGGCGTATTCTCTCCTGATCCTTGTTCTGGCCCAGTGAATGACAGAGCTGTAAGGTGGTGTGAGAGGTAGAGGTGTGACCCATGTTTGTTTGTTGCTTTGTTGTAGTTGTGTCTGGGGGGGTGGGGTGGTCTCCCTCTGTGCTGAGAGTCAGGTTATTGTCCTGTCCTGACATTGAGGTCCATGCAGACTACAATATCTCGATATTCTGATACACATGCACTCACATGAGGGTAAACTGCAGGATATATTGTCACTCACACACACAAGCACGCACGGTTGCTCTCTCTACGGGGGCAGCCAACACACACACACACACACACACACACACACACACACACACACACACACACACACACACACACACACACACACACACACACACACACACACACACACACACACACACACACACACACACACACACACACACACACACACACACACACACACACACACACACACACACACACACGGACAGTGCTTCATTGTTTTTGGCCTGTGGGACATTAGAATGTTCAAGGTTGGCTGTAATGAATTCAGAGTTGTCTTGTGCTGTGTTCTCTCTGGCTCAGTGTTCATTCGTCTCTGCCTCCCTCTGGCCCGCTGACTGCACTACAATTACCAGCTATGCACCATGCTACAGCACCGCTTCTAACAGCCTAAGCTCCTGCTTACAAGCCTGTTCTCCAATTAGAGTGTGGAATTAACTACAAATGCCACAGGAGTGCTAGACATAAAACACACTGGAGAGCAGGGAGCAACCATCTGCATGGCTGTCCAATGAATTTCCTCTCAGCACAGAGCACAAACACTGCCGCAGCAAAACCACTGAAGGCTGAGCAAATATGGTGAGTATCAGTGACGTGCGGTGAGGTTCGTGGCTGGTGAGGCACTGACTCTTTCAGAGTCAGATTTACAAATATATGAACCTAATATAGAGTAGCTTAAATCATCATTCAATTGGCAGCTTGCACATTGACTATTGGTTGTTTTTCATATTTCATATCAGCATTCTTTACACACACATAGGTAAGGTACATATTTGATTGCACCAGGAGCGTCTGCTCCGCGATCTGCGACCTGCCCCACCGACCTGTGTTTCAGAAGCAGAGTGCTCGCGGGCACCACCCGCGAAAATCGCGAGATCCCGCGATAATCTGAGTAACAACCACTGACAACAACACATCAAAGGTTACTTTACCTGTCCGACGTTGAATTGCTGTTGATTTGGTCATATTTCCCTGTTTTTTGAGAATTGTTAAAGCTTAGATATTGAATCTTCAATGTTTGCGGTCAAAGCAAAATATAAGAAGAAGAAGAGAAGTGTAGAAGAAGAGTAACGGAACTACAAGCATAAACCCGACCCGTGGGTTCTCGCGCGCCCCCTTCATTTAGGCAGAGGTACTGTGTGCCTCCCCTCTGCTTCTTCACTGCGGTTTAATGTCAAATCAGCAAGACTAAATATGTTCTACACATACGTGAAATACATTACATATTCTATGGAAAGAAAGGACATGTAATACAAGTGTCTACGAATATTACAGTGGTGAAAAACAATGAGAAAGCAAAAGACATGCGCTCAAGCCAGTTTGTGAGGGATTGTGCAATCTGAGGTGAGGCACAGCTCGTCGCTGCCTCACCTCACCTGTTTAAACAGGACATGCGCAAATTCAGCGATTTTGACTATAAAAATGCTTAAAATGCTTGAAATCATACAGAAATTATATTTATAGCACAGATCAGTATAGAAATATTATTTATTTTATTTTATCATTATTTGTTTGTTACTTTTCATGATGGCAGGTGAGGCTCTGCCCCTGACCGCATGTCCCTGGTGAGTATGTAACAGTCATGTCATTCATATCCACACACACTGACTGTCTGTGTTTGACTTTGTCTTCATTACAAACAAGCACACTGCATTTCAAATGCAGATCAATCAATATCACTCTGTAAGAGCAAATATTTCGGATGATATTAACATTATTGATAAGTATCCCAGAACACCAACAGCTCAACAGCTCTTTCTACAAGTAATGTCATGTGGAAATGACATTGGTTACAATGTAATGAATGTAATTTAATAATAAACCCAATGACACACAGTAAAGCTGTGAGATGTAGCAAGCCTGTATTATGAACACGAAGCTAATTATATTTTTGAGAAATTCTCTCAAAAATAGTCGTTTGGGATTTCTGTACTGTTATTTATTGGTCAACATATGCGGAGACAGCATACATCTGTGATCTATACAAAATAAACTGTATCATCCAGTTGTAAAATTCATCTCGTCATGCTTCAATGTATGCGTTTGTGTCTGGACCAATCAGTGTCCTGTGAGGAGCTACTGGCAGCTAGGGGCGTGGCTTAGGTGTGTGTGATGAGACAGAGAGGCAACTGTTTGTTCTAAACGACAACAACGTCTCCTAAAGAGGTTAGCATAGATGCTACAATAGCATCAGTTCTATAAGAACTGGAGAGTATTTCTTCATTAAAAGAAGAGAAAGAACAACACTGAAGGCTTTTCTCCATATAAAAGATTGTATTGCTCTTCTCCTGACTGACTTCAGAAAGAGTTTGATTGACAGATGCCAAGTATTTGTTGAAAGTGCTTTTTCCAAACTGTTTCTCATACGTCTGGTTAGCTGTATCAGTTCAACTGACAGTATGTTAACATTTGTATTCAATTCAGAACACCTCCCCTATTATCAAATCCAATGCTCCTTAACATTCCTCATCTATTCACTATAAGTACTATCTGAGACAGGCAGTACCATGTTTTATTAGCCTCTCCAGTCTCTATCCTATTACAGCTGCTGCAGCAGAGACCAGCAGTCTCCGTTTCATCGCCTAGCTGGAACTCAGTTCCTAATTGTTACTTTATCGAACAATCTCAATGGATATAGCGCTACAGTAGTGTACTTGAGCAGAGCAACCTTCTGGTACTGTCTACGAAGTAAACAAGATGCCCTTTAATGTGACCGGCCCCCAGCACAGGGTTCATTCAAGAACTCAGAGTTTGAGTGACCTCAAAGGCAAATGGGAATATTAGAATTTAGTGCTTCATAACATGTAGTAAAATCTGTTATTATATTTTGGTTTCTATACAGGCATAGTGCATTCAGCATGTTTATCTGAATGCTTCAGACACTGACTAAGGCTTTCAGGTGGTGTAACCACCACAGACTATTTTCCTGTGGAACTGTGCTATCGGTCGATACTAACTTAGAGTTGAGGCTCAATTCATGCAAACTGGTATTACCCAGGTAAATAGCTCTATACCTATGGGATCCATGTGCAAAGTGGATTGGTTGTTGATTGAATGATGACATGTTCAATTATTTTTGTTTTTAACTCAGACTTTCTTCTTTACCTAAAGCTGTTCTGGGACAAGACTAAACCAGTGATGTTGCCATAGAATTCCAGAGATGTGTATGCTGCAGACCTGCAATAGTTGAAGTGAGCAAACTTTGCATTAGAGATGACCAGCTCAAGACATATCACTTCATCCTGTAAAGGTAGCTTTGAAGCAGAAGTCCATCAAAATGACACATTGAGACCAATAAATGAGACGAGCTCAGCCTCCTTAACCCCTTATTCCTGCTGCAGTAAGGTGTGAGGCTCCGGAGCCTGACTGGCCTGAAGGCGGCTGGATATCTGGGGAAGTGCATTTCAACAAGCCAGGCAAAGTGAGTCTCAGGCTTAATTGGGAATTAGGAGAAGATTAATTAAGGCAGTGATTAACATTTGCACTAATCCAAGGGAGAGGAGGCCCCTTGTAATTCATTAGGTAGGCACTCACTGTCTTTTATTGCTGCCTGCTGCATGCCGACTAAAGCATCCAATGTATCGCTGTGTGTGTGTGTGTGTGTGTGTGTGTGTATGTGTGTGTGTGTGTGTGTGTGTGTGAGAGAGAAAGAGAGAGAGAACCTTCAGAATGCATAGACTACTAGAATTGTTTCTGTAATCAGCCTTTAATAATGTCCAAATGAGTACCAGCCAAGCACATCCACTAAAAGTGTATGAATGGGTGTGATTGGGTGAATGATGACAAGTAATGTGAAAGTGCTTCGATTGCTCGGAACAACTAGAAAAGCGCTATACAAGTAAGTCCAATTACTATTCCTCCACAGCTTTTAATGTACATGACTGTGATGTAGTGATGAAGCCAACAGTAAATGTTCACAAATCTCACTCTATCTGTATATATGTTACAAAGACTCCTGTTGATGCATCTAACCCAAAGTCAGCCACTCACTGCAGTAATGCAGTATTCACTTTTACTCTGTTCCCCATATCCATGTTTGCTTATTGTATGGTTTGACACTAGCATAAGATAATGCATTAACAATACACATTGCTGATGGTGCTGATGTGTGGTTTGTGGGGGCTACAACATGCAAATACCAGTTTGATCTTTGAAGAAGATGTACACAATAGTGATTTCAGGTGGATTACATTGTCGTTCTCATAGGCCTTTCTATACAAATGACTGGACAATGGACTTCCCTTGAGGACACCTTTGTTTAGAGGGTCACCTGACTGGCTAACTTGCTTCACCTGCAGCAAAATTGTATGTGATGTTGAAAACCCTCTACTGCCCAAATCTTCTGAACTCTGAACACAGTGAGGACAGATTATCAGGGTGAGGAGGACCCTGTCTAAACTACCACTCCTTAACTGGTGGTCTATAAGTGAAGAAAAAACGGTTGATGAAATCAAATTGAAAAAAGCAGGTTTTTTTTTTTTAGATTGGACAGGTCAATGCATATGCACACCACTTACACCGAACAGACCAGGCTACATTTGTATCATGCTTTCATTGGTTACCTTTGAATGTACATTGGTAGCACATTTTTAAGCAGGACATCTCGAGACGATTTTGTTGTAATGCTAATGGAAACAAGTTCCAGGATTAACAAAATTCTAGCCTCAGTCAGTCAGGGCTCTGAGCCTATAGGTGAACCTTTTCTTAGGGCATCTATTGGCCAAATATATTGATTACATCACTTATACTACTGTTTCTTCTCTCACATTCAGGTGCTATATTGTTGATATTTGAGATTTCCACCCATGTGCCTTGGTGTTCAGCCCTAGCTGACCCAACAGTGTGGACCCTGGGCCCTTCAGTTGACCCAGATGACCATCCATCTTTGCTTTCACCTTTTAATAACCGTGGCGATTCAGCAGACTTGTAAGATAACTGTCCTTCACCACAGGAATTGTTTTTCATCACTATACTCTGCTGACCAGGTCAAACTAAGCCTTCTCTTCTGAACATTTCAACCTCACCACACTGTTTCCCTGTCAGCAATAAAACAATCCCCAGTAGAGACAGGAAATGAAGAGTGACTGGGTAAGTGAAAGAGCAGAAAGAAAGTGGCAGATCTGAATAAGAGTGAGACAGCATGTTGAGGTTAGACTTGGTCTGAAATCAGCATATTCAACGTCAGAGATTACTGCTTCAGTCCACAGAATTTGAGTCTAAGAGACTGAAAAGCATACAAACACTCAATACAATAACACTGCCTTCTACCACACTAAGGAGAGTCTTAGTCGTGACCAACATGACTGAGAGTCTCCTTGGTGTGGTAGAAGGCCTTGTGAAGTGTGGTTTATACTTGACGTAGTAAAGCCGGTGCGAGAAAATTACCTAATTAGGGCGAAGTGATCGAGGCGCTTGGTGGTGGACCGCTGAATTTTTTTAACTAGACGCATGCTCTTCACATGTGACTGTCACAAATAGTTCACTGATAAAGCACTATTAAGATGTCTGAGGATATTACAAAGATTTTACAATTTGTTTTTAGATGCTTGAGTTTAGAAACAGGAGGTCTTCAAAATGTACATTTGAATAAATATTTTGCAGCCAAATCAAATTGTTTACAAGATATTCAACCTTTGTTTCATTGTTCATCAAGTTCTTTACAGGACTTGTACAAAGGCAATAAAGTAGTCCATGAATACGAGTTTACAGGTAATTACACTTCCTCCTCGGCATTGAGGAGGTTGGTTTATGGTGTTTTGCTGGTTACACTAGTTGTCTTCTTGATTTTGCACAGTATGTTTTGTTTGTATTCCCTTTTCAGTGAAAACTAATGAACAACGAGCATAAATGCCTTTATGCGTGCTCATAGCTCGCATCATCAGCTGCGGAGGCTCGTGCTACAATGCAACGCACAAGTATAAACAAAGCTTGAGGCTGTAGGCATCCTCTCAATGATGTTTAGTATGTATAATGTTTACTGTGTTCATTATCACAGCTTTGCATGTTAGCACACATTTGTCTTCCACTCTGACACACTGCAATGCTCGTTTCCTCCCTGACGGCCCCATGTCTGTTTGTCCAGGCCATTATTGGGCTGTAGTCATCCCTTTGAATCTAGTGGCCATTACTCAGTGGCGGGCCATGTATTTTATACCTGGGCCTTCAGTGCTGTCCTACTACAGTTGAACCACCTCCTAATAACCTAATTATGATGCCACAGCTCCAGGTTATTATTTGTTTCTAGGGGTGTAACAATACACTTATTCATATTGAACCGTCCGGTACGAGGCTTATGGTTCGGTACGCATTACGAACCGAACAATACGTTTGAATAATACTATTGCATTTGGAAAATGCAGAAGCTTAAATTGTGGGAAATATAATGTTCTCTCGGTGGAGCCACTGCGCTCAACATGGCAACCCACCCGACGTAACAGGCAACGTGCTGTCCACGGAAGAAAAACATTGTACTGTGGTGAGGTACGTGTGTTCTGGGAGGCGCACTACGCTAAACTAGCTTAGCAGGAAAACCAACAGCAGCACACACGCTACAAACTCTCCCCGCAGCGTTTCAGTAGCTACTCCCTACTGATTCAAACAGGGCTAAAGCAATCGCCACACAATCCCCATTTCTCCAGACCATAATTCCTGCTTTGTTAAAGAAAACAAAAGCCCAAACAGAGAATCAAATGTCCGAAGCACCCACTGCTGCTCTGACAACAGATGGCTGAACTGTGGCACCACTGTATTGTATTGAAGCGAACCGAGAATTTTGTCAACCGTTACATCCCTATTTGTTTTGTGTAAAACTGAAGCTCAACACCTACAAATACACTAACTGCAGAGTGCAGATACATGAATACGCGCATGACGGGATGCTATGTCATTAACGGACAATGCATATAGTCAAAATCAATCCAGCAAAACTGCGGCGCTAAAACACACATTCCCCCACACACTAAAGCGCACGGGCCATTCAAATATTATTCACATCAGAGGGAACAATATTAACCATATCATAAAAACGACACAATAGAAAAATCAACACAGTAGTAATGCTACTGCAGATGTAAAAACACAAAAGCTGTTCACTATTTAAAGACAAAGTCCATCCTCCTTTCTTTGTTAATAAAGAGTCTAATGACACGGTTGTACAGTAAATCGGTGCGTTTTAGTTCCAGTAAGAAGTGCTTCTCGATTGCCATGTGAGACAGAAGTCAGCTGGCCGTAAAGTGTGTTGCTGAGCCTGCAGCTGAAGCAGAGATGAATCAACATCCCTTTTTTATCATTCAGTAGATGACCAAATGTACACGATATGATAATCGTCAATTTCAATATGGTAGTATACCGTTACAACCCTAACAAGGAAGGGAACCACTCTGATGATCCTGCTATGTCGAAGTGAATGGGAATGTCCATTGGACTCCTATTCCAACTCCATGGCCTCAACAGTCATGCTATACTTCTTTTCTGTTGTGTTGTGGACAGAAAAGTAATTCAGGACAAATATGCAGGCTGTAGAGGGATTGTTTCAGCCTGTTTCACTCTCTCCCTACCACAGTCAGCTTTTTATTTATGCTACCTCATTCATCATTCAGGAAAGGCCAGAGGAGAGGGGCAGCGGAGGAGATAGAGGAAAAGAAAGAAAGGAGAACGACAGCAGCTCCAGCATTAAACTTCAACAAATTGCAGGTCCTGCATCAGAGGTCAGAAGGTGCGACATGTCAGATTGTGAGAAGACTATTAGTGAGAAAAGAGCAGCAGGGAGCCCTTATCAGACTCCTATTAAACTGGCCGGTCTAAGGGCTATAATGAGTCCTCGGCTAGTCCTTAAGCCACAAGCAGGGATTAACACCTGAGACCCTACAGGTAAAACCCTCATTAGTCCACTATCCTTACAGCGATTAAGTGCTGGGAAAAGGGGCAGTCTCTATCAGTATGAGGGAGAGGAACACAGCAGATGAGTGAAGTTAAAGGTGGGTACATGAAATACACCTCTTATCTTGGTGCTCTGCAAAAATGGAGAGTGCAAATAATGAAGAAAGAACAATAAAACTCAGCCAACTCAACAAAGGGACGGACGAAAAGGGCACGCCAGGTAATGAAAGGCATGATCTACCATAATGGCCCTGTGATGGTTTAAAGAAGATTCTGCAGATGGGTCCAAATGTGAGGCGGCGGTTCATGGGAACTTGGCTAGAATCTTTTTTCCATCTCTACTTTCTGAAGGTAAATGCCCTGATTGGTGGCTCCCATGTTGATTATTTGCAGTGTAGTGTGTTTGTGTGGTGTGTGATGTCAGACATCAAATTATGACAGGTGAATTACAGAAGAACATGAAAGAGTAATGCCGAGATGAACGCGTAATATGTTCTAACACAGGGATGAACATGTTAATATGTTGTAACACAGGGATAAACGCGTTAATGTGTTGTAATACAGGGATGAATACGTTAATGTGTTGTAACACAGGGATAAACGCATTAATATGTTTTAACACTGGGATGAACATGAATATGTTGTAACAGAGGGATGAACACGTTAATATGTTGTAACACAGGGATAAAGGGATACAAAGGAAATTAAATGAATGTTTTGGGTGTTTAGGTTAGTTTTTAAACTATTGATTGTTCAATGTAAAGCCAAGATAATTTTCCATTGCTGGTCTGAAAGAATATGTGTTGTAATTGCTGTGTTAAGAAAACAGACACATTTAGGGCATCGCTCCGATCTGGGTTTGTCACTTTCTAGTAGAATGTACTTCTTGCTAAATTTAAAGAGGTGAGACACAAGCAGAGAATGTAAACACTCTCAACTCAACTCAACACTTTGTCCATGTTGACCTGTTGTTTTTATGCATTCATTATAATATACATTTACACAACAATAAATCCATCAGTAGAATACGTCATTCTACTGTGCTGCTCTCACTTTCTATTTCCAACAGAAATATTTTCCTCATTCGTTAATAGATTCCAATGGCTTCTACTTTTCAGTTTTTCTTCATGGCTGTAAAGCTATCATCAACACTTCCTGCACCGGCGTTCACATTAAAAACTGTCCAGGAGCTCAAAGCAGGTTTTTAATTTGAAACAGGAGCATTATTTCTATGTGAGATGTTATCACCAATATGAGTGGTGGTCAAACTGAAAAGAAATTGTAAGAAACCAGAATTGTCCTTTAACACTGCTGAGGTGCGTATCAGTGCTAACTATCTGCAGCACTGATATGCAGCACCCTCACTTCTGTCTATTCAGCTGCCCTCTGGAGCATGTTTTCATTCTCAATGAAGTTGTCCTACAACATGAATAAACCTGAGGACTAGGTGGTAGGGCACACCCATGCTGCGTTCACAGTACGAGTGACAAAGCAACAGGCTAAATGACGGTGACACGTAGCTACAAACTGACGCCCAACAATCGTTGCTGCGTGAAACTCTAATAATCATTGTTGGCAAGCTGGCCTTATTTCTTTTTTTAGTGCTCCGATGATGTGAAGTGTCAACAAATCATATGTTTTTGTTCATTCTTTCAGGTCCCCTTGTCTGTCCCATCAAAAAGAATTCTACAAAAATGTATTCTTGCAGTTCCCAGTGCTTTTTAACGACATAACGGCAACTCAGCGACAATGTAGCTGGCAATGCCTGGCTGTTTTTAGCTTTGTCACTTGTAGTGCGAACACAGCATGAAATGACCGAGACAAAGTCACACTTGTGGAAAAAGAGACAAGAGAAGCAATCAGGATGGATAAAGGCAGAATGTGGCTGCAGTGTGTGTGCTAACACTGACAGAGATGGAGAGCTACAGAGAGAACATTTAAGGGGGATAAGATACAACAGAGCACAGATACAACTGGCTGGGTGCATTGATTATTCAGTGCAGAAAGTACAAGTGTTTAACAATTTCCATTAGTGGAATTACAGAACCTCATCTAGAAATATGAAGTAAAACTGGTTTAATTTTCTGTTTTGATTCTGAGGCTTCCTTGCAGAAACCAATACCTGGCTACTTTCCAGCTGAAGTGACAGTCAGCTTTAAATTATGATGGTAAAGCACACCTGTCCATCTGTAGGGTCCTGGGCAAGGACTGGGACCTGTAGCATATCCAACAAATCCATCGGAAGACCAACCCAAAGCTGGCTCAAAGTTTGCTGCAACACAACACAACTTCATCTGGCAAGACGTAGCATGGACAATGCAATATAAATATGTGCAAGTCCACATGCCTTTTACTGTAGATCACTTTGTTTAGTGACCACAGCCCATTCTACTGTTTTCCCTGCAGTACAAGATAGATACAATAGTTTGCTAACTGCTAACTAGTAGTTTTGAAACTAATTTATGTGTTATTCAAAACTGAATTCCACGTCTCACTGACACTGACACAGACTGCCAGCATTATCGTCATCTACTGGCATACCTAAAGCAATATGTGTATTGTCTAAGACAGAGGTCTTCAACAGAGGGTCCGCAGAGGTACTGCAGGGGTGTCGTGAAATTTTTGGTTGATTAGACCATTTTTCATATTTTTTTTATATTTCTTTCCCCACAAATTTAAATGTCTTTAAATACATATTAATATTAATCCAACATATTGTAGCGAATAGATAAATGGAGGCAGAAGATGATATCTTTCAGTCAGAAATGCACACATTCAGCGACACACAGGAGCTCTCTCAAGCTGGGCACCGGTTCACTCACAGCACCTGTCCCTCCAAGCCTCCTGCACACAAAGAGGAGGACCTGCCCCTATCGCTGCTGTGCCAATCACGAGGCTGCATGTTTCATGCTGGCTCTGTCAGGTTCCCCGTGATTGACCGAGAGCCTATTCAGTCCCCAGCTGACTAAGATCCCAGACACAAGGACGCACGCTGCAATATTATTTGAAAAGAAGATACCATTGTAAAAAATAAATAAATGAAAAAACAAGGACATTTACTTCACCCACGAATCCTTGTGCAATAATTTTTGCAAGATATTCCTGGCTAAAACACTGCAGCTCCTATCCACAACAGCCAACTACTGAGGCCAGTATATTATTATGCCAAGTGTATGGACATTGTTATGAGCAAAAATGTATCGTTTTGTAACTCGACCAAAAAACATGAATCTGTCCATTATTTTAATAGTTCAGTATTGTATGCAAGATAACAGGTATGTTTATGCATGGCAGTGGCACTAATAGGCCATCACTAATTTTTCGTTTCCACATTCATGTTTAAAATAGAAACGTCAATTTATGCTTGTATGCATGATTATCATGCAATTGACTGACAATGTTGATATTGGCATTGGTATCAGTTGACAAGGTATGTTTCTAAATGACAGTGGCATGGCCACCCTACCTTGCACATGTTTAAAATAAAAAAATGAATATATGAACCTGTGTATTATTTGAATAGCTTAGTATTGAATGTACAATAACAAGGTATGTTTATACATGGCACTAGGCCCAGTTTAATATAAAACACAATTTTATACAATATATATATAGTAGGGGGTCCCTGCTCCATCTCTCTATCAGTTTGGGGGTCCTTGGCCTGAAAAACGTTGAAGACCCCTGGTCTAAGAAGTTTAAGAAACGGATTACCTGTAGTTGCTTGTGGTGCCATCCCAAGTTTTGTCAAACAATTTTAAAGTTTGAGTTCTTCTAAGGTCAACCTTCCAAATGAATACATGAACCACTGCATCATACACTGTCATGAACCCACTTCTAATGAATCTGAACCACCAGATCAAATGCACAGAAATTCTCATGCAATAATAGTAGTGACAATGGAAACAAGATTTCAGTGTATTGGAGGTACAATTTAAGCCACATTTGAACAATTTAAGCCACATTTGACAAAATAACATTTGTCAAAATAACATTTGTCAAAAATATAGTCCAGAGTTCAACAAAAAAACACTTTTTTGAGAATTCAGCAACAAACAACAAAATAAATTAAATTGATTGGTGCAGTTCTGCTAACACCCCATGAGTAACTCCTCTTCCCAACCAAATTCTCTGTTAAAGAGAATAAACTCAAGATCTCTAGAGTTACACCTCCAGTACTACCGGGGAGTTGATAATCTCCATGCACACAGGATAGAAGTGACTGGGCAAAGTTTCCTGATTTGAGGTCCAGGTTTCTTATTGTGTAGCTCGGGGAACCCGTGACCACGGTCTATACAAGAAGCAAGGGGTAGGACAAGGAAGCTACTAAAAAACACAGTGCTAAATGGACTCGCCTCTTCTTCATCACCTCTTCTACAGTGGTACAGTACGCTGCCATCCTGTTCTTGACGTCAGTATAAAAAAGAAGAGGGGCGGATTACTAAGGAGGTGTGACTGGGTGTGAAAATAATATTTATATTGAGAGAAAAAAAATAATATAATAATAACAATAATAATAATGGCAGATCTCCAGACTTATTGTTAAGCAAGATGGCACCGTGCTAGTGGCCGCCTGTTGTGGCAGCCTGTTGCAGCAGCTTCCTGTGTGTTTTAATTTGTTATTTTTTTGTTTGTTTATTAAGTGACGGTCAGGCAATGGACCGTACATTTTTTCAACTTTTCTAGTGGCTTTTCTGTTACTTGTTTGCCTGTTTTTAACGGAGAACTACGCACAATGGACTGGGAGCATTGTTTACTCTCGCGATCAGCTGATTGCGCTAAGTGAACTGCTGCTGCTGCCCTGCGCAAGGCCTGAAATCCCGGAGGAACTGCGGAGAAGACGGCGGGGTTGTAGAGCTGGCGCTAAATTGAAGGCGAAGAGGAGGAAATACAGACCTTCGGTACCGGCGATTTTAATGGGGAACGTGAGGTCTTTGGCCAATAAGACGGACGAGCTCGGCGCGCTGGTAAAGTCCCAGAGAGAGTACCATGAATGCAGTGTCATGTGTTTCACCGAGACATGGCTTCACTCGTATTTCCCGGACCACAGTGCGGCCGTACCCGGCTTCAGGACTGTTCGGGCGGACAGAGACATTGTTCAGAGCGGTAAGAAGAAAGGTGGTGGGATTGCAATGTATGTGAACGAGAGGTGGTGCAATCCCGACCATGTGTGCGTGAAGAAACGTTTCTGTAGCCCGGACATTGAACTTCTAGGTTCAACATCCTGGTGCATTTTTGGCAATTACTGGAGACTTTAACTACACCAAACTGGATAAAGCACTGCCAACTTTTCACCAGTATGGTGACTGCCCCACAAGGGACAATACAACTCTGGACCTTCTGTATGCTAATGGCATGGATGCATAGAGTGCTACTGCCCTTCCCCCCCTTGCAGTGTCGGGCCGTGTATTTTATACCTGGGCCTTCAGTGCTGTCCTACTACAGTTGAACCACCTCTATGAAGGCAAATCACTGTCAAAATCCGAGAGTGCAAATGAGATCTATACGCGCGCGAAAATCGAAAAGCCGCGGGCGTATTTTACTTTGACGAGCGCTTTTACATCACTCCGCGAGCAAAATTCCGTCTCGCAGGAGCAAAAAACTCACTCGCGAAGCTTAAACCTGCTCGCTCGTGAAGCTTAAACCTGCTCGCTCGCGAAACTTTAACCTGCTCGCTCGCGAGTGTTTTACCTGCTCGCTCTCGAGTTGTTTTTCTTTTTGACAGTAAGTGGGCGGACCCAGTCTCCATTGTATCTCTACATCTAAATGGTTACAATCCTCGTTTTTGGATTACACCGGATATCACTTTGAGGCAGACGCTAGGTCTGATAGAGGTTTTCAATCCACCACTAAACACTAGTGTACTCCACTACATCTCAGGATGTTCTACAATAGTCTGACAGGTTTTGTAAACTTTTCAGACTGTAGAGGCTGATGAAATACAAATTATGTTAATAGCGTTGTTAAATACAATAATTAAAAATTTGTTAAAGTCAAGTTGCTCAGATTGGTTTAAATTCACTCATCATTATATTACAGACAATGTGTGTTTGATAGTCAAACCTCTTGTGACAAACAGCTCAAAGAAACTCTTTGATCTTAATTGATTAAAACATGATGTGATCATATTTAATCATACTGTTGTGTTTACAGAAGAGATATAATGTAGTTGTATATAATATGAGCGAGCAACAATTTGGACCTGCTCAAAGATCTGGAGCCAAGATTAGGGACCACTGTTTGTATATTAACTGTTTGCCAAGTGAGTTTCCAAATTTAAGTCACTGACAAGTAGTTAGTGGATGAAAAATGATTCAGATCCTACTGATGAAACAATCCACTACGAGTAAAATACCTGCATTCAAAACCTTAGTCAAGTATGTTATTATCAGCAAAATGTACTTTAAGTGCAGAAAGTAAAAGTACCCGTGCAGTAAAATGTACATTATTTGCCCCTGACCTTTTAGTGCAATCTGAAAATCTCCCCCTAGCATCTGTGTCAGAGTGATATCCGGTTTATCCAAAAACGAGGATTGTAACCAATTAGATTTAGAGATACAATGGAGACTGGGTCCGCCCACTTACTGTGAAAAAGAAAATCTACTTGAGAGCGAGCAGGTAAAAGACTCGCGAGCAAGCAGGTTAAAGTTTAAGCTTCGCGAGCAGGTTTAAGCTTCGCGAGCGACTTTTGCTCGCGCAAGAGTGAATTTTGCTCGCGGAGTGATGTAAAAGCGCTCGTCAAAGTAAAATACACACGCGGCTGTTTGATTTTAGCGCGCGCATGGATCTCATTTGCGCTCTCGGATTTTGACAGTGATTTGCCTTCATACACCTCCCAATAACCTCATTATGACGCCACAGCTACAGGTTATTATTTGTTTCGTGTAAAAAACAGTGAAATAAAATGTTACATGAAGCTCAACACCTGAGGGCTACAAATACACTAACTGCAGAGTGCAGATACATGAATACGCGCAAAACTATAAAGGATGCAGGTCTGTCACTACGACGCAGCATGACGGGATGCTTCGTCATTAACAGACAATGCATATAGTCAAAATCAATGTAATTAACACAATGACAAGAACAAACTCACAAGAACCAGTCACATATATTTATATGACAACAAAGCAGGAAGAATAACATAAAACCCAAATAACACGATTCAACAGGCCTCTGCACAATCCAGCAAAACTGCAGCGCTAAAACACGCATTCCGCCACACACTAAAGAGCACGGGCCATTCAAATATTATTCACATCAGAGGGAACAATATTACCCATTTAATAAAAACGACTCAATAGAAAAATTAACTCAGTAGTAATGCTACTGCAGATGTAAAAGACAAAAGCAGTTCACTTACCAAAGCTGCTGTTCACTATTTAAACACAAAGTCCATCCTCCTTTCTTTGATTACAAAAACTTCAATACTACGGTTGTACAGTATATCCGTGCGGTTCAGTTCCAGCAAGAGGTCCTTCTCGATTGCCATGGACGCCAGTGATGACAGTCGAGCCTCCCCAGTTGTATTTCTTGAATACGTTTTAATGCGTTTGAGGGCTGAAAATGTCTGCTCGACAGAGGCAGTTGATATTGGGATTGTCACCGCCAAACATGCCAAAACACTAAAAACTTAATTTCACGTAAAAACTTCTAACATATCTTTAAACTTTATCTCTACTACTACAAAGTTCTGCTAGCTAGTTTCACAACAGTCAGACTAGCCCACTGACCAATCAAGCCGCATGTTAATGATGACGTACTTGGCTAGGCCAGCTAGAAGGCTCTGACATGTCAAAGAATATGCCCAACATGTCAAACTAAAAATCTGATTGGTTGAAGACTATGACAATCAACCATATCGTCCCCATTTACTTGAACTGCAAAGGGATTCACTTTTAATTCTGAAGGCCTCCGGGCAGATTTTTTTTACTTAGAGACAGCATAGGGTCGAAATCTGATTGGATAAAAGCTCTACTTAAAACAAGCTGCACTGGAAGCAGCGAAACTGAGGAAGACAGTAGCGATGCAATGAGATAATAAGCTAATGGGAAAAAATATTTAGAATACATGTAGTGTATTCATGAAAAATTATTAAATTATAAAATAGCTATAACTTTGTGATTCTGTCTAGGCCAGCAGAGAAGGCCTTGCTGGCTCTGACGGCCCACCACTGCCCCCTTGGTAGGTCTGACCACAACTTGGTCCTGTTAACCCTGAAGTATGTTCCTCTGGTGCAGATGCAGCCTGTAACCACCAGGACTGTGAGGACGTGGACACAGGAGGCTAATAACGCCATGCAGGACTGCTTTGAGTCGACGGACTGGGATGTGCTCTGTGGACCACATGGGGAGGACATCAACAGCATGACGGACTGCATCATAGAATACATTCAATTCTGTGAACACACCACCATACCATCCCGGGATGTACACTGCTTCCCCAACAACAAGCCATGGATCACCAGTGAAAGCTCTTCTTAATAAGTAGAAAGCAGCCTTCAGCCGGTGGCTCTGTGAGAATCACTTTCTTTGATTTCTCCAGTGCATTCAACACCATCCAACCACTGCTGCTGAGTGAGAAGCTGCGGGTGGTGGGGGTTAACGCGTCCACCGTCTCCTGGATCACTGACTACCTCACAGGCAGACCACAGTTTGTCCGACTGGGCCGTGTGCTGTCTGATAGGGTGGTCAGTGGTACTGGAGCTCCACAGGGAACTGTTCTGTCTCTCTTCCTGTTCATCCTGTACACCACTGACTTCCAGTACAACTCAGGGTCATGTCATCTGCAGAAGTTCTCTGATGACTCTGCAGTGGTCGGGTGTATATGGGACGGACGGGAGGAGGAGTACAGGGCAGTAGTGGATGACTTTGTGGAGTGGGCCGGTAGAAATCACCTGCTTCTGAACGTGGCCAAGACCAGAGAGATGGTGGTCGACTTCAGGAGGAAGACGACGGCTCCACAACTGCTGAGAGTTCTGGGAGAGGATGTGGACATGGTGGAGGAGTACAAGTTCCTGGGTGTCTCCATCGACAACAGACTGAACTGGAAGGCCAACATCAACGCTGTGTACAAGAAGAGGATGAGTCAACTCTTTTTCTTGAGGAAACTTCGATCCTTCAACGTGTTGTTGGAATCTGACTATGTGGCTTCGCCATGTGCTGTGAGACAAAGAGAATCAGGCCTTCCCTTTTGCTGAGCAAAGGTTTCATCCTGATTGTAGTTTGAGGAACACCAAACCCCCAACCAAGAAAGTTCACACTCAGGTGTGAACTCGTCACGCAAGGCAACACTGCGATCTAATTGGCCGAGGGCCGAGACACTCCTGGACCCCCGTGGTTCAGCCTCTGTTCTACAAAACCAACCAGCTCCCTCACCTCTATGCTTTTTCCACCGATCCCTCAGGGGTAGTAGGAGGCACACCAGACGCTGCGCCTGCCCCCCCCCCTCTTCTTTTTAAAACCAAATCCTAGGTTTTAACCAGTTTCATATTCGCCGGACGAATTCATAAACTGTCTCATCTTATTTTATTCCTGTTCATCCACGAGGACGAATCACCTTCCCTGCAGAAGCGGAGGAAGCTTGATTTCTTCAGAGAGAGAGAAGCGCATCTCCACTCTCCACCCCAGCCTTGTTCCGGTCGTAAGGACGCGGAATTCCCTTACCCAGAAGAGGATAATTCTCTCACACCGAGAGAATCCACACCGCGGCACGCCGCCACCTGCCCTGAGTCCGCCGAATTCAGAAGAACTCAACCCCCCACAATCTCCACGATTGCAACTTAAGAGTGAGGCAAAATAGATTCTGGGCAGAAAAGAGTTAGAGTTAATTGTGTTTATTTATCTTGTTTGTGTACTTAAAGTACTGTTAATTTTTATAACGTGGTACATGCTTAATAATCGCCGACACTAACGGTCGCCGAGATCGTTAGGGTTGTGTAGAAGTTATTTTGTATTTCATGCCACTGATTCGTGCTGAGAGAAGCCGCCGCTAGTGGGCTCGGGACTGGTTCCCATCAAGTCAGAGGTCAGAACCGCGTCTGTGACAAAGAGCCACTGTTTCTGCTCCTCTGACTGAGAGAACAGTTTTCCGAACTCCAGCGCATCTTTTGGAGGATCTGTTTTATTTTATTTTGTTTCGTTCCCTTCTCTTTTACTAACCCACACACACATATAGCTTTGAGCTAATGTAGCTACGGGTTGCTAAACGGCTACAGTCACGTGTAGACACCGGGTCTCCTGTTTTGGCTATCCGCCATCTTGAGTCTCGCGCATGAGACGTCGCCACGTTCCAGACTACGTCATACGTTGTTTTGGCTGCTCCCTCCCCCTTTTACACACACACACACACACACACACACACACACACACACACACACACACACACACACACACACACACACACACACACACACACACACACACACACACACACACACACACACACACACACACACACACACACACACCCTTTACCATAGTTTGTTGATTTTAGATAGCGTGCTCATGAATGTATAGTTGTTGTTAGTTTAGATATTAGTTGATTAGATCATTAGTATTAGAACTTAATAAACTCTGTTATATTTTAAAGAGCAGCTGTCTGTGATTACTTTGTGCATGTGTATTGTGATAATAGCTGTATATGTGGTCTGTGCTCGAACTTAAACCTTCACTTTCACTCTGAATGTGTAATAGTACACAGACTATTGACATTGTGAGTGAACACTAATTATGAGACTTAGTTTATCGTTTGGTTATTGGTCCCTGTTCGCAGGGTGGTGCCCCGTTATTATTAATAATCATTAATAATTGTTACTGACCTTAATAATTCTATTGATGTCAATAATTTAGTTTCTTAGATGCTGATAACCCAAACACTCTCCTTTACGTTCCCAACAGTGTGCAGCAAGATGTTGGAGATGTTCTACCACTCTGTTGTGGCCAGTGCACTTTACTTCTCCGTAGTCTGCTGGGGGAGCAGCATTGGAGCCGGAGACACCAACAGACTTAATAAACTGATTAAGAAGGCCGGCTCCATCATTGGCTACAAACTGGACAATCTGGAAAAGGTGGTGGAGAGGAGGACACTGAAGAAATTATTATCCATATTGGATAACCCGGACCACCCTCTCCACCACCTACTGCAGGGACAGCAGAGCACTTTCTCCAACAGACTGATCCAGCTCCGCTGTCACAAGGACAGATACAGGAGATCATTCCTGCCCACTAAAATTTAGAGGTAATATGAAAGTCACTGTGCTTGCTTTCTTTTCATCAAACTACCTATGTAATCCATTTTAGATATAACATGCATATACATGATGTGTGTATATGATGCTGTCCCAGAAACATGAGGACAGGAGATGCTATAACAAAATATTATAGAGGATGAAGTGCATAGATTTTTTTCCTGATCTCTATCAGTGGGGCCAAAGATCTGCCCTTTTGTTTTGTGGACGGTAAAATGGCATTTATATCGCGTCTTTCTAGTCCAGGGATTGAACTGCCCATCTTCTGATTAGAGGATGACCCGCTCTACCTCTGAGTCACAGCGGGGAAGCTCCCAGCTACTAAAAATATGTGCTTCATTAGATCTCATACATAATGAGTTTACATGTCCAGAGGGTACAATGGGTCATTGAGTTTATTACTCATAATTTGTATGTGTGTGTGTGTGTGTGCATGTATTAGAGGAAGAGAGGACAGTCAGTGAGACACACGCATCTTTGACTGATTAGTTTTCCTGCAAGTGAAGTGAGGACACAGTGTTGTAGGGCAGGAGTATTGATGCTAAAGTCTGAATGTATCTCTGTGTGTGTGTGTGTGTGTGTGTGTGTGTGTGTGTGTGTGTGGGTGTGTGTGTGTGTGTGTGTGTAGGTGTGTGTTGGCTGCCCCCGTAGAGAGAGCAACTGCAGGTTATCATTACCAATGTTATTTTTCTCCTCAGAGCAGGAAACCTAGCCTTCATTCTACTCTCTGCGAGTGTGTGTGTGTGTGTGCAGCTAGAGGCCCAACCCTGTTCTCCACAGGCTAGCCACAAGCAGGCCAACCTCAGCCCAAAAGAGGCAGGAGATGCAGCCAACATAAAAAAGCATTGGTAAAAATAAAATATAAAATGGAGCCACTTCCTGGTTAAATATATATTATTAGATATATCTGACAATGAAATCAACACTGAAGTCAAATATGAAACCTTATTTAAGAAATCAAAGCAGTGCACTTGATTTACTGCCTTGGACCCAGATTACTGCTGGATTATTCTTCTGGTTATGTAGATCGCCGTACTCATAGGAATTAAATGCACATGGGTTATTGGATTATGGACGTCAAATTGTTGGATGTATCTTCTGAATTTTATGCAGGAGATCGATTAATGTTCACCTTTTTCTTAACCAGAACCATATCTTTCTCTAATCTTACCTATACTGTAATTACCATACACATATGTTGTTGAAAGACAGAATATTAAAAACACTCACACTGAGCAGAATCACGGTTGCTATGTCCATTTATAGTTCAACAATGCAGATTGCAGAGGCTCTTCATCAGCACTGAGATCAAGTGAGTCCACTTTGACTCAATTTGCAGCGGCAACCATTCCATTACCTACAGCGTTATACATTCTACATACAGTCCACACCATTATAAATTAGATATTAGATCTGACGGCCCTTTTGGCAGGACAACATGATTTGTCATTGCCTTCTAAAATTAATATAGATATTCATATGAGAGTATCCTGATCTGTCACCATTAAAGGTACGGTTTAGGTTGGTTTAAGAAAAAAAAAAATACTTGATAAGGGTTAGATCAGGGGTCTCAAACTCGCGGCCCGCGGGCCAATTGATGCCCGCTGGACGATATTTTGTGGCCCCCTACTTGACATCAAAGTTTAGTGTTAGTGCGGCCCGCGCATTTTTCTCACACGCACCTTTTTGCCGAGTCGTTGCCCGAGTCGTTGTCCTGGGCGTTATATATTTTTTTATCACTTATAGGCTACCATAGCTCAGGCTCGTGTCATGTCTTTCTCAAAACCTCCCGTGAAGAGAAAGGTTGGCGATGAGCACAGACAATTTCAGGAAAAGTGTGAGACGGAATATTTTTTTGTTGAGCACACGTCGGGGTGCCCCTGTGCTCAACAAAAAAATATTCCGCACAGAGAAAGTTGCGGTGCACAAGGAATACAACATCAGACGTCATTACTCAATTAGACATGCTGAGGAGTATGCAAAATACCAGGGAGATGAGAGAGAGGACCGGGTCGCCACTCTTAAAACATGTCTACTGAGGCAACAAGGTTTTTTCAAGAAAGCAAGCAAAGAGAGTGATGCGGCAGTCGAAGCTAGCTACGTGGTGAGTGAGATGATTGCTAAGGCGGGAAAGCCATTCAAAGACGGCGAGTTCATCAAAAAGTGCATGTTACAGGCTGCAAGTATAGTCTGTCCGGAAAAGAAGGGTGAGTTAAGCAACATCAGCCTTTCAGCCAACACAGTGGCAGAGCGCATTTCTGACCTGTCAGGTAACATATACGATCAACTGCGTAAGAAAGCCAAACATTTCCGTGCATACTCAGTCGCTCTTGATGAGAGCACAGACATCACTGACACTGCGCAGCTCGCAATTTATGTCCGCGGTGTTGACGACAATTTTGAAGTGATGGGGGAGTTGCTCACAGTGATTCCAATGCATGGTCAGACCACCGCTCAGGAAATATTCCGCCAGCTGTGTGATGCCATTGTGGATGCCGGTTTACCATGGAAGAGGTTTGCTGGAATAACAACCGACGGAGCGCCATCAATGACAGGGAGGAGAAATGGACTGGTGGCACTTGGGAGATGAGGGTGTGGAGGAGGCCATTGCCCTGCACTGCATTATCCATCAGCAGGCCCTTTGCAGCAAATGCCTGAAGTTTGACAATGTGATGTCTGTCGTTGTGAAATGCATCAACCATATCAGATCCAGGGGCTTAAAGCGTCGCCAGTTCCGCGCCTTTTTGGAGGAAATAGAGTCAGCATATGAGGATGTGTTCTACTTCACCGAGGTACGTTGGCTCAGCAGGGGAAACGTCTTGAAGAGGTTTTTTGAGTTGAGAGCAGAAGTGAAAGCCTTTATGGAGTAGGATGGGATGGCTGTTCCTGTGCTAAGTGATCCCAAATGGCTCATGGACTTAGCTTTTCTTGTTGACATCACACAGGAGCTGAATGTACTGAACAAGAAATTACAAGGCCAGGGGCAGCTGGTCAGTGCTGCCTATGACAACGTCAGAGCATTCTCCACAAAACTTATGTTATGGAAAGCCCAGCTCGCTCAGACAAACCTCTGCCATTTCCCAGCATGCAAGGCACTCATGGATGTGGGCACACCATTCAGTGGTGAGAAGTATGCTGATGCCATTGTAAAGCTACAGGAGGAATTTGATCACAGGTTTGCAGACTTCAAGACACACAGAGCCAATTTTCAAATTTTTGCTGACCCCTTCTCCTTCGATGTGCAAAATGCCCCTCCTGTGCTTCAAATGGAGCTCATTGACCTGCAGTGCAATTCTGAACTCAAAGACAAGTTCAGGGAGGTGAGTGGAAAAGCAGACAAGCTTGGACAATTTTTGAGAGAATTGCCCCCCACCTTCCCTGAGCTTTCCAGGATGTTCAAGCGGACCATGTGCCTTTTTGGGAGCACATATCTGTGTGAAAAGCTCTTCTCCACCATGAACTTTAATAAATCAAAGTACAGGTCCAAACTTACTGATGAGCATCTTCAAGCCATACTGAGGGTCTCAATTGCTTCCTCCCTCAAGCCAAATGTGGCTCAGCTGTGTAAGAGGAAGCGCTGCCAGGTCTCTGGCAGCAAGGAGTAGGTAAGAGAAGCCTATGTTCTGAAGAACCGTTCATGTTCTGAACTGTTATTACTAAAGATTGAGAAGATTGGATCAGTTGTACTTTTTTTTGGAATACTTGAAACCCTTTTTTTGTGGAATATTTGATGCGGCCCAGCCTCACCCAGACTCTACCTCCAGCGGCCCCCAGGTAAATTGAGTTTGAGACCCCTGGGTTAGATGAAGATGTGGTTCTTTAAAGTTGGAGAACAATCATGGTCGTGGTTAAGAAAACAGTGTGTTTGTAGGACACTTTAAATAAACAGTGGTCACCCATGTCAAAGTCTGATGCTTTTTCATCCTATCCTCCTGATATCAATATATATCAAAATATGGTAAATGTATCCATTGTAAACTATCTACTACTAAACAACTGTTATGTGTTACATCAGACAAACCCCACTGCATGAGCTACTCTACCTTCACTTACTTATTTAGTGAGTGTCCTGCTGATAGAGACTCTGGCCATGTCCACACTACTCCGTTTCCATTTGAAAACGCATATGTTTTGCTACATTTACACTGAGCGTCCACACTACGCCGGAGTTTTCGAGCACCGAAAACGGAGTAGTTTGAAAACGCTCCCGAGGACGGATACGTTTGAAAACTCCGGAGTTGCTTTGTTGTGTGGAGGGCGTAAACGCATACGTTTGGAAACGATCATGTGTTCACTACTTGATTGGTTCTTAGCAGTCACGACATGTCCTTCCCTGATTCGTCACGCCCCTATCACATGACCCTTTCCCGGAAAATCACAAACAACAACAGTCTTGATTATCGATCGACTACCAGGTTAATTCAACATGGATAACTGATTACAGGTGTTACAGCCTCTCCAGCTGTTCCATTGTACTGTTATAACTTAAATAACGATATATTTAACTTCCTTTATCCTTGTACATGCACAATCTATCACATACAGCAGTTTGGAATCATTTTTGAGAGCTAGAATCCTCTCCAAAGCCTCTCGGGGCCGCCGACTCACGGCAGAATGCGCTATAGCGTGTGTGTATTGGGCCATTTCTGAACCTGTGATTGGTCAATTCCATACTACGACACCTCTATACACGCCTTAGGTTCTAGCCAATGCAGTGGTGGCAACGTGGTTTTCATTGACAGGATAGTTTTCCGTAAAATTGAGATGCGCGCGGGCGGAGCCTGCGTAAAACAGGAATTCACAAAATGTTGAAACGTAGTCCTCCGGGCTTGTTTGACCCCCCTTCGTTCAGGAAAGAGTTTTTTAGACAGGAAACCCACAGAAGAAGTCGATTTCACCGGTAAAAATTGATTATGGGCACTGTTTCGTCAAGATTCATCTCATGGTGAGTGGAAATTCAGAATTATTCTGCGGGTTGAATGGCTTGTTTATGCTTACTGTTTTGCGGGTAACTTTTGAACCGTTTGCCCGAGAGTAAATCCGAAGTTATCGGTAGAATCCGGGTGGAATGCTAATGCTGTTAAGTAGCAAGACGGGCTATGGGAGCTGCTAGCTTGCCGGTCTGAGGACTTTTTCGAGTGCGTATCTCGTCAAATGAAAGCGAAAAAATTACGACATTTTGCTAGCGGTTCTGAAAGATTCTGTTAGATTGTGTTTAATTGTGTTTTCATTGTGTAAAATGTTATACATGGTTCTGTTGATCAGAAGTTCTTCGTTAAGCCGGTATGAAACATGGATGTAGGGTTATTATATTTGTTACTGAAAATTGCATTGTGCGGTACCGAGCGGTACCGCACCTGCCCGGGCAGGTCCGGGCCCAGAAGGTTTTTTAACCAAGCAACCAATCTACTTCCTGTTTACACCGGCACCCACCCCAATGCCCAGTGTACGTGAATAGTCACGTGATATTCGTTTTCAGCCATTTTAGTCTGGATGGAGATCATCTCGAAAACGATGCTGAAATGCCCGTGTGGACGTTGAAGATTTTTTTCCTTGAATTTAAAAGTAAATGAATATTGGCATTAATATTAAAATCAGCCAAAAGCCCATATTGGTTTATTCCTGGTCAGTAAGCAACACGGCATCCAAATATCACTAATTCATGATGATTCCCAGCTGCTTACTCCACATAGACAAACACACACACTGTTGTGTTCTAGCACTGGTGGAATGTAACTAAGTACATTTAGGCTACTCAAGTACTGTACTTGAGTGCAAATTTGAGGTAGCATTTCTATTTCATGTAACTTTATATTTTTAGTCCCCTGCATCTCAGAGGGACATTAAAGTGATTAACATTAATACATCAGTGATATAGGCCTACCATAAATATGATATTTAAAATGGGTCATTCTGCATAATGAGTATACGTTTACCTTTGGTACTTTTAGTATAATTTGATTCCAATCATTTTGTTTTTATTTAAGTTTATTTAGGTCTAGTAAATAATGTAATCATAAACACATTGATTGTATAAATATGAATGGTGATGAAACAACAAAAAAGTAAAAAGCATGGTAAAAAAAAAGGGCTCTGCGTTTCCTGGCAGGTCTGATGGGTTGCCGACATTGCTGCAGGTGCGCCGGGAGCAAGGGGCTCCATTCCCCACTTGCAGAGAAAAATATTTTTGGTTCATTATGAAACTGTGGCAGGACAAAATAGACTTTGGCTGATCGCCATTCCGTCATTATTTTAAAATGGATTTATGAAGATTTATTCTCAACAGACATTAGAGACACTGATATCACTGAATATCCATTGATAGCAATTAAGCCGACAAAGATACATTCTTTATTCGTGCTATTGATAACATGACTAAATTGATGTTTACAATGTTTTTTTTCAAACAATCCTTTTCCAGCAGATTGCTTTAAACAAGTGTAAGGGAAGCACTGGAATGCTGTGAAAAGATCCCCAGGTTAATTTTTGTATTTGTATTCACCTGATGTTAGTCAAGTAAGTGTGTGCATGTGTGTGTGTTTGCCCATGTCTATCTGCCTCTATGTTAACTCCTGGCTTCACATTCAAGGCTCCACAATGCTGGTTTTGTTGGAAAAAAAAGCTGCGGGCCTCCCCGCCTGTTAGAAATGAATCACTGTAGAATTGGGAGCCATGAATTCTCCTTCACCTCCTCCTTTCTGTCTTTCTCTCCCAAAACACAGCAGTTCCCAGGGAGAAGTGACACTGTGATTAAGAGTCTTGATGTGAAGAGCTTCTTGCTGAACAGAGTGGGCGGAAGAATGACATGGAAAGGTTAGGCTTTCAAGGTAAGTGTGTGTATGTGGGAAGTAAAGGTGGGTGTCTAATGATAAGCCAGCTACTGGCAGACTACAACACATCTATATTAACACACAACAACAGCATTAAGCCGCCCACCACCTCATTATTTTAGGTTATGAAACAGAGAAAAAAACACCTACACTGAGACACTACACACATGCAGAGTGCTAAATACACACTTAATAAAGAGACCCCCCGCTCTTTCGCTCTAAAGTCAGGACAGCAGAGTCACTGCCTATTTTCCCAGCATTTACTCCACACCCCCATGCCCCATGACAAAAGTGTAATGTGTAATGTAAAGGCAATAACATAGCACTTCAAATTGCTGCAGAATGCCGTGATTTTCTACCTGCTGCAGTCACGGTGTGCATTATTAAAACAAAAATGACGATGTCTGCAATACAGTCAGCTCACACAGAAACTTGATATATACTTGCTGGCCAATAAGAACTAGAACATTTTGCCAACTAAGACTTTTTTTAAAACGGTAAAACCTCACCTCCGTATCCATCAGTCCTCAGGACTCAGGACTATGGTATCTGTTGGACTTTAAAAGGCTAACTAAAATGCAAGGACATTTATTTAATATTCCTATTCATAGAATACTGATGTGACAATATCAAATAAACCAGGGGTCACTAATAGGCGGACCGCAGTCCGGATCCGGATGCAGACGCTGTCCTATCCGGACGTATAACTGATGGATAATTGAGAATTATACATTTTGGCGGAGCGCTTCTATTGTAACCTGCACAGCTTTTCTAGCCTTTACGGCACTTGGTCAGCAGTCCAGGAAATACACCGACCAATTACATGCATTGTAAATCATCTCACGTGATGCTACTCAGCCAATCGAATATCTGTATTCTGAAACTCATCGTGAGCCGAGTGAGATTTACACACACAGGGGAGACGGGGAGAGGGAGAGCAGTCGGAGAAGTAAGTCGGAGAAGCAATTTCACATGGCACGCTCTAAAAAGAGAAAAGTGGACCGCGAAAACAGAGCTTTTAACAAAGAATGGACGGACTCTTATTTGTTCATTCTTCCTGCTGGCGCTACAAAACCACTCTGTCTCATATGTTCAGAGACCGTGGCCATTATTAAATGCGCCACTATGAGACCAAACATGAATCTTTTGAGCAAACATACCCACTCCAATCTGAACTGAGGGCAAGATGTTGAGATGTGTAGAGATTGTTTATTATAAAGTTGACTGAGACCGTTATGATGTGAAATGGATTTAACAAAAGAGAGGAAAAAACTTAACTCCAGCCACACTTTCCTTTTTTCCTTTTCATTAATTTTTCTAAAATCAAGCACTTTCTTTTAAGATGCAAGCTTTTCAAAAATGTATTTCTGTGTATTTTATTTTTAGATGGAGCCCTTATTTTACTTGAAATGAGAAAAGAACATTTATTCATGTATTTCTATGTATTATTTATAATCCATCCAGTTAAATTTGAAAATGTAATTATATATTATATTTTAAAATATAATTGATGTGTACTTTCTTTATTTGATTTGACAGTTGTTGACTACACAGAGATGTTGTTACTACTACTTTGTTACTTGAATATATATATGGCACTAAATTGCGCAAGTTAGATATTATTGTAATGTTCCGGACCTTTGCACGAGGAGATTTTCTCAATCTGGACCTTTTGGAATTTTAATTGACTACCCCTGAAATAAACCCTTGTGAGTTTAAGGTGTGTTTGTTTGCTTGACAGCTGTCTCAGCCTGTCACAGTCAGTTATGGTGGTTTTCACTTGCTCCACCCTTTCCACGAGGCCCCGTCCCTAAAACCAAATTAAGACGTTCTCATTAAAATAAATGTTATTATGGTATTATGGTTTGCAGAGCTGGACAGTGTGTGTGTGTGTGTGTGTGTGTGTGTGTGTGTGTGTGTGTGTGTGTGTGTGTGTGTAATAATTGAAGTTGTAATTGTGTTTTGTCGTGTTTCTCAGCAGCTTGAGGCTGATTTATGGGGCTTGCCAAGGCTCAGCTAACAAGGGTCATAAATCCTCTCCTCCACTCTGCTCCTGTTCATCACCTTGGGACAACCTCACCGTGTTAACGACTGTGTGTGTGTGTGTGTGTGTGTGTGTGTGTGTGTAAGAGTGTGTATCTATGTTAGTGTTTGTTTGATATATAATGAGTCAAAATGTTGTATTGACCACTGTTGTCCTTTCATGTGGGACAGGTGATGAATTCAGACTATAGCAAATATTCGAATATAGCCTGACATAGGATACGTTGCCAATTCAACAAATTATGATTTTTTTCCTCCACTGCGATTATAATCCGCTCAATTGTCTGTTAAATTCAGCGAATACTTCCTCACGGTCCACTAGCTGTCCATTCTGTGTGTGCTTGGAAAAAAAGCCCCGTTCATACAAAGCCCTGGCTCTGTAAACAGGGCATCACGTCGCACAAACCAACAATAGACATTTGTAGTCTGTCTATACAACTGATTATCACTTATGAATACACAACCACCTCCCTCAATAAAGCCTTACAAGTACTAACCAGAAAAGATGACAAAACTGACCAACAATAAAAGAGACAAGCATTATTAAGCTACATTAATTCAATTTGCGGCCACTTGAACATCAGAAAACAGCATCGCCCAGGCAGCCAACATAGAGATCTAAAGACAACGTAAACACCACAGCAGCAGCAGCCCACAAACACACACATTAGAGCAAAAAAGAGAGCCTGCCCAGTTTTCACACACTGTGTACTGCGATAAACACAAGGCTTAGTTTCTAGGAAACGCAGAGGTCGTTGGCATCCTCCTCGGTACAGTGAGTTATACAAATCCCTGAGTTTGTTGTAATCTGTCTGAACTTCTATCTGTGAGTCTTGTGCATCCCAACACTCAGCCACTGAATGTAAACCTATATTATATAGAATATTAGAATGTTTTTTATCTTTAACATAATGTCAGCTGAGTGCAGAGTGTCACCTCTCTGGATGTGGAGCTCTGCCCTCCTGTGACCACAGACACACCAGTAGCTTCTTCTCTGCCACCTTGCTTTTCTCCATTTTCACACAGTTTATCATGATTTTTTTAATGTGGCTTTTGTTTCTTCTCTGTAACTGCAATTCGAAATTTTGCAAAGTACAATACTTGAGATTAAAAATCGTTAAGTACAAGTAGAATAACTTGTAAAAACTCAAAAAAAGTACACATACACAATAATACGACTGTGTCACAGTAGCGAGAGTTAATGTAATTTGTGACTTTTAACCCTGGGTAACAATTTTCAAAGAAACTCACCTGTCTCTTCATCAATGGCAAATCGTCCAAGTCCACTGCCATCATTAATGGAATACTGGATTTCTCCATCTCTGCCAGCATCATCATCGTTAGCACTGACTTGGAGGAGGGTAGTTCCAATCCGGGCATTCTCTTTAACTAATCCTGTCAAGGCAAAGTGGGAAAAGTATGGAGCGTAGAGATTTTCGTTCACATCTACGACCTCCACCTCTACAAAGGTGACAGAGAGAAGAGAAACAGGCCTTCCCTTGTCTTTGGCCTTCACAGTGAGGTTGTAGAACTGCTGGGTCTCGTAGTCTAGCTCTTTTGTCAGCCGAATAGCCCCGCTGGCCCTGTCTACCTCAAACCATCCATTGTAGTCGTTGGCTAGAGAGTACCGGACCTGGCCTCCCAACCCCAAATCTGGGTCCTGGGTTTCTAACCATGCCACAACAGTTCCTACTGGAAGATCCTCCAGAGCCCTGGCTTTGTACACATTGGGGATAAATAGTGGGGGACAGTCATTCACATCCTCTAATATGATTTTCAAGGTGATCACAGAAAACCTCTGGCCCCCTTTCTCTGCCTTGTCCCGGGCCTCAATCTTCAGGTTAAAAGCTGAAACAAACTCCCTGTCTAGTTGGCCAGCAACATACACTATCCCATTACTGCAGTTGATACCAAACTGGCTGGTGCTGGTCAAAACAGAGTATACAATCTCCCCATTAGGTCCAAGGTCTTTGTCAGTGGCCTCAACCTGGATGACGTCGGTACCTATGGCAGTGTTTTCGGGTATGACAATTCTATAGCCTTCTTCTTGCAAAAACTGGGGTGCATTATCATTAGCATCCTCTATGTAGACAGTAAGCAAACGCCAGGCAGTTTTTTGTGGCAGGCCGAGGTCATAGATAGTTAGGTTGAGGAGATAACGATCCCTCTTTTCCCTGTCCATAGGGAGAAAGACACTCATAAGGCCAGTCTCCATGTCAATGGTATAACAGCTGTCAGTGTTTCCATCTGAAATAGAGTATAGAATCTGACCGTTGAAACCTGTGTCACCATCATAGGCATTGACCTTGAAAACACTCAAACCAATCTTTAGGTCTTCCCGTACAGCAATATCTGTGGGGAAAGCTTTGTCGAACTGGGGCGTTTGCCGATTGACAGAGAAAAGGTCAATAAAACCTTCCTCGATCTTGGGCTTGGTGCTAGCTTTGGACTTTTTGAGTAACTTCTCAGCTAACTTTTGGGCTACCCTTGTCTCTTTACAGTTGAAACTTTTGGGAGGAGATTTGCCAACAGAGATGTTAACAAACATAGGATCAGAAAAGTTCTCACCATCTGTTGCAGTTATTTTAAGACTAAAGACACCGTTCTTTGGACTGGCTGTGGCAAGGGAATGTTGCAGTGAAAGGACCCCTGAATCAGGGTTGAGGTCGAAGTACCCCCATTCGTTCCCTGAAATTATCTTATATTTTACTAGCTCCAACTCATCTATGTCAATCGCAGACATTGTGGTAATCACTTCATCCACAGGGAAATCCCTGGAGATCACACCCTGACACGCTACCTTCTCAAACAATGGCTGGTTGTCATTTACATTTTCCAGGTGGATTGTTACATTGACTTCACTCTCTCGCCTGTAAGGTGACCCCCAGTCAGATGCTCTGACAACAAATACAAAACTCTCTGATGAGGATTCAAAGTCCAACTCTTTAGTGGTGCTGATGATACCAGAAAACTGATTGATTTTGAAGGGTAATGGCTGAAGGCTGGAAATGCTGTAAGTTATGTATCCATTTTCTCCTTTATCCTCATCCACTGCAGAAACTGTCAATACATTGGTCCCAACAAGTACACTTTCATTGACCAAAACCTCATAAGAGGCCTGATCAAATGTTGGTGGGTTGTCATTGGCATCTTGAATGGTTACCCGCACTTTAACTTTGAGCTCACTATCTATTTCCAATACCTCCAGATTAAAGACATCCTGGGACACCTGAGTGAACCACTGAGTGGTGGAGATTGTGCCTGTTAATGTGTTCATCTGAAAAAAAGCTGAATCTGCAGAAGGTGTCATGATATATTCTGCATCATCCGGCTCTGGCCTGATTTTGACAGCCTCTACAATCGTGCCTGGTGGTGAAATTTCATTCAGACTAACATCATACAACTCCCGCTCAAAAGCAGCTTCTGCTGTCTGCCGTTTCTTGACCATAATGTGAACAACCTTGACGGAAGAGAACTTCTGTGGGGCTCCCCTGTCTTTAGCCTGCAAAGTAAGGTTACAGCCATCAGGGTAAGTTTCCCAATTTAATGACTCAGAGGCCTTTAAAGCAAACTCGCCTTCCACAGATCTTTCTACAAAAAACTGCTCTGAAGGGTCTCCACCAACAATGACCACTGAGTCTACTTCTCCATTTAAGCCTTCATCTAAGTCTTCAACAGAGACCATGGCATACACAGGGTTTTTATCAAGCCCCGAGGGGCTGTGGGTGACCACATTCATGACTGGGGCATGCTCATTCACGCGCTCTACATGGACAAAAAGTTTGGCTGTGCTGCTGACCCCATTATTTCCATAGAGCTTCATGCCACGGTCTACCGCCAGGATTTCTAAGTCGTACCGGTTCTGCTCATCAACATTTAGCTTTCCACTGAGAGAAACCACTCCACTGGTTGGGTGTACAGCAAATAGCTCAATTTTCTCCTTGAAAAAATAGTAAAACTCCCCATTGGAGCCAATATCTGCATCTGTGGCGGTAACTTGTGCTATGCTAGTCCTGAGAGGGGTGCTCTCCGCTATGGTGACGGAGTAAGTAGTGGGTGAGAACAAGGGTCGCAGGTCATTCATATCCAAGACCTGGATGCTGACTTTAGTCCAGGTCTCAAGGAGGGTCTCTCCCTTGACAGAGGCTTTTACTGTCAATACATAATTATCCTGAATCTCTCGGTTCAAGATAGCTGCGTTGCCACCTTTAGTCCTTATGCGCAAGAAGCAGAAGTCGCCCAGCACGTATTCCTCTGCCTTGAAAAGCCCTTCATCATCACCTGATGTGATTCTGTAGCGGATCTCCCAGGAGCGCTGGGCCAGGTGGATGCCCATCTTAACTTTACTGTTGGCATAGGTGCGTGCTGCTGAGTTTTCGTAAACCGTAGCGTGGTAGACAGCCTGAGTGAAGCCAAAGTGAGGTTCATCCTGAAGGCCACCCTGGGTGTTTTGGCCGCAGCAGGGTGGTGGCTTGAAGAGCAGCAATGGCAGCAGCAGGGTCAGGCCGAGGAGAGGGGCTCGCATCCCTGCCCACTGGCCCATTTTCACATCCATCCCATCATCCCTCCATCCTGTAAAGAAAGAGACAGACAGAGACAGGGGGACAGAATTGTTAGCTACACAGGGAATTTACAACATGTAGCATAGACTTATTTTATCCTTATTGTTATGTCCATTGGACTACAGAGATTGATTGGAAGTGGGGAGGGAAGGGGGTGTCTACAGTTACCGGGCAACCAAAAGAAAGGCTTACATCATCCTTGCGTGGCCTCAATCAGTCAATCAACAGTCAATTGCAAGTTTAAGAAAAACCAGAGGTGGTTTGAGAAGGAACAAAATAATTGCATGGCTAGGAAGAGAAGCGTAACATCACCAAAACAAACACTAAAGAAAATAAGTGCAGAGGGCAAAATGTCGGGCTGCCACACATGACCCTATTATAACCCATTTCCGGAAATACATGAAAACTCCAGCCTGTGTCTCAAAACCATGTAATATCTCTAGATACAAAACAGTTATGGTTGAAACAGTCAACTAGCTGCTGTGTTCAGATTTTGTTCTCTTTTTTAAGAAAAAAGTGTTCTGAAAGTAGGCAGCCACAGATATGTGCTAATCTAGGCTCTGGGAGAAAAGCCAGATCCAGTGAAAGCCATGTTGTGGCCATAGGAGTGCCACAGTGGTCTGCAATTTGATGACTCGGCACTTTCCACCACAAGGGATGGAGAGATGGGGTGGGAAAAGACAGACGGTGTCTGAGCGCACTGATAATAACACACTGCTGAAGTGCAGAGCTAAATCTACACATTTTCAACAATACACGCAGTTACACTCACAGACACACAGCTCCTGCAAGAGTACAACCTTTTTTTTGTTTCAAACAGGAACTGATCCAGTTTTAACTTCTGACTCACAGACAAAAAAAACAAACATTTGGCTTTGCGAGTGTGACCAAAAACCACCTCATCTGAAACAAAGCAAACCGATGCTTAAGCCTGCATCTAAATGCAATCCAACAGTCATTCAGGGAATAAAGGCTGGAATCCAAACGATTGAAACGCCAAAAACACTTCAGTTTTTGTCTGACCTTAAACTGTCAGTGTCAACTTGAGTCAGTGACGGCGGACAGTGCAGGGGTTTAGAGAACTTTTATGTTGGGTGTCTGAGAGTCTCAGTCAGCCATACTGGGTCAGTACATCTCTCCTTTGAAAAACTAGCACTCGCAGGGAGGCCCAGTAATGATGCATCGACACTGCAGTAACCATTTGAATCCTGGCTGATTTCTTTCCGTTTTCACTCTTCACTTACAGACTCATGGCACAGTCACTATATGTCTGGGATCTGAAATTATCTGGATTATTTGCCTGTATTTCCACTCTGCAGATGTGTGTATGTGAATGGATAGAGGACAGTGTTCCAGCGATACAACAACCTGAATTGTTTAACCTAAAGTTGAATAATATTATCTGCATTATAAATCTGCACTAGGTAAGGTCATGCTGCATTAGCAAATAGCGGTCCTGTCTGCACTGTAACTATTGATGGACACACAGCAATCCCGAGATTTGCTCCTAAAGAAAGCAATTTTAGACGTTTATGTTTTTTCATGACATCAGAGATCCTGCTGTTTCCACCACTATGTGTGTGTTCCAGTGGCGGGCCGTGCATTTTATACCTGGGCCTTCAGTGCTGTCCGACTACAGTTCCACCTCCTAATAATCTCATTATGACACCACAGCTACGGTTATTATTTGTTTCTAGGGGTGTAACAATACACGTATTCGTATTAAACTGTTCGCTATGAGGCTTACGAACCGAACAATACGTTTGAATAATACTAGTGCATTTGTGAAATGCAGAAGCTTAAATTGTGGGAAATATAATGTTTTCGGTGGACTTTGCTCAAACTGGCAACCCACATGACGTAACAGACAGCTGTCTGACACTCCAACCTTGGAAGAAAAACATTCTACACGCACTTAGCAGGAAAACAACAGCAGCAAACACGCTACACCAGGGGTCTTCAATTAAAATTCCAAAAGGTCCAGATTGAGAAAATCTCACAATCTCACAATATCTAAATGACATAGGGGTGAAATCTGATTGGATAAAAGCTCTACTTAAAACAAGCTGCACTGGAAGCAGAGCAACAGAGGAAGACAGTAGCTGTGCAATGAGAAAATAAGATAATGGGAAAAATATTTTTATAAATTATAATACATGTAGTGTATTTAAGAAAAAATATTCAATTATAAAATAGCTATAACTTCTGTGATTCTGTTTAGGCCAGCAGAGAAGGCCTTGCTGGCCCTGAAGGCCTACCACTGGTGTGTTCCAATATCACCAGTTTATGACCCTGTAAATTGGGTTAGTTGGGTTCAAAGGCTTGATCCCCCTATATCTCATCGGTATTCATATGGGATACCAGGCAAGGCTACATGAAGCAACCATCAGAGGTTGATGCCCCAACAGCTACTATGTGCTCACTTTCAAAATGTCCGGTATTGCTTAAGATGCAACCGACAAGATCAAACAAGTCGAAGTCCATTCATCCCTTTATGGTGCTTATTATTACATGAATGCTGGAGGAAATGGCATGTGAAAACATTCATGAGACTGTAGCAGCCTGTTTGGCCACTACTGTTACAACTGTAGAGCTTGAATTTAGCCTGCTGTTATTTTAAATTGATACAATACAACATAATACCCAAGA
Source organism: Leptoclinus maculatus (assembly GCA_032191485.1). NCBI lineage: Eukaryota > Metazoa > Chordata > Actinopteri > Perciformes > Stichaeidae > Leptoclinus > Leptoclinus maculatus. Next base: position 3,437,428 of record JAVDOI010000027.1, on the reverse strand, counting down.
GGCAGCCACATTTGGAAGTACCAAAAACACACGTCTGGGCACAGTGTCCTCTGATATGTTTGACACACACACACACACACACACACACACACACACACACACACACACACACACACACACACACACACACACACACACACACACACACACACACACACACACACACACACACACACACACACACACACACACACACACACACACACACACACACACACACGACCATCAGAGCTCATTCCTGTACTCCATAATTAGAGCTTTACCCTTAGGGCTGGTTGGAGGGCAGTGTGTAGTGGGTTGGCATTAAGCACAGGGACCAGATGTGCTGTTCTGCTGAGAATGGGGACAGCAGTGTTCACAAGGATTCTCTACCAGAAAGCCGAGCCATCGGCAGGATGGAGCTGCTTGGTCACACTCTGTGGCAAATTTGTGCTGCGGCCTGTGTTTTCTCTAAGTGTGGCTGTAAACACATTTCTCTTTTTTAGGTTTTGGAAACTCTGCGAGTGTGTGTGTGTATGTGTGTGTGTGCATGCGTGCGTGCGAGTTGTAAATGCATGTAGATAGAGTTGAGAAGCTAAACAGTTTGTGTGAGCACAAGGGGGAATACATGAAGTTTTCATTTTGATATTCATGGCATTCTTTTAGACCACACCAGTACGTTTACATATATTGAGCCATGTTCTATTATTCATATGTTCTCTATTCGGCTCATTTTCAAAGCACACCGTCATGTTGTCGATTTTTCTATGCATTTCTTTCTATTTGTCATGCAGTAAAGTGCAAGTTGTTTGTAAAAGAGCAGAGAAATTAAAGGAAACCAGTGCTAAAACATGTACAAGTATGTGTGGTCTGTAGTTCTCTGTATTCATTCACAACAGTCATTTTTGTGTTCTCAATTTTTATTTTCTTGAAATAGGGAAAACAACCTGCCAGTATGAGATTATTTCATTGGTTCCCTACAGTTGAAGCAGTCTCATCCACTCTGTTAATCCTGCGTAATGCCTGACTCTTTCCAGTTTCAAGATGATGAAATCAAAAATGTGTAAAACACTGTTCATTTCCAAGACATTGACCTTTCGAATGGAATCCAAACAGTGATAGTCTGTCGAGTGATGCAGTAAGGCTCCGAGAGAAGCTCTAGAATATTTAGGGGCCAATTATATCCCTTTTATTGGATCAGGAAAGCGTTGAGATCAACATCTGTTCTAGTACGTCTGGTAGAAATAAATGTGACATAACCAGACCAAACAAACCACCATACAGCATGAGAGAGAATCCAATCTTTTGTATAATCCAGATTTTTTTTTAAAGTCCTTGCTAAAACACTTTTCAAGTAAGTTTTCTGGGTTTTCTTTAGTGTGGCCTTTACACAGGGGTGGAGGGGCGGGGGGCAACAGGTATATGGTAAATAGTCGGATTAAAACCGTTATTCATACATCATTCTACCAGGTTCTATTGAACCAGGGCTACTTCCTGTAGTACCAGAGCAGCGTCTGGCAGGCAGAGGACCAACAACCAGGATCCTAAGGCTACATCCACACTAATACGTTTTTGTTTTAAAACTCCGATCTCCGTCCACACGGGCGTTTCAGCATTGTTTTCAAAATGATCTCAGTCCAGACTAAAACGCCTGAAAACGAATATCACGTGACTATTTACGTACACTGGGCATGGGGGTGGATGCCGGTATAAACAGGAAGTAGATTGGTTGCTTAGTTAAAAAAAATACGACAGAGTAATAAAGTAGTCTTTAAGAATTAAAGGTCGTGTTTGGTACTTCCTCTATAAACTCAAAAAGACACATTTTGTGGAAAGTTTTAGAAGTTTTATTTTTCAGACTTAGTTACAACGCTGCAGGTCTTGCTCTATCTCTCTCACACACATCAAATTTACTTTAATATTAACACTTACACATAATAGTTTACTAGATTATGGGTCCATAAATTTGGTCAACACACGTCTAGCTCGTTTCCTCTTGGTTTTGTTGTCTGTTCTCACTCGTAACTCTGCTGGTGGCTGAAGTCTCTGTCGTACTGGAGAGCAATTCATGTTTTGTTCCTTTATAGTTTATGTGTGTGGACTTCATAGTTGTGCAGAACAAAATAAGCAAGGACACATTGTGACTGCTAAGAACCAATCAAGTAGCGAACGCGGGTGTGGGTGTCATCGTTTCCAAACGTATGCGTTTACGGCGTCTACACAAAAAGGCAACCCCAGAGTTTTCAAACGTATCCGTTTTCGGTGCTCGGAACTGACGCTCCGTGTAAACGTAGCAAAACATATGCGTTTTCAAATGGAAACGTAGTAGTGTGGACATGGCCTAAGACCAACGACCAGGATCCTAAGACTCAGAGCAATGTCTGCCAGGCAGAGGACCAGCTACCATTGATGTATAGCCTAAAGTACTGTCAGCTATTTTATTGAGTTTCCTTTCAGCCAAATGCTCTGAGTGAATTTGAGTTCCCTCTGGTTAAGAAGGTGTTCACTGTGAAAGATATGAACAGAAGGAATGAATCTGGTCTGCACTGCCTTTGTCCAGGTTGAAAGGAGTAATACAGTTTGCTGTCTTGTCTTGTCTTGAGCCTCCGTGTTGGTGGTGTTGTACAATAAAGGGTACGCACAATGTGATTGGTTGATGAAAACATTCTATTCCTTGGAAGAAACTGCAGACACCCTGGAAATTGAAATCATTTAAATTCTCCTGCTTCTTCTTAAGTGCATAATTGCCATGTTGTTTCTATACAAGGAAACCCCACAAGCCTGTGTCTGCTAAATGTTTGCCACACACACACCACAAGGGATAGCAACACAGAAAAACACTATCATTCTCCACAGAGAAGCCCCACTTACTGTCAGCTCTAAACACCCTCTCATTAGCTTTTCATTGCAGGCTGATTGGCCCTGAATTATGTGGCAAACAGCAACCAGCAGCATCCACACCCCTGACACACCGCTGCTGCCACTGGCTCTGACCCTGCAAATGTACAACTATAGGTTAACAGCTATTTTGCCGTAGCTACCTGCTCACACGCTGACAAAGTAACACATGGATACACACATAGGGTGGAGCTGATAGAATAATGTACTGAAAATACTTCTTTAACCACCAAACAACGTCCTCTATAGTAGCCATTCCCACCGGTGGGTCGCAGGAGATTTTATTAGGGTCACCAAATAAATTAGCAGAACTTCTTCCGTAGTCTTTAATTTAACATTTATATTTGCAGTTCACCTTTGAGCCACATGAGGGAGCCTGAATGTTCGAATTGTTCTGATAATTGTAACAGTCTTAAAACATTTGATCGAATATTAAACGCCAGCGCACATTCTGTTTGTTTGCCGGATGAGAAGAAAAAAGAGAGCCTGTTGACTCCTAAATGCATTTATTTGGTCTCATTTTAGAAGTATTTGACATGTGTGTATGTTTTCAATAACAAATGCATAAAACAAAGTAGTGATTTATGGCTGGTTGACCTGTTCGAGATAATATAAGGTGATGTGAAAATGGCAGTATAGATTGTCAGGAATGTTCATTTATGCACATATTCGCTCTTCTCACAGTTTAAAGATGAGGCCATTTGGGAATTGTTAATTTATAAAAAGTCGATCCCAAAAAAATGACTGTATGCATAAATATTGTACACTGTACGGAAGCTCATAAATCCACAACAAACAACAACACCTTGCATCAAGATCATACACTCTTACATGCAGATTATGATGCTGGTGACTTTGCTGAAACTGCCTGATTGGAAATATATTCACAAATCCATGGCTACAATAGTGTTGTGTAAAGACCTTACTAAATACTTTGTAACTACTGTTTTGTTTCCAATGACTGATTCACAAAATTGTGTTTCTCTGCCAAATTTTGAAGACAGATGACAACCATTTTAGCCTGAAAATGCCCCCTTCACACTTTTAATAAGTGCATTCAAATAGGGCAGGAAGCAGTCCCTGTGATTCACTGCATAACAGTAGTGGTGCTAGTTCAGGTGGCTGAGCATCACTATGGGCCTTTTTGGCCTTTTCATGGTCTACAGCAGTGGTCCCCAACCACCGGGCCGCGGACCGGTACCGCTCCGTGGGTCATTTGGTACCGGGCCGCACAGAAAGAATAAATAACTTTAATTGTTTTCATTTGATTGATTATCAGAGTCTGAAAGATATTTTATTTTGAAAAATGACCGGACCCAATGACATGCGCCTGTGCCTCTTGACACATGTCAAGACGCTTGTCTCGGTCACATGATGCGTACCTCAAAAATTAAGACCAAAAGCTAGCGAAAATTAGTAAAAAACAAATGTCTTTGGAGAGCTTCTTTGCAAAAGGGAAAAGGCCCACTGAGGAGACAGAAGAAGAGCCTACAACTTCCAAGAAAAAGAAAGCATCATTTAACAGACAATATCAGGAGTCCTACTGAAACTACGGGTTCATCCCGACAGGTAATTATCACGCGCCAAGCCCGCTCTGCATAATATGTGGCGACAGGCTAGCAAATGAGGCAATGAAGCCTTCAAAACTGCTTCGGCACATGGAGACCAAGCACCCTGCCTTAAAAGACAACCCTTTGGAGTTTTTTGAAAGAAAAAAATGTGAACACGAAGGACAGAAGCAATTACTGAGGGCCACCACATCAACAAATGTGAGTGCACTGAGAGCATCATACTTAGTGGCTAACCGTATTACTAAGGCTAAGAAACCATTTAATATTGGTGAAGAATTGATCCTGCCCGCCGCTATGGAGATTTGCCGTGAACTCTTAGGAGAGGCTGCAGTTAAAAAGATAGCGCAGGTGCCTCTTTCGGCTAGCACCGTCACTAGGCGTATTGAGGAAATAGCAGAGGACATTGAGACACAATTGTTGGAGAGGATTAAGAAGTCACCGTGGGACGCAATCCAGGTTGACGAGTCTACTGATATTGAAAACACGGCAATACTACTTGTTTATGTGCGATATCTTTATCAGGAGGATGTGCATGAGGATATGTTATGTGCACTATTGTTGCCAACCAACACCACAGCCGCAGAACTATTCAAGTCTCTGAATGATTACATATCAGGAAAACTGAATTGGTCCTTTTGTGTCGGCGTATGCATTGTGTCATTCATAGGGAAATGCTGACTAGCCGAAAAATGTCACCTGAACTTAACAGCGTATTGAATGATGTCGTTAAAGTTATTAACCACCTCAAAGCACATTCCCTCAACTCCCGTCTGTTCAAGCAGCTTTGTGAGGAGATGGACGCAAAGCACAAACGCCTTCTCTTATACACAGAAATAACATGGTTATCTAGAGGGAGATCGCTGGCCAGTGTTTGAGTTACGAGAGCCCCTGCAGAGATTTCTTTCAGAAAAAAAGTCACCACTGGCAGCACATTTCAGTGACGAGGAATGGGTCGCAAACCTTGCTTACTTGTGCGACGTATTCAACCTGCTCAATGAACTCAATCTGTCACTTCAGGAGAAAACGACAACTGTCCTCAAATTGGCAGATAAAGTAGCTGCATTTAAAGCCAAACTGGAATTGTGGGGTCGGTGAGTGGACAGAAGGATATTTGACATGTTTCAAACATTAGCAGGGATTTTGTAAGAGACTGAGCCTGGACTATGAAGGCAAATCACTGTCAAAATCCGAGAGGGCAAATGAGATCCATGCGCACGCGCAAATCAAACAGCCGCACGCGTATTTTACTTTGAAGATCGCTTTTACGTCACTCCGCGAGCAAAATTCACTCTCGCGCGAGCAAAATTCGCTCGCGAAGCTTTAACCTGCTCGCTCGCGAGTCTTTTACCTGCTCGCTCTCGAGTTGTTTTTCTTTTTGACAGTAAGTGGGCGGACCCAGTCTCCCTTATATCTCTACATCTAATTGGTTACAATCCTCGTCTTTGGATAGACCGGATATCACTCTGACACAGACGCTAGGGGGAGATTTTCAGATTGCACTTAAAGGTCAGGGGCAAATAATGTACATTTTACTGCACGGGTACTTTTACTTTCTGCACTTAAAGTACATTTTGCTGATAATAACATACTTGACTAAGGTTTTGAATGCAGGTATTTTACTCGTAATGGATTGTTTCATCAGTATGGTATTAGTACGTTTACTGCAGTGAAGGATCTGAATACTTTTTCATCCACTAATTAATTACTTGTCAGTGATTTAAGTTGGGCAAACAGTTAATATACAAACAGTGGTCCCTAATCTTGGCTCCAGATCTTTGAGCGGGTCCAAATTGTTGCTCATATAACTACATTATATCTCTTCTGTAAACACAACAGTATACTTAAATATGATCACATCATGTTTTAATCAATTAAGATCAAAGAGTTTCTTTGAGCTTTTTATCACAAGAGGTTTGACTATCAAACACACATTGTCTGTGAATTTAAACCAATCTGAGCAACTTGACTCCAAGAGAAACACATTTTTAATTATTGTATTTCAAAACGCTATTAACATAATTTGTATTTCATCAGCCTCTACAGTCTGAAAAGTTTACAAAACCTGTCAGACAAAAGTAGAACATCCTGAGATGTAGTGGAGTACAGTAGTGTTTAGTGGCGGATTGAAAACCACCTCTATCAGACCTAGCGTCCGTGTCAAAGTGATATCCGGTCTATCCAAAGACGAGGATTGTAACCAATTAGATGTAGAGATACAAGGGAGACTGGGTCCGCCCACTTACTGTCAAAAAGAAAAACAACTTGAGAGCGAGCAGGTAAAAGACTCGCGAGGAATGGATCCGCGACCCATTTGTGAACAAACCAGGTGAATCGAGCTCATCCGTGCCAGAGGAAGATCAGCTGCTGGAGATTGTAAATGATGGTGGCCTTAAAAGTATGTTTGAGACAACAACTCTGCTGGTGTTTTGGATTAAAACCCAGGCCGAATATCCTGAGATCGCCACAAAAGCACTGAAAACCCTGCTTCCATTTCCAACATCATATCTTTGTGAAGCGGGATTTTCTGCAGTGACAGTAATCAAAACTAAATTACGAAGTAGACTGGACATTAAGGAACACACTTCGCGTGTCATTGTCTCCCATTACCCCCAGATGGGACCGTCTCGTTGCAGAGAACAAGACAGACAAGCTCAGGGCTCCCACTGATTCAGCGTTATGGTGAGTTGTAATTTGTATGCATTTTATATTTGTTTTAATGCCGGTCGTATCATTTTATTTAGACGTGTTTATCCGCCACACCTTGAACGCCGGTCCGTGAAAATATTGTCTTACATGAAACCGGTCCTTGGCGCAAAAAAGGTTGGGGACCGCTGGTCTACAGGACTACTCTGTTTTCTGTTTTCATATATTATAATAATGAACACTAAAAATTGGGACCTGGGTCACCTAATCGAGCAATAACTAACTTATTAAGACAGAAAACTGGATTCAGTGTGAAGTTAATCTTAAAATTGATGAGCAGGATCAACATTTAAAACCTAGATTGATGCACACAAATGCCATTTGGAGCTGTGACTTTGTATAGCACCAAATGGTGTCTTTATTGAACATGGATGATCTGCAACACTGTCTAAATTACCACGTATCCACAGTTCCCCTAATTCCATAGACCTAACAGCCATATATAGATGACCCTTCTATGCAGCAAAACACTGGGACTGCTTTTTCTGTCCTGCTGTGATAATTACTGCCTCCTCTGTGGAAGGAGTGTAGGAAGACAAACAGAAAGACAGACTGGCTGACGAGAGGGAATAGAGAGCATGTGAGGTTTAGTAGAAAACAAACAGCACAACAAGACAGCAGGAGGAGACCGAGGAAGAGAGAAGGGGAGTGTGTATTATCTCATCCATACAGAGAACTGCAGCACAATGGCGCCCACAATCGTGACTGTCAACTGTGGTTAAAACATCAATCAGCAGAAAGGTATCCATTGGGCCAGAAAAACTAAGCATAACCACTTCAGACAATATTTGGTGATGCAAAGCAATAACTGTTAAAGGTATTGTTGGGGAGTTTTTACTTTTCAGATGTGAGGGTCCAAGGACAGAGAATGTGGTATGCCGTTGTTTGTGAATTTACAGAGTGAGCCAAGTGTATAACTGGTGTTCAGGATGAAACTACACAGATGTAGTAGTACCAACGAACACAGGATTTTTACCCTGGAGACCACTGTTCATTGTCCTGCGTGAAACCAAGTTGAACTTTATGTATTTTATGTTTTACTTTGCTAAAGCCAGTTATGTAACAAACATACTTATTGTAACCTAAACTGGGATCTTTACCTAAAAATAACCAAGTAGTTTTGTTGCTTAAACCTAACCAAATACTTGTGTTGCCTTAACCTAACCACATATTTTTGTTGCCTAATCCTAACAAAGTAGTTTTGTTGCTGAAATCTAACCAATACGTTTCGTTGCCTAAACCTAACCATGTAGTTTTGTTGCTTAAACCTAATTAAGTAATTTTGTTGCCTAAACCCAACCAGGTAGTTTTTTTGTTTAAAACTTACAAAGTAGTTATGTTGCCTCGACATAACCAAGTCATTTTGTTGCTTAAACCTAACCATGTAGTTGTGTTGCCTAAACCTAACCATACAACTTTGTTGCTTAAACCTAACCAAGTAGCTGTGTGGCCTAAGCCAAGTAGTTATTTTGCTTAAACCTAACTAAGTAGTTTTGTTGCCCTAACCTAACCAAGTAGTTTTGTTACCTAAACCTAACTAAGTAGTGTTTTTGCCAAAACCTAACCACATAGTTATGTTGCCTAAATATGACCAAGTAGTTTTGTTGATTAAACCTAACTAGATAGTTTTGTTGCCTCAATCTAACCACATAGTTTTGCTGCCTCAACCTAACCACATGGCGTTGTTGCCTAAATCTAACCACATAGTTCTGCTGCATAAATATGACCAAGTAGTTTTGTTGCTACAGCACGGTCAGCTGGAGTCCATTCTGTGTGCTGTTCTGCTCTTTAAATGCACTACATACTGTAAGTTACATTATGGAAGACAACACAAAGAGGTCACTGTTCTCCCAGAGCAAACAAGGCTTTTAGTCTTTTGTGATGTCTGGTGGAAGGAGTGAAAGGATGATAGAAAAATCACTTCAAAGCCCAGAGGGCACTCAATAAAGCACAGGAGGAGTTGTTCTTCAAATGCCAGTATAGACACTATTGAAGTTAACCTGTCCTGTTTCCTTTGGCTTTGATATCTTATAAAACACAATTAATAAAGTGGAATGGTCAACTAAGGCCTAGCCCGACCACTCCATGGACAGGACCAATATTATTAGTGTCACAGATCAGTGTATATGCTGGCACATAAGTAAAGACAAACTGCAGTACTATAATGACAAAAGTTTGAGGGCATTTAGAAACACTAATGTCATTAAATGGTAAATGGACTGTACTTGTATAGTGTTTTTCTAGTCTTCTGACCACTCAAAGCTCTTTCACACTACATGTCATCATTCATCCATTCATACACTGATGGCAGGGGCTACCATGGCAGGGGCTACCATGGGCAGGTGCCACCTGCCAATCAGAACTCTAAATAACATTCATACCCATTCATAAACCGTAGGCACAGCTACAGGAGCAATTTGGGGTCAAGTGTCTAGCTCAAGGACACATCGACATGGAGTAGCGGAGCCAGGGATTGAACCTCCTATCCTCTGATTGAAGGACGACCCTGCTCTACCACAGTCCCCTCATTACACAGCTTGTCCAGCAGAGAGCACTGACAAGTTAATATTGCAACTGTAAAATGTAAAAAGTATTTAATGACTACTTTTAAGATTCTTATCAAAAATGTATTGTCATATTGTGTTTATGTTAAAAACAATTACCAATATGATATTATCAGAAATTTATAAACGCTACTGGCATCGGCCTAAAATTCCAGTACCTCATTAATGCTCTAATGCTTTCTGAGCTAGCTTGGTACCAGAGAGAGGGGTGACAGTGAGCCTCCCTTCCTCCATTTTAGCAGAGTAGCAAAATCAGCCCTTGTATTAACACAGTGTGTGCTCAGGGATGTGATACTACGTGTTTTAATGGCTTTTGGCCTCTGTAGTTTCAGGTAAATGACACCTTCTTAATGAGACTGGCAGTGGGCAACACACACTCAGCTCCTGCCTAATGTGCTATCAGCTGGATATAGCCCTGGAGTAATGGTGACAAAAACAAGTGGTTGTATATAATAAATGAGAGAGCAGGATGCAGACCTGCACCATGATTATTAATGTCACACACACACACACACACACACACACATATCCATTAAGCTGTTAATGCTCTCCAGTGTCCGTGGGGTGTATGTAATCTGGCTCTGAGTAATGGATGAGCAATTAACAGTGAGGCGAGGAGAGCTTCCCTCCCATCACATAGTTGTCCTCAGCACAGTGGACTGGATATTCACTCTTCATTCATCTGAGAAACTCCCATTTTTCTGTTTCCACAAAAATGTAAGTATGCTCACAAACTACAAAACTGCTCTTTTCCAGATCAAATCATCCGATTCAGAACCCTTGTGAATAACCACAGACCCATGCTCACTGCAGCCGCTACACAAGAACAACTTTCAGGCAATAGGGGAAATTGTTGGTATCATTTTCTCTGTTGCTTGGGCTACTGTGTCAAAAAGAATGCAGAGATCCAACACAGTCTGGTCCATATTGAGATGTGAGAAGATCTGTGAGAGGGCTGGACCCAGCCGACCAATCACATTCAGGAATGTTTTTCTGAATATCCCCTCAGCCAATAGGGAGGTGCCAGCCAGCTCCTCAGTGCTGGTACAGTGAGAGAGACAAAAGAAGAATTCCTTCTGTCAACATTCTCTCTCTCTCTCTCTTTCTCTCACACACACACACACACACACACACACACACACACACACACACACACACACACACACACACACACACACACACACACACACACACACACACACACACACACACACACACACACACACACAAACGTTAGTCTCTTGTATTGTCAGCTTTGTTCCATCACTTCTCCCTGCTCCTCACACGTTCCTTTCTTCTTTCTTTTCTTCCTTTATCCTTCCTCCTACCTTTTCTCACACAAAGCTCCACCTCCTCCTCCCTCCCCATCAAGTATTTCCTCCTCAGTCTTTCCCTTTCACCTTCTTTCATTTGGTCCTGTTATTCTCCTTCCCTGCTGCACTCACTCTCCTGTTTTTTGTCTCTATTCTTTACTGTTGGAAAAACTTAAATAATGTTTTGTTTAGCCACCAATCTAGGCAGCTGCTTTTATATTGTCTGTGTCTTTGCGTGAACCTTTGTGTGGACCTTTATTCACACAAGCTATCGCAGCTGTGTTTTTCATTAGGTATCTTAGCTGTCTTTCTTAATGGGTATATCAGCTGTTTTTCTTAGCATCTGCTTGTGACCTGGCGTCAAGGGACGATAGCAAATCAATAAATGTCCTGTTTAATGATTTTACACCCGGTGTTGAGTAATATTTTTCTAACATTTACTTTTATCCATCCTCTCCTAATTACTCCCTCCATCCCTACCTTTACTACTTTCCTCTTCTCTTCTCCCCCCCCCCCTCCCCCCTCCCTCCTCCGTGTGTGTGTGGTCATGAACTTCCACTGTGTGTGTGGAAACAGGTAATATGAACACATTGCACAACTCTGTAGAGAAATCAAGATTTAAATGAGTCAAGGGCTCATCTTTCTGTTTCCCTCACTTTCCTCCCCCTTTCTCTCCAGCCTGTGAAAGTCCAGTCAATACTGAGCCCTAATGATTTTAATTGGCTCCTCTCTGTGTGGCGTCCGGGTATTTTTTTCTTCTTATCCTCGTCTACACACAAACACTTATTAAGGAACTACAGAGGGGCACAGAAATGAGTTGTGTGTGTGTGTGTGTGTGTGTGTGTGTGTGTGTGTTCTTGATTAGCATGAGTTAGCTCACCCCCTCTCCCCATTGAGGGCCGTTAGAGGCTTTACACAATCAATGGGATTGTTGAAAAGGAGGGTCACATTTCCATCTGGCTGCTCTCAAAACAACTGTGTGGACTGGAACTGCAACTGACAAACTGTACATCTAACACTGATTCTCTGTACACTGAACCCAATAGAGGGTAGTATTATGGTGTTTCAACAATACAATCTGGCCATTATTCCTTTAGGTAATGACAACATTGTTCTCTGTGGGGCTGTAGCTGAATCAGACAGTTCCAAGTCAAATCTGATTGGCCAGTTTTGGCCCGATTTTGTGAATATCTGGAACAACTAGAGGACTGTGTCACATGGCTCTTTGTGTTTTTCTCAAAAGCAGCCTTCTTCCTCTTCACCATTATAATGAGGTTGGCAGATAATGTATGTTATTTTGAGACAAACCAATTATTAAAACCTGTTGATTTGAACTCAAATGAGTCTTGACTGATGCTTGAAATGATCAACAGTTAGGGAGCAGCTTCTCATACTGCTGTCCAATGTGACTTCATCTGTCAGCAGCCGCACAGGTGAGACGCTCCGCTGTGTATTAGCATCATATTACTGAACTATGACCGGGATACAAACTTTTCATTTCTTTGACCGGTGTGTTCCTATCAAAGGTAGTTTGACATTTGTTTGGTCTGACAGGTACAAAGTCACACTTCGTCTACACTGTCTTGTTTTTAAAAAAACATTTTCATATGAAAACAACTTGTGTCCACACCAGCGCTTCCACTTTTCAACAAACATCTGTCCACAGTGATGTCATAGGGAACACGGAACACCAAAAGTACCAAAGAAAATATTTTACAAATAACCCAAAAGGCAGTATTGCTACAAGAAACATGACATACAGACAGCCAACTGAACTCATCATGACTTTATAATCACAGCATGGTCATGGCTCATGAGCTGTATGGACATCTCAAATGATCCCAGAGAAAGCCAGAGTGACTAGTCAGCTACACACACAGCACAAGCACCCAACAGAATGTTTCTACTACGCTGGTGTAAACGCAGCCTCAGACGGCCAAGAGAGAGGAAGAAGCAGATTAAGGACATGGACCTGTGTCTGACACCTGGACACCAGAGGTGCTGATGATCAACTATCAGACAGAGAGGATGTCCAAGAACTGAATTATATCGATGAAAGTACTGGTTTATCAAATGAACATTTTAATTCTACAATTTAGAAAATGAATGTTTAAGTAATTTACACCAAACAACCACCTACACCCCCTGCCACCTCCTCATCTCTCCCAACCGACCCCCCCACCAGCACTGAGGATCTGTGAAGAGGATGTGAGTCGGCTCTTTCACAGACAGAAGATCAGGAAGGCACCAGGCCCAGACGGTGTGTCACCCTCCACCCAAAAGTCTGTGCTGACCAGCTGGCCCCCATCTTCACGCAGATCTTCAACCGATCACTGGAGCTGTATGAAGTCCCCTCCTGCTTCAAACGCTCCACGATCATCCCGGTCCCTAAGAAATCCTCCATCACAGGATTAAATGACTACAGGCCCGTCGCCCTGACATCTGTGGTCATGAAATCGTTTGAGAGACTGGTGTTGACCCACCTGAAGGACATCACAGGGCCCCTGCTGGACAACCTGAAGCTGAACAAGCTCAAAACTGTGGAGATGACAGTGGACTTCAGGAGGAGCCCCCCAACACTGCCCCCCCTCACCATACTCAACAGCACTGTGTCTGCTGTAGAGACCTTCAGGTTTTTGGGATCCACAATCTCCCAGGACCTAAAGTGGGCCCCCAACATCGACACTATCTCGAAAAAGGCCCAGCAGAGGTTGAACTTCCTGCGCCAGCTCAGGAAGTTCAACCTGCCTCAAGAGCTGCTGATTCTGTTCTACTCCACCATCATCCAGTCTGTTCTCTGTTCTTCCATCACTGTGTGGTTTGGATCGGCCACCAAATAGGACAGGAACAGACTACAACGGACTGTCTGGTCTGTAGAGAGAATCATTGGTTCCAGCCTGCCCCCCATCCTGGACTTGTACACCTCCAGAGTCAGGGAAGGGGCAGGAAAGATCACTGCAGACCCATCACACCCTGGACAAGACCTGTTCCAACTCCTCCCCTATGGTAGGCGCTACAAAGCTCTGTACACCAAAACCACCAGACACAGGAACAGCTTCTTTCCACTGGCCGTCACTCTGATGAACAGAAACATCGGTCATACTGCACTATTAACTCCATTTGCACTATTACCTTAATTCCATTGTCATTGTTATTGTTCTTTATGTTCATATATATACTTTTGGATATATATTGATATTGTACATAGTAGTTACATGTTTATGCTTACCTCTGTTCTTTTGTTTATTTGTATATGCTGTGTATGTACGTTGAGAGCAACGTAAAAACGGAGTCAAATTCCTTGTATGCGTACGCATACATGGCCAATAAAGCTGATTCTGATTTATGATTCTGATTTATCAATCAAAATGGCCAAACATTTCAGCTTGTTCATACTTTCTCTGTTTTATCTCACTGTAACTAATATATCTTGAAGACATTACATCGGGTTCTGGGAAACATAGACCAAATACTAAATACATTTCTTTTTAAATAATTCTGTGCAACTGAGAATCCTATAAATAAGCACCTTTTTGCTTAAAAAAGCAGGAATTGAGAGAGAAACGTCAAATTCTGCATTCATTCACCAAATGATGAATAGAAAATGGAGTGCTTTAAGTTCCATGCAATCATAATTTGACTGTGTATTGTAGAATCATCTTCCATTCATAAAAGTACTTCAGTCTTTGTGGTAACCAGTGTTCAGTTTACCAGCCAGAGAGAGGAGGTTACCAGGAGGTGTGTGTCAGCCCTGCAGTCACAAACCACACCACTGCATCATGTGGGAAATCCCACACACACACTATATTAATAGTGCTGCTACAAGGACAAAATGGCAGCAGAGAATGAAGCAGTGTTTCACACACTGTCTCTCCTCCCCCATCCAGCTGCCGTGGAACATGAGAACCCCCCTGTTTCCCTGCAGAGCCCTCTGACAGAGAGAGAGATGGGAGAGAGGCGGATCAGAGGACAATGCTTTGGGAGGGGGGAGATGTAAAGAGAGAGTGCAGGTCTGCTCAGTCTCTCCTGCCCTGTAGCTCTAGATTACAACAGGATGGTAACCTGCTCTCTCCGAACACACTACTGTAAACATGGGTTAATTCTTATGCATGACTAATTATAGAAAGCTTTATTTTATGGGTCAAGATCAATGCCATTTGATTCTAATGATATTGCAGAAGGATGGAGTAAATATTCATTCTTTATCTTCCATCCAAAATGTATTCTCCCTACATGTTGGATGGGCTGGACTGGCCGACACAACTGGTCCATAAAACAGTTGGTTCCGTTTTTTTTCTCAACTGACACTGATATATGATGTATGATATATGTCGGTCTGTATCATGCTCTATATTAATGTGTGTGAGCTCAGCTGACAGGTTGTGTCCTGCCGAGTAGAGAGCAGAGAGTCGTCTTCCGTATTGGACAAATATTAGATAAATAAAACACATAAAGAATCTGATTGATTACACAGACAGGGACATCCTCATTAGACGTAATACTTTTGGGACAACTCTGTCTCCTTGTGGAAAGCCTGGCTCATCACAATGGAGTATACAATTGTGCAATGCCACTTTTTTGAAGGTATCAATTATGTTTCCTCTCTCTTAATCGACCCTGATTTCATACTAATTACATGGCTTTAGTGTTTTTAGGGAGAGGCATGTTGGTACTATAAACACAGGGCAGCGTGAAGATGGTGGTGTGATCGATTGTGACAGGGATGATTTTTTTGTCGTAGTCCAACCATGCATGTTGGTTTGTATTCTTGCTGAAATACACAGTTTTGTAGTTCTTTACAAAAACTGTTACCTTTCTTCTCTAGTTTGCACAGACTGAGTAGTACTTTTAACGACGGGTAAACTTATCTGAATTTGTAAAATCAGAGGACTAGCCCTTTATAAAAGAAATAGTCTGATAAAAGAAAAGTTGAATGAAAATGAAGTGAGGTATTCAGTTGATCAATATCCTGCTCTAACTTTTCCCTTTGTACAGTAGAATCAGAGTCAGACTGGATCCACCAGGCTGCCATATTAGCTTCAAGGAGCTAATGCTAACTGACTGCTACATCATGGACCTACTAAGTAGACCACATATTCCAATCTGCATGCTTTCATGTCCTGCGACATTAAAACATCCTTGTGAATTACTGACTCAGACATCCATCAAACCAAAAGTAACCCCCAGTGATTCATGAGACTTGGTGGGAAAAGGCAGGAACTACAACAACTTTCAATGGGAAGGAAAAGGCAGACCCACAGCTGCAAACTCTATACAATGTCACATGTGACATGTGGTTGATTACTTTTGCAGATTACAGTTTGAACGGTTAAAGTTAACTCTTTAAACCCTGAGCCACCTAGGACTTTTTTTGGGCTGATTCTCGAAAATACTATACCCATACTCAAAGGGGCCCCACTCTCTAACTACAAGGTCTTTTTTAATAATTCCAAGGGATTATTAACACTAAGAAGGGTTTGCTCATATGAATTGAGTAAATATTATGTATATGTTACTGGTTAATAGCTCATGAAGATGGAACACAGCTCCACTTTGAAAATGTCAAATTCGTATTTTGAAAAAGCACTATTATTCATAATACTATATTAAATGAGGCTCAGTAACGCCTAAACACCACCCACCATCATAGCAAACGACAGCAGTAGTGAAAAGAAAAAGAATTGGAGTGAATTGAGTGAAGTATGCCAGAATTAGAGACATAAATGTTACGCGAGGTCACGAGAGGTCGTCATGTGAGAAACAGCCTCTCCAGCTGTTCCATTGTACTTTTACAACCTAAATAACTATATATTTAACTTCCTTTATCCTTCTACATGCACAATCTATCACATACAGCAGTTAGAAATCATTTTGGAGAGCTGGAACCATCTCCAAAGCCTCTCTAGGCCGCCGACCTACGGGAGAATTGCGCAATAGCGGTTGTGTATTGGACAGCTGTAGGGCCCCTGGTTGGTCGATTTTCGTTTTTTTTTGCTCTGTGCACGTGTCTGGATGTGGCCAATCGAATGGCGTTAACAGATTTACCAGGAAGTCTTCCGAAAAATTTCGATCTACGCCGACGACCCGGCGCGTAAAAGTCGCGAGACTGCCTCGCTGGAATGTTGCCCCCCAGTTTATTTGCTTCAAAAACGTGAGTACCGACCCAGAATTTTTTGACAAAGTGATAGATGCTGGGGGCTGCTGTACCCCCGGTAATGTTTGAAGTGTGTCCCGGAGACGAAATCGGAGATATACGTTCGAAGCGTGGTCGAATGCTATTGTTGCTAAGTACCTAGCTTTAACATGGACGGTTGAGAAATGACTTTTGAGGGGCTATTTCTGATGCGTGTCTCGGCCAAATGAACGCGAAAAAGTGACGATATTTAGCATGAGGCTAGGAATGTTGTCGTAGATCGTGTTTTATTGTGTTTTGAGTGTTTAAAGTGTTACACATGCTTCGGTTCATGAGAGATTCTTCGTTCAAACGGTATGCTGCATTGTTGTGGAAATATTATATTTGTTACTGAAAATTGCATTCTGCGGTTCAGCTTGGTACTGTTCAGAACCGGAATTTGCGGAATTTGCCCCCCGGGGGGCGGGTCAGGGCCCAGAAAGGGGTTTCACTATAATGGGAAACCTTTTT
This sequence comes from Leptoclinus maculatus, assembly GCA_032191485.1. Lineage (NCBI taxonomy): Eukaryota > Metazoa > Chordata > Actinopteri > Perciformes > Stichaeidae > Leptoclinus > Leptoclinus maculatus. The sequence continues at coordinate 3,419,757 of JAVDOI010000027.1, read as the reverse complement.
TTCTAAATGTTGGGGAAAAGCCACATACTGTATTATTATATAGTAAACTTCATGGTTACTCCAACAAATACATCTACATCCTATCAAATTACTTATGAAGTACAGACTGGATTATCTTCACTAGCTTTCATACTAAACATATTTGGTTGGTTGTATTTGTTTTATGTTTGACTGACTCATATTGGGTTACAAAAAGTATTTTTGGGTGCTACAGAATATATTATTGTTCATTATAATTTCATTGATAGAAATATCTCATAGTATAACACTAACAATATTACCACATGGTGCCACAAGACTTATGCCATGAGTATGTACAGCTGCAACACACATTCATCGTCATCATCATCATCACCTAACTAGCATGCTCTGTCTAATGCAGCTAAGTATTTGACAATTATTGATCAATCAATTAGGCAGAGCTGCTAGTCAAACACCAGACTGGAAAGTTAGTTTGATAATCACTAGCCAGACACGTTTTAGCCAGCCCAGTGTGTCGTTGAAGTTAGTTTACAGTTAGATATTGACCAAGGTCTCATTTCCTAAAAGCTTCTTGAAGCTCAGTTGAAGCTAAAATCTATCTTAAAGCCCTTCTTAAACTAAAGTGTTTTCCAAACACTAAAGACACTCTGAGAATTGACTGAAGATGAACGAATCTGCTATCTTTATCTGCATTTATATAACACTTCTCAAGCCTTAGCAACCACTCAAATCGCTTCACATGACATGTCAACATTCACTCATCCACACACACATTCACACACTGATGACTTTAGGAGTAATGAGGGGACACTTGGACATGCAGACTGCTGGTGTGAATTGTGTGTATGTATGAATGCTTTTATTCAGCAGGTTTGACACAGAGATGATGACAAATTCAGATGTGCATATTTATGAAACTAATGGGAACCATTGGATTTCATAATTAATAAAACTTACTTTCACCCAGGGACATGAATTATGAAGGGTGGCTAACTGAAAGCATGATTTTCATACTTAACATTACCACCTATTTTTTGTGTTGTTTAAAACATTCATGTGTTTTTGATATATCTCACAAAAAGTTGAATATGCCAATTTCTAAAAATGTGTTCATCATCATTCTCAGCGTAGTTGACATTACGAAGCTCTTTAGTGCTGCTTTGGGAATAGATAGGTTGTTATCTGGACAGGAGGCGCAGCTCAATCATGTTGATGTGAGTAGGTCGGCTACACAGTTGATTTGAAACTCTGGTCCAATACACACGTATGAATGCTTGAGAAAAATGTCACAATGACTGTTGATAGTGTTGACAAATTGTCCTGTGACATGGATTTGAAAACAAAGGTGAACTGTCTTTTTTCATGTGATCGGCATTCACCGCAATCATTCTGACACACACTTTCAGAGAAAATACTATTTGACTGAGGTGTAGCTCCAAGACACCGCCTCCGGCAGAGCCCCTCACAGATAACAGCTTAGAGATGGCCTCCTCTCTTTCTTCATCAAACACACATACACATAATGAAACCAAATGAGCAGCCATATCTGTGTCTCCAAGGCTTTGCTCTATGAGACAAGATACTTGAGCATCAAGGACAACCGCTGCTATCTCCTCAATACTTAATAAGATGAGTGGCTCCCTCTCTCACACACACACATTTAACTGTGTGATATAGACATAGACACACACACACATATGCACAGACTGAGTGAAATAGCAGCTTTGACCTTGACGCCGCCTGATGAGGTGCTATGTGTGCTCACGGTCATCTGGCAGCTGGATAAGCAGCATCCCCCACACACTCAGGCAATGTTCTGATCCATACATGTGTTGAATCAGAGAGAATCTGGCTCAGCCTTATACATATTCATGCTCTGCAGCTCCCTCTAACCAACTCTGGCTCTGCTACTGTCTGTGTGCATGGGATGGTTCACACTTGCCATGTTTCAGTGGTGCAGAAAGGATTCATTTTTCACCAGAGAGGCGTGGGTGCTGCTACGATATGAGGAGATACGCTTTATCTAACACACCCACACACTTCAGAGTGGGTGCATTGCAGAGAAGCAGAAATAATTGCATAAGACTGACTTCGACAGACCATTTACTTCAGTGGCTCAGAAGAAAGGCAGGGGGACAGCTTGAGGGTGTGTGTGTGTGTGTGTGTGTGAGCCCTCAACTCAAGCATTAAAACAGTTGTGTGTTTCTCTGCTCCACCCCACACGATAGGAAACTAAATCCAATCAACCTGGCCTTTTTTCAGAGTGTGTGTGTGTGTGCCTATGGCTCGTGTGTGTGTGTGTGTCTGTGCGTCTGCTTGAGTGTGTCCCAGCAGAGCTATATACACTATAAGCGTGAGAGCTCCAGCTCGGTCCAGACCTCCCCTCGCCTCTGCTTCTGTTCCTACCGGGCCCATTTGTTCTGCTCTGGAAGCTGTGATCCATTTAATACTTGTGTGTGTGTGTGTGTGTGTGTCAGTTAAGGATTAGTTTTAGGCTCCCCGTTGTAACATTATCCCCACCGTGTCCCTCCAAGTGTCACCAGGGGTCTTGGGCAGCAGACACAGAAAACAAGAAGGGGAGGATGGGGAGGTGAAACGTGAGGAGGAGGAGGAAGGGGAGGGGGAGGAGGGATGTCTGATAAAGTGTTTAGGCCTGAACAAAAGAACAGTTTAAGATTGAAGTTCCTGCATTTCCTCAAATGGGCGCTGGATCCTGGCTCCAAACTCTATACTCTAAAACAAAACTAGTCAAGTTCCTCTCTTGAAATACAAAGTGCTCACAGGACTCGTGGATGATAGAGGGGGCATTCATGAGCATTCATGTCATGACCCAAGTCAGCATGGCTGTATGCAGTGGTGGAACGTTACCATCCTTAAATCGAAAATACCAATTCAATACATCACTGTAACTATAGTCACTCCAAGTCCTGCATTCAAAATGAATACAAAAAGAAACTTTTTGAGTGCACACTCAAAGTATCAGAAGCACAAGCACAGTGATGTTTATATTATTAGGCTAAATATCAATACATATGGATTCAATCTAAATATGTTGCTTGATAAAAACATGTTGTGAATTTTGTAAATAAATTTCGACTTTTGGACTTTACAAAATAATTAAATAATTGGATTACAGGAGTCAGATATAATCCTACGCAGCAAGCACTGCAATCCGACCGACAATGTTTTCTTCCCCTCTCCTCGCCTCTGCTTCACTCTGTGGGAGTCTATGCCGCGGCCCTGGTGCACTCTGTGACACACCAGAGCAGAGCGGTGCACCACAGCAGAATGAATATAGGGGAAACATTGATTCGTGTAGACTTGCTGTGTTGATTTACATGGATGTCAATGTTATGAATAAAGTTTGAAGTATAGCCCCTCTGAAGCCAATTAGGTGATACACACACTGATACAGACTGAAGACCGCTGCTGACGTGGCTCCTGCAAAAGGGAAATAAAATGTTGAGCGTTCATGATGATGTCATTCTTTCCCAACTTGCCAATCAATTGTTCTTAAACTCAATGAATACAGAAAATATTTGACTTGAATTTCTCCCATGTGGACCGGTACACACATACACACACACACACAGACAAAGACCAGGGGAGCACAATCCCTCATTGACCAGTGTGGAGAAATGGCTTAAAATAGACCCCCTTCCAAAAATCCTGATGGGCGCAGCGTTAACTAACAGCTCGTCCAAGATGCCTGGTCACAATATGTACGGCATATCACAGGATATATATTTTACAGGACTCATATGAAGGCTGCCCTACAGTGTGCAATAACCTTCAGCAGTGCATTCAGCTGGGATTGGCTCAGTACACACTCATTGCCGGAGCTACTGTGTGTGTGTGTGTGTGTGTGTGTGTGTGTGTGTGTGTGTTTGGGGTTGGGGGTGCTAAACAGGTTGGTTTGCTTTATAGAACCATGTGTTCCCGCCTCCTGTGTATAGCTGACATTTTGGCTGTGCACACACACACACACACACACACACACACACACACACACACACACACACACACACACACACACACACACACACACACACACACACACACACACACACACACACACAGAGGGTAGCAGGTCAAAAGTGCACCTCCAACCTAATTAGCAATAAATTCTTCTTGCTGACATTCCAAAATGGCAGCAAACTTATTAAATCATGACCGACACCCACCGAGGCTGCAGTGTGTGTGTGTGTGTGTGTGTCTGTTCACTCTCAAACTGCAATTCATTTTGAAAACATTAAGCAGTGACAAAGGTTATGTTAACCGAGAAAGTTCCAAACTTTGTAAACGCTGTTGGATAATTCCTAATGCTAAAAATGTCAAGAAAGTGAGCAAAAGCATGATAATAAGGAGCCTTATGCAGAAGCAGCTGTTGAAGTGAACAGGCAGGCTAACATAGTGAGGACATTGACATTTCCAATCCTGATGATGACACTGCCTGTTAGCTTTAATTTAAATAATTAGCAGTGCTATTGTAACTACCCAATAAAAACATTAACCGTATCTTTACCTACCTTAAATAATATTTTCTAAAAATAAAAGATATCAGTGCCATCAGTAAATTACCAGAGGTGTTATGAAGCCTTGAGTTCGGCATTTTGGCCGTCATCATCTTGGTTTTAAGCTGTCGCCATGTTGTTTTTTTACAACCAGAAGTGACACGAGAAGGTGGAGCTAAGTAGAAATTAACGCAACCAAAATGCTACAATAGCCTTTCATCAAGTGAGAGGAGTCGCCCCCTGATGGACATTAGAGAGAATGCAGCTTTAAGACTTCAGCATTGACTTCACTTTTCAGAATTGGAGGTTGCCTCCTGCTCTTCACTAATGTGAAGAAAATAGGTCATATAAATGAATACTATTGGTAAACATGAAAGCACATTAGCCCTAAGAGAGCCACTTAGACATATTGTTTGTCTTTATTAGGGGGACAGGGGCTCTTTAATGGGAGATAGCAGGTTAACATTGCATGCCAAAGAAAAGTGCTTAAGAACATCCGAAAGCTGGGAACCTGAAGATGAATTTGAGATACAGCTCAGCATTGTGTGCCAAGTGGTTCTTGACACACAATGCTTTTATTAAAATCAATTGTGAAAGTGTAAAGGGTTTAGAACATTATGATGGAAATATATGATGCCATACTTATGTTTCATAAGACCACAGATTTAGTGATCAATTTAACAATTAATTACCATTTGAGAATTGATAAAAATTATCAAAAGCCCCTCCAAAATACCACACTTAGACACCAAGACCTTGACCTTGAGATACCTTTGGTATCAAAACCTTTATAGATTTGGAGATTTCTGATAGAATAGCATTTTTCCACGTTTGGATGACAAGCACTTCTGTTCTGGAAGCTGCTCAACTTATTGTCAATATACCTAGGAAAGCCATACATAGTCTGAATGCCCTCGGTCTGAAGTTTGTGGTTGTAAAGTTTCATGAGGCTGTGATCATCCTAGAGGTCACAGCAGCTCATTTTATAAATTGATGGTCAAGTTTAAAAAAAATGAAAAACCATGTGAAATGTCCACTATGGGGACTCACATCATCACACGTGAAAACAGTGGGGCTCAGTGGATCCACAAGAGTCTCAGTAGGTCAGTCATATCCAATATATACAATTCTTAGACTGTTTAGGGTCCACAGTATGCAGAAATATTCAAATACACCATTTTTTAGAATAAATAAATAAATAGCATGCAAAAAACTGCATGGTATATACTGAGGTGAGAGGTCAAGAGACCCCTTCGAAAATCATCATGCCAGTTTTCTCTCGCCAAAATGTAGTTTACCTTTGGAGCCTTTTAATGAGGCTCTTTCCCAATCAGTCCCCATATTTCCTAATGTCTTTATACTATTATACTGTGTGTATTATCATGCACCAACCACCAAGTCAAATTACTTGTATGTGCAAACATACCTCTCAATAAACCGCTTTTCATGGCCACATATGCTGCACTGATGCAAATGGTTAGTGTACCAACACAATGCCAATGGGTATGGAACATAACTGTCTGTCAATAGTAACAGCATGTCAGTCCAATGCTAATGTAGCATACTAACAAGACACACACACACACACAACACACTCATCTGATTTGTCAGTAGAGATTGTTTTTTCCAGTCTGCCAACCTGTGAATGGCATGGTTCACATAAGAGACAGTATTCAGGGTGAGATGGAGAAACCTGAAACTCAGCTGATGTCTCTTCTTCCTCTGAACCATAGAGCTCCAATAAAACAAATCAATGAGCCTCACTGTTGCACATGTTCCTTCATCAGCATGAACTCACACTGTGGTTTATTTTGAGACAATCCCACATGCACCGCCCTACTGCCGTAAATACACACTGTGGATGAATCCGCCACTGAATATAGTCCCCCAAAAATGCACTATTTACTCCTGTTTGAGTAACGTTTGATAAAAAACTATAGTGACCAGCTGTTTTGAGAAATGACTTCAAATGAATTATAATTCCAAAACAGTCCGGCCAACTCCTGGAATTAAAGTTAATTACCCACAGCTGATAAAAACAAGTAAGGACAATCTCTCTCTCACATACCCAGATGACTTCTCTCATCATGCATTGACAGATTAGAGATTAAAACTGGGGTAATCAGTTACAGGGTTTCCCCTGATAGGCCTTTTGTTTTACCTGAGGCCAATAAACAATGTGCTGCTCAATAATTCATCTGTTCTGCCGGAGCATGGCAGTGAAAGCAGGAGAGGCTGGCTGAGACATGCTGAATCTGATACTCCATGGACAGGCTAAGGCTTGAGACTAAATGGAAGCTGCGCTGCTGCCAGATCAGGAGACCATGTCCACAGTAAAACAAATACAGTTTACACTAATGGCATAAACACACTATAAATCATTTTGTCTGATGACAACTCCCACAACCCAACTGTATCTGGACGTTTGCCAAAGAGAAATATCAGTGTACTCAGACAAAAATATCAAACAAGCTTCATGATGATCAGGATGTCCCAGGTCAGACTGAGGAGTGGAGAACATTTCTGAAATAAATTCAGGTTGATTGTGAGGAATTAGAGTTAGAAGTGTGTTTTAGTAGGATTTATAGCACCCCTAGTGGTGAATAGGAAGCATGTGGAATGCCACATTATGCTTGTAAAAACTGTCAAAGTATGTGAAATGTCACCAGAATACTTATCAAGTGTATAATATGTTTACAGTATGTTTACTATAGAAGTGTTGAACCATAAGAGACAATCATTGAATGTATTAATCTGTAAAGAATAGTCAATAGGGACAGACAGGGATTTTAAGACAGGCATTACAGGGAACACCAGGACCAGAGCAGGAAGTGAGAGCTGGGCCTAACAGAGGGACGCACACGCAGAAGGAGCAACAGACCAAGGCCAATAGGTCACAACGAGGGCAGTCAGCTGACTGAGGCCAGGAGGAGTCAGCTGAACTTAAGCCAATTGTAACTGAGACAGATATTTTACGGACTATGAAAGGAGATTCAAAGGAAGAATTCTTTCAGTTCATCACATTTCATCCTGTAGGTATCAAGCTTCCTGATTGGAGCGTGTGTGAACTCTTTTCCGCGGATCATATTTCTATCGATAGTGTAATTCACTTTGCAATTGTTTTAACTTCTGTAAAATTAAATACCATTGATCATGATTTGAACCGGCTGAGTGTTTGGCACGGCCGGGAGACGTGTGGCTCTCGCACAGTTCCGAGGGGTACCTGAACCTTATCATGATCAACATTGTATTGTACATTTTTATATTTTTAACTTATGTCTTGATTATTGCACTGTGTTCATTGTTCATTGTCATCATCATTGTTTATTGTTATGCACCAGTCACCAAGTCAAATTCCTTGTATGTGTAACATACTTGGCAATAAACGGTTCTGATTCTGATTCTGATCCAGAACAACAGCACAGTGACGACATTGTATGTGTATATATCTACACATATATGTGTGTGTTCTCATGTTTTCATGTTCACATTATATCCAGAGCTGCAGTCAAGAACAGTCGAATCCAAGCTATTTATGACAAGTCCAGGCTTGAGACAGAAAGACAACAGCCCTTCAATATTCCGTATGCTGTCTCTTCCTGTTATTCATGGTGAGACTGAAATGTGATTAAAGCACAGTGACTACATTGTATGTGGTGTACGTTCATAATGTTACAATATACTGGATCTGGGGAAGCAGGGAACTTGTACAATGGCAGTACATACACTTTTGCTTACCCTATTCCTACATTATATATATGTTACTATGGAAAATAAGCTCTATCTTTACTTGTATGTTACACTAGAATGGTAAATGTTAAATGTTATAACATTTATTTTGACATGTAGACTGGAGGATTCAAACCATGGATGACCCGCTCTACCGCTGAGCCCTCTGAACAGTGCTGCGAGATTAATTTGAGCCCTAGCCCTATTTTTAGGCCTCTGCTCAAAAATTGCATACCCATACTAAAAAGAGTGTATTTCTGCAACTACAAGATCTATTTTAATAATTTTGATGTTATAATAAATATAACACTTGTGAAATTTGTTGAGATGTGTAAATATCAGTGTATATGTTACTGGTTAAGAGTAAATGAAGATAGCACACAGCTCAAATTGAAAGGTTTCAGGTTCGCCTGAAAAAAAAGCACTTTTATTGTTATTATGATGCAGCTGCAAGTCTAAAACCTCTCCCAAATCATAGCACAATATGTGACCCGTCTCTGTGCAAAGTTTGACTTTGATAAAGTGAAGCAGAACAAAATTAGAGAGGTTTTAGTACAGAGAGGTCAGGCGAGGTCACCAAAATGGTCATTTTGGAAACATCTGTTCCATTTTAATTTGATATACTATATAACTATATATTTCACTTGTTTTATCACTAATGGTGTTCAATACATCCAAATACAGCCGTTTGGCTTTTTTTTGAGAGCCAGAATCCTCTCTGAGCCCCGTCTGTGTGTCACTGTCATCATGGAGCTTGGCTGACTCCTGTTGCTCTGTGTCTATGCAGACCTGTAAGTCACCAGCCCATTGGTCGATTTCAATGAATGACCCCTCTTTCGATGCGTTAGAGCCAATAGAATTGAGCCAACACCACGAGGGAAAGATTGACAGCACTCTTAGCCAGTCAAAATCCAAAACGCACCATCTCTCGCGAAGTGTAAAATCTGATACGCCGAAAGTAAAATCCTTACCCCCAGCTCGCCCGGGCTCAAATTCAACCCGTCCTCACGGAAACAGAATTATGACAAACAGGACGTCCGTAGAATAGATATTTGCAACAATACCCGCAGATTTGATCCTTTGTCTCCACGAAAACAGCGAAAAGGTGAGCTGTGTTTCTGATAATTATCGATAAAGCGGTTTGTGGTTCTGGTGCTTGTTGGCTCATATATCTGTAATGGTTTCATGGAGATATATATTGTAGATATCTCCGTAATCTGTGTCAAATTCTCTTGCTTTCTGGTATCTCGGTTTTCCGTGTTAGCTTCTAGCTTTGTCTTGGTAGCTACGACCGGAACGTGGAGTCGGCTCCCTCATGGCGAAATATGAGTGATAATTTGGTAATTCTTTTAGTTGTTTGTTTTAGTTGTGTAGAATTGTGTTTGGAGTGTGTAAAAATGGCTTACATGATCTTGTAGCCCAGACATTTTTCTTTAACTGGGTATATAACATATGTGTAACATCATTATATTAGTTCCTGAAAAGTGCATTGTACGACACTCTGTACGCTAAACTTTCTCGATGGAACCCCAGATGGTCCGCAGTCGGGTGTTAGCATGGTGAACTGACAGCAAAGCAAAAGGCCAAGACCAAAGACTGTCACAGGCAAAACTGATGGTTGAGACTGTGACAAGTCTGAATCAAAACACCTACAGGAACCAACCAGGTCTATCATAATACCAACAAAGGTTTCTGGACGAGATTTAAACTGAACTCAGAACTTTAGTACGAAAGCAAACAGCAATGCACACATCTCAGAATGACTTCTGTACGCCATGAAGACCTTGTGATGCAGGACTTCCATTCTTAACAACAAACCTGTTTCCTCTGAGGTGACAGCCCATCATCTGTCAATCAAGTGAGTTTTTATCATTCAGACCTAACATGTCTTTGTGTATCTGACCACATTTGAATCAGATGTCATGTCAAGTGTTAAACCTTGACTCCTCCTGTGCTGCATGTTAATTTAAATTTTTTTCTTCAAGTGTGTTCATCCATGCGGTCTAGCTCTGTTACAGTTACAACTCCCAGCATGGCTCTCTGATTGGAGTGGATTTGGCCTTGAAAAGCAGAAGGGCTAATATTATTGAGCAGAGAAAGGTGTTGAGTCTTAGCTGAAGTAGGTAGAGGATTTATTTCTCCATGACTTAATTTGCATCTTTGTGCCATCTTATGTCATGAATAATGCATTCTGGGAGTCTGCCGCTCTGCTGCTGTTAAGATGCCTCACAAACACAACACAAACACTATGGATATCAATTTAGGCATTGGAGACTGCACGCATACATAAACAAATATGAGTGACACATACTAAGCAACAAACAAGAACACACCCACTCATGTATTTCCTATGCTAATCTTAAAATAGATGTATCTCTTTCTTTACCTCAATATATTTCTGTTTCCAATATAACAGCAACAACAAGTGAAAGCTCAATAACATTATCTCAACTTGCAAACTCACTAGCCAAGCAATGTTCACGACAACTAGTGAATCTTTTACCTAATGAGCTGGCAATAGCTTATCGGAGACAGTATGGTGTCACCAGATTACAATGTGCACAAGATGAGCATGCCGTCATTACTACAGAGCCAAAATGTGCATCTATTTGAGGGAAGACTCTCATCCATCACTGTGCAGTCAGAAGTTATTTCCTGGTGTCAATACCTCCTGCAAGTCATCCTTGTTTTGCGCTTATTTTGCTCGACTAATCGTGATGCAAAGACCTGCTGGCAATCCCTCACAGTACATGGAACTGCATTAAGTATCACCTCCTAAGCAGTGCCCACATTTAGTTCCAGGAACGAAGAGGAAGAGTGGAAACAAAAAAAGGAACCTGTAACAATAGTCAAACGTCACCTTTCCATATATTCTTGCAGTGGAAATGGGCATAATGTTGACTGGTTATTGTGATCATGAGGAGAACACTGATTGGCTGGAGACCCCAGACGAACACTGAGCTTGCACACACTCTCTACATCCCCATATTTCTAATGTCAAACACTGAATTAAAGCATGAAAGCCGGTAGTGTTTTAGAACTTAGAGGTACTTTATTGAATACTGTCAGACTTCAGTGAGAAACTGCAGCTGCTCTCCACAGCATGAGAGTATTCAATGCCTATTTTAGTCCTGAGTGTGGGTGGATTTCTGACTGGGCTACTTGGTGAAGAAGAGAAGCCTGAAGCCATAGCAGCCACAATGTGTTAAGGTGAGACAAGGCGAATGGGGCCAACCGGGACGAGCTGACAACTGACTGGATGCAAGATGGATGGAGTGAGTGAGAAGCCAGGAGGGGAAGAGAAGAACAAGATATTGGGAGACAACAGCATACACTTGAGCCTGGTTCTTGATTTTTAAAAAGGACTATGTCGATGACAACCATGAGGTATTTAGAGCATATCTGAGGGTTCCAGATCTTCCTGGGTGTAAATTAGAGCCATCACCATAATTGCTGGCCGGGCAGTAACGAGGGGTTGTCCCCATGGTGCCGAGCCTCTGCAGAGGGAACACGAGCAGAATCAGGCAGGTATTTATAGGTCTGCTGTCGTTAGGACCAAGCTCCTGTTTCTGAGTAATCGCCTGGGGTTGTACAGACATAATAATACAACTTATATTCATGCATATGCGCTAGCACGCATACATTTACACAATGTAATTGTAAAAACAGCTGCTTTCTTAGAGGATAATTGAGCAGGAACATCTGGACAGGAACTTAACTGCAGGTTAAAAAAAAACTTTAGACCCCCATCTCAAGTGCCCTGTGTGTGTGTGTGTGTGTGTATATCCATGTCATTTGCAAACAATGTGGCTCCTCCATCTCCCATAGATCATGTTTCCCACTCCACAACAAGGTAACATGACACAAACAGATTCCAGATCAGAAAGACTCTCTTTGTTCTCAAACCTGAATGCAATCTGGAAGCATCTAGACCACAGCCATACAAAGTAACCACTAAATACAACAACATTAAACAACGCATCAACACAAAGAATTGAATTGGCTCTTTGGTAATCCCCAGTCGCTCAACCACAACACGACAAAACCAGCACACCATAAATCCCTGCTGTTCTCACTTTCACCTGAGCAGGCAGCCAGCAGGTTGGAGCAGAAAGAGGAAGAGGACTAGTGGCATCTGATAGGACCGCCTCTTTTCACTACACATAAATACTATACGTTCTAACTGGTTAAGAGATTGACAGAGTGTGGCCTGAGGAAATATGTAGGGAAAACCAAATTGGAAGTAATAACTTCCTGAACCATGATTTTCTCTGTGTAACCTCTTTGACCATGCCGGATCCACCAGTGGGGTCCATCAGCACAAAAGCAAACACGGATGAGCACTGTTCAAACCCGCAGAATGTTGAAACTCCAGATCTCAAAGTTTCCAAAGAAAGCAAATATGTCAGGCTCAATGTTATGGAATGTGAACAAACTGATACGCGAGACTTCTAGAATATTTACATTTGTAACGGTCCAGCCATAACAAAAATGGCATCTTGGATTTGAATACTTCCATTAATGTCAGCAACACACAGAGCACATATGTGAAACTGTCAAACAGTGAGGAAAAATGTAAATGAATGAAATGAGGGATTTGGGGTTATACGTGCTGTAGCTTCCTAGTGTTAATAAACTTTGTGAAAATGTAGCACATTGATAACTTCTCTGAGAGTCTGATCAAAGCTCAGCTGTTTAGAATGAGGTTATGATAATGATCCTCCAGTGTGTCAAGTCAAGAAAATCCGCCTCTTGTCCAAAGTGACTCACATAGAGGTGATTAGAGGTTGGATCAAAGACTATATGTTCTGTTATGTTAAAGGATCACATTTCTCTCCCTAACAATGAGGTTCACATTGTGTTCATCGTGCATTGCAGTCGTAATACTTATCATTTTATTGAGTGGAATTTTTTAGATACATTGGCATGACTGAGCTATATGTACATGACACATGTCAGTTACTTTCCTGTTCCTGTTCAGCTATTCATTACTTACTACTAGGAGTTTGACATTTTTCTGAAAGCTGTAAAGTTGCATGCAAATGTATAAAAACATGGATCTGAAATGTTTTATCATTATCCTATCATCCATAGAAAGAACCCTGTCCACTACTATGTTCCCACAGGACATGAAAGCAACACTACAGTTGCTGTAGCTTTCATTATGAACCTACAACCACCTTACAATGGTGGACGATTTCCGTGTCAATCTTTATCAGAACGTCCTGCTTTTCTCTGTGTCCATCTGCCGTGGTCACTGTCTTCTTGGAGGGCTTTCATGAATCATATATGCCCACTATGGAGATGAACAATAATGAACTAGTGAGGCCATAGTATGTCTGTTAATCTATCATGGTTTCATGGCTCGCGACCATAGTCTTCCTCCAGGGGAGACTTTGGGAACTGGGAGGTAATTTCCAGCCTAGTTCCTGCTTTTGTTGCTGAGAAGCACTTCGGAGAGGAGAGAACAGGAAACGAGCTGAAGAGCATGGATGAGTGGCAGAGGAGTGGATGTTAGGGGTGGGGGAAAAAATCGATACAGCATAGTATCGCGATATTTTGCGTGGCGATATTGTATCGATACACGGAAGCCAAGTATCGATCTTTTATTATATAAACTATAAACTTTTTGGTATTAGAAAAATAAAATCAATTGCTTTTTCAGTCCACTAGATGGTGCTGAGTTGTTTTCTGGTGAGGTCAGCAGAGGTCCAGGGTCAGCGTGATTGGTCAAAACAAAGATAGCGACATCGGAGAAAGAAATCAGAAATGCGCCGTGTTTAAATCAGACGTCTGGACTTATTTTGGATTTTTTAACAAGGAAGGGAAGGACATGAATATGACACATGGATATGACTCCGTCGCGGCGTTTTTTCACCAACACAGCTGTGCTCAAGCTCTACAGAGAAGTGAAGCTTAAAGTTGAGCAATCTTTGAGTACAGCCGTAAGGGTTGCATTAACTTGCGATGCGTGGACTGGACGTCAAGCGCAGTGGATTCCTATGTGACTATAACAGCACAATATCTCACAGAGGACTGTGAGATATCACAGAGGACTAAGTATCGTGATAATATCGTATCAAGGGACCTCTGGTGATTCCCACCCCTAATGGATGTTAGAGCTCTGAGCCAAATAATTAATTTGAGGAAATCTTCCTCTGCAGTTTTGACCTTTGCTTTGTTGAATTGCTTACAGCTATTATGAACACATGGCTTATTTGTCCGTAGCTCATAACTTATTCATTTGTGTTTTCTATACAGCACAAGTAGGCAAGTTAAAAATGTAGATGGTTTCATAACTATTCCCTCTCTGGATGCACAGTTAAGCATTCTCCCATATTTCACCAATTAGTCCATGAATGAATCTATCGATAGACTCCAGCTTTTTTTCACAAGGCAGCATTAAGCATGATGACACACCGGCTCTGTGTCCCTGTAGCGCAGACAGTAGCCTAAATGCAAAAGAACCTCAATGGCCTCAACACAACCTCATGTGGCTAAAGCATGGTCTCTCCCTAGCACAGGGCTGCTTGTTATGGAGCTAACAGCTAACTCTACAGAGGTTGCATGACTTGATTATGTTCACTTCAAGCTCTACTCTAAAAATAAGTATTGATCAGAGGTAAATTATAACACTGATCATCATGATGTGTTCAAATTTAATCTCAGAAAATGTAGTTTTTGAGGACAAAGAAACCATAGCTTGTATATAAGAAGTGGGACGTAGTCATCTTGACGTCTCTTATTGGTTTGACAATTTCGCCGTCGCCATCTTGGATTACAGCGGTCGCCATGTTGTTGTTTTTGCAACCGATGAATGGAAGTTACCATTTTTGGAATGCGGAGGAGTGACGTACAGACGCCGTAGCGGCGACGGCCTGTCAATCACAGTAGCCCCGCCCTAAAGCATACCCTGCTTTATGGTTTATTTGACTCTAAATGGACCATAATTTACGAAATGAACATCATGCTGTATTGAAGAATACTTGAAACTAGAGATTGAGACCATAAACTCATGTTTACAATGTTTACTGAGGTAATAAATCAAGAGAGAAGTAGAATAATTTTCTCAAAGACTTCCATACAATGTGACTTTTTTTTGCAACCGGAGGACTCGCCCCCTGCTGGTCAGTAGAGAGAATGCAGGTTTTACGACACTTCCGCATTGGCTTCACAACCAGAGGTTGCTGCCTGAAATAATCACAATAAATGACAATAACAAAGTAAAAGTGTAATATTTGGCGTTTACACTGACTACAGGACAGTTTAAATAATGTTTTAGGATGTTGGTGAAAAAAAGTTAGTCTGGAGCCTTGCTGTCAATTATAGTTCTTAGAAACAAAATTAGAATCAGCAGGTCAGACTTTGGCAAAATCAGATATTGGAATCAGCCAAGATCATTTCAATCTGTGCTTTTCTAGATAAAAGAATGTATATTAGTCACACCACAGAGAGGAACATCGGAATGTCGCAATGGGGTGGAGATAGAATACTGGTGGAGCTGTGATGTATACATGTTGTACCACGACGCTAAGATTAAGTTGCTCATTTTGGATCCCTGAAAGGTCAACACTTTCCAGGCAGCTTGCAACTGATCAATTGCAAATTGGTGTAGCATCAGGGCTTCCCCATGTGGAGTTGGAAGAAGTCAGACATCTGGGCTATCTCACTTAACTTGCTACTGAAAATGTATGATCATTGTTAGAAGTTTACCAAGGTTGAACTCGAAAGCCCTGCATGAATGTACTTCACCTATGTGAGCGAAATCACTGACTGCTGTGATTGAAACAGATTTTGAGATTTGTCCTTTATAAATGTTGATGTGACTGAGTTGCAACAACTGAACCGTCACGCTCTGATTCAAAACAATGGCTGTCTGGTATAGACACAGTAAATCCAGAGCAATCCTGTTTAGTCAGGCTTGTGCTGGTTCAAATGCTTCCTCCTCGTCTTCTCATGTCTGTGCTTCTTTCCATCCTGTCTGCAGCTCCTCCACTGCTCTGCTGTGTAGAGCTGCAGAAACACAGACGACTACACACCTAGTACACTCTCTCTCTGCTTCTGACCCTCAGTCTGTGGTCACCTCCTCCTCTTCCTCCCCTACTCCACTCCCTTGCTGGAGTGAGCTCAGGTTTCAGGTCTAAAACTCATTAGTTCCAGCGCTTTATAATCCATTACAAACAAACAGGCAAACATCCAAGATTAATGGCAGTTCAGTGGCTGAGAAAAAGACTGCCTGAGATTTAGAGCTACCACACAGCTTCACACTGCCACGCGCGCGCACGCACGCACACGCACACACACACACACACACACACACACACACACACACACACACACACACACACACACACACACACACACACACACACACACACACACACACACACACACACACACACACACACACACACACACACACACACACACACACACACACACACACACACACACACACACACACACACACGCCTCAGTGCAGTTTGAGCAGGACTAACAAACAGACCGTTATTTTACCTCTGTCTCCATCAGTTGTTCAGCTTGTTCATCAGTCTCCTGTCTTTTTTTCCACCTTCTCTTCTATCCTTAGCTACAAATGGAGGTCTGACAAGGGGGGGGGGGTGTTACCATGGCAGCGGATGCCCGGGAACCTTTTGGCCAGAGACCACTGCCTGGCATTCCGGCATCCAAACACTACTCCTCTTGCCAAATGAAATAACAGTCAGTAACAGACAAAGGCTGACTGGACCCCCCCACCCCCCCAGTTTACCATGTTAACGGTCTAGCAATGACATCATCATTCCACATCCAGTTCACACGAGTCAACAGCAGTGTGTGTGTGTGGGGGATCACTGTGAGAGCCAGTTTGAATTTGAGCCCTTCAGCACACTCTCAATCTGCACTTCTTCAAGGCCTTAGCGTTAGTTCTAAATTTAGGTTCAACACTGGAATTAAGATTACATTTCACTTCAAATGGAGGTTTATAACAAAAACAACTGCACTCCAAAATTCCTGGTACAATAATTGTGATCTGACCAAATTGTTATAATAACTTCTGTTCATAATCTTGTACCAAATATGTTTCATCCTTAGTGTGAAAAGATTGTTTAATAACAGGTTATAGATCATCCAGCTAAAAATGTTTTTTCTTCATTCTTAGTTGCTAAAAATTACACTTTAAAGACTTGAAGGTTGTAAAGTGACTTGTTCGCTACTGTCAAATTAGAGAATGCTGCTAATGAAATCAGCCAGCAGTAAGCAAAGCAGAAGTCATTGGAAGAGGAAGAAGAGGAGAAACACACGGATAATCACTAAATCTGTGGCTGAATGTTCAGCAACATGTTACTGAGCTCATCCTACTGATGCATGGAGGCTGAGCTGACTAACACTGAAAACCATTCTTCTGGTCCTCTGCCTGAAACAGCCACACCATATTTTAGCACCAACAAATCACTGACTGCCAACCTATACACTTGGTGGGGATATGTCATTATGATTGATTATGGGTAGTTATGAAGTTGATTTTCATATTGTTGTGAATGAACTGATGGCACAGAGATCACATTGAAAAATGAAACACGCAGTAGTTTGGACAAACTTCAATGACTTCCTAAGTCAGTTAACCAAAGTAAATACAGCACATAAGTTCAACTACTTTGTGAGAAGACTGAGAGAGGACCAGTGGAGCAGCGTGTCCTTTATGAGCCGCGTTATGACTGAAACAGACTTCCTGTGGCTGGCTCCCTTACCACAGCGCTCCTAAAGGTTAAACCCACGTAGACATTTACCAGGTGGCTGAAAAACATGAAGCTGTCATGTTTGTGGTATTGACGGCTTCTCGCTATCTTGTTGGGGCTGAGTGGGAACACAGACCTACAGGGTCCATGAGCACATCAGGCTGGGCAATAATGAGATTTTCCTCCTACTCAGGACCACATGGTGCTTTCTACTCTAAATCACATAGTGCTGACAGGGTCGGAGTGCTCTCATAATGTAATGGACTAATAGACACCACTTATGTAAACCTAGTTAGAGCTGCTGTTGCTGGCCTTTGTCCCGGCAGGAACACACTTTTGTTCTGTTAAATGTAAAGTTCAGCTTGACCTGGTTATTATTATACCTTTGACACACGTACGGCAGTGAAACAACGGAATGTCTGACAGAATGCCACTGCACAGTTCATCCTCTGAGGCCAGCCATGGTGTTACAACATTCACAAACAAATGTCTAGTTATGTCACTCATAAAGCACAAAGCACAGATAAATGCAGTTATTTGTTTCAGTAAACTCTGAACTCTGTCATCATTTATACATAAACACAAACAGCTGTACAAATACATTTTTACCAAAACATCTCCATTTGCATGGTCTAATAACACAATCACAATTCTTATATTCATTTGTGAATTGTTAACTTAGCATTTTAAAGGAGAATTGTGTCCTTTTGAGGTCGTTTGGTGATTTACTAAAACCTCTCGCACTCTTGCACTGATCGCTGTCTTTGGGCGGTTGTCAATTCATCTCCTAAACACAGGGAGAAATGGAAGTCGTAATAATAATAGAAGCTAACATCCCAGTGTGAACATGATCCAAAACAAACCGAAGGAAAAACAAAGGGCTTAAATGGGAGCTCTATGAAAGTCAGCAAACAGAGAGTTTATATGCAACGGTTCTTCCCGTCACTTGGATACGTGTCTGGATCCTAACTCCCTGTTCACACATATGCAGATGCAACAGGATACTGTTGTTTGTGAACTGAACCTCCGTCCTCCACTACAAGAGACAAAGACACAATGATGTGGGGAACTTTATGCAAATGTCCTCTCTGAAAGCTAAACAGAACCACAGGGTTGTTTCTACTCCACTCAACTACATAAAACCATATTTCAAACAAAGTGGAGGAATAGCTAGGACAGGGGTCACGGTCTGGCCCCTAGATGTACAAACGATAGAGAATTATAAAACTTTTATGGAGCGCTTCTATTTTAACCTGCGCAGCTTTTCTAGCCTTTACCGCACTCATTCAGTGGTCCAGGAAACACATCAATCAATTACATGCGTTGTAAATCACATCACGTGATGCTACTCAGCCAATCAAAGGGACTGCAGATGCAAATTAGCTTAAGCTAGAATCTGGTACAGTGCATCGAATGGTGACATTTATGTTTAAACTGTACATGGTCCCTTTCAAATAAAGATTAAAAAAAATAAAAAATATGTGTATTCTGATAAACTTCCCGACTCGAGTGAGATTTACACACACAGGAGAGACGGGCGAGGAACCGAGTAGTCGGAGAATAATACGTGAGTCAGAGAATGTCACATGATGTTTTCCAAAAAGAGAAATGTGGCCAGCGAGACCAGAGCCTTTAACCAAGAATGGACAGACTTATGTTCATTCTTCACACAGGCAGTTCAAAACAGAATCAGATCAGAATCCTAACACATGAATTCACTGCAGCAATGATTTTAACAGAGAGGAATAGAGCTGAAACAAAAAGTCCCTGCACACACATTTCTCGTTTAGAAGATGAGAAAAATATAATATCATGGTTTTCTTGGTTGACTTCACTCCACACCTGAATGAACTGAATTGAAAGCTGCAGGACAATTCAGTGAAATGATTTTTTCTAAAATGAAGTACTTTATTTTAAGAGTCACATTTTTCAAAAGATTTCTGTAATGTATTTTATTCTTTAATCCAGCCATTATTTTACTTGAAGCGAGAGAAGAACCTTTATTTATTATTAGAGTATGTATTATTTATAATTCATCCAGTTCAATTAGAAAACTGACAATAAATATTGTTGAGTCATTATTCAATTAAACTTTCTTTATTTGATTTGGCAGTCAGTTGTTGACAACATACAGACGTTAATACAACTGTTGGCTACTTCAATATATACGGGACTAAATCATAGTGCAAGTTGGACATTATTGTGATGTTCCGGACCTTTGCATGAGGAAATTCTCTCTAAATGGACCTTGTTGAATTATAATTGAATACCGCTGTGCTAGGAGTTGGGGTTGAAACCCTGAATTAGATTCCCAGTTCTTCCAGACCCTGCAGAACCCGGGGCGGTCCTGAGTTTAAGTACCAAAATGGTATTCGAGGAGAAAAAGTAAAATCATCTGCATCTCAACTGAACACAACACGACACAAAGCAGTTCAAAGAGTTCTATGTTGAAAAGCTGAGGAACATAAAGGCTCTATTTTATTTTTGAGTGCAAGTTCATTGATATTGGAATCAGCATCTGATGGAGGGAATGTGTTTTCAATCAAAGTGCGTGAGGGGAGGACATCAGAGTGGATGTGTGTGTCAAACACAGGACTTTCACCAAGGAGACTTTGACTCATTTTAATTTACTCTTAACTTATTAAAATCAAAACATGAGTCAAACCATGATGTTTTACTAAACCAGACCAAGACATTTTTTTTTTTCCAAATGACAACATCAATCACACATTTCAATCTAAAGAAAGGCAGTTTCTTTTGGCTTTCCTGCAGACCCTGGTAATGATCCTAACTGGAGAAAAGGTGACCTGTGGTGCGCAGACAGCAGTGAAGGATGACAGTGTTTAGTATGCATGGCCACGCTCCTGACTGTGGCACGGTAGCAGAGTGTTGATTCACATCAAAGCTCACTGCTCAGCTCCATTCACTCAATCAGTCAGTCCCACTGCAGAGCTTGCATCCTAACAGCCTTCAGGCCCTGATCTCTGCTGAAGGAAGAACACGGCTGTAGCTTCAGCTCATATCTCACACCCACTCTATGTCTGCTCCTTCTCATTCCACAGAGTCACTGCTGCTGTACTGCTGGTTTGCACGCTTTGTCTCAACAAAGAGCAGGCAGCTTCTACATGAAGACTGTGTCCCTCCACTCGTCCACAGCGGTGCACTTCTCCTCATCTCAACCGAACCCGGTGACGGTTGGGATCACTGGTTGGTAGAAGGTTAGGCCAAAACAGAGCTTGTCTGTATGTACTGTATATTGTGTCAAACTGAGGTGAGCTACTGCTAGTCAGTCAGCTAAGCTTGTCAAAGTGCCATGAATTCTGAGATAAAACCCAGTCGTGAAATTATCGTAGTAACAAATACAGAACACAACAAGGAAAGGGAAGGAGGAAGTCTCTTGTTTCTCAAACGTTTCACTTTTAATGTGAAACATTTGCACAGGAAGTGTTGCGTTTCATTGTTGGAATCTCAACAGCGATGAAAAATAGATCAGCAGAAACGATGGACAACATTTGTGCTCAATAGAGAAGGTGAAAGCAGCAGATATGAGTTGACTCTGATGAAACTAGTGCTGTGGAAATGTACATGCTCACAAATTCATCAAGACAACAGTTCCACATGGAAGAATGAAATGAAAACCATCATCTCACTAAACTACAGAAATCACAGCCTATCTCTCGAAGACACATTTCAGAAATGACAGCATTAGATTAATGAGGCAAGTCAAAAGTGGTGAAATTGGTTAAAACGGAGAGTTTTAGATGTGTTGTTGAATGTCTCAAAAGTTTTATAATGAACATTTTTCAGACATCTAGATGTAGTTTGACCAGTAGATTATGGAATGATATCTGCACTGGATCACTATGGGAATGTGATCCATAGAGAGGCTAAACCAAATTTGCATGTCCAGCCGGCCTCTCAGGGTAAATATTCACACCACGTGAGCCAACAGACAGACAGCTTTTCACACTGCCTGATGAACTCTCTGCAGAGGACAGTGCAGCTGAACCCTCATCTGATGAGGTCCACTGTTCAGCTCTGCTGCTTTCTTTCCATTAAAACCCTGATATTTCCTTTATCCATATCTCAACTGTCATAGCAATCTGAAAGCCTATTTGAGATCAAATGATACACGTGACACCAGCTTCTTGAGAAAGACTATTTTCTCTTCTTTGTTGGGGGCAGCACAGAGACTGTGTCCTACTGGTCCACACAGACACAATCCATTGGTTTTATCAAAATCATGATTTGAATGAGTGACATTTTCAAAAGATGAAATATTAATTATAGTTGGCATCATCAATGTCCTAACAAACACTCACAAATGCACTGTAGCAATTAATGTAAATTCTGTGAGTTTTTTAAAGGAGTCCTGGAAGACCCAAACAACAAGCAGCTGCATCTTTGGTGATTGTTTTCATGTAGAAGCAATATCAATCAATCTACCACACTAGCTTACATCAGGAACTAGGCAACACTGAAACCATTCCTCGCTCTTTCTCCCATTCACTTGGCCTCTGTCTCCGCTCTGCATAATTCATGGCCCTGGTGCTAATCCATTCCTGTTTGGTGGCGTGGTGAGGATTTAGAGAGAGGCCCAGCCGGGCTGCCTGTGTCTGTCAGCCGGCTCTCCTGCTCTGCTGGGAGCGTCTCGGTTGCTAAGTGGCTGTTTTAACATCCACGACAAGCTGGAGAGCCGCGACGCACCGCAGCACCCTGTCAATATTCATGCAGCGCTGAGTGAGGCGACATTTACAATGTGACCAAACATAAAAGCACTGCCAAGTGATGCTAGCACTTCTGAGCTGCACGCACACTGATACACGGCAGAGTTCTTTCTAATCTCACACCATGTCTTCTGTTTCATACAGCCCAATCACAGTCCTAAATACTTGTCTCACACACACACACACAGAGACTCTCTCATTGGCTACAGGTCCACATCAGAGGTGTATGGAGGTCAGAGGTCATGGCTCCTCCTCATCAGACAGCTTCTGGCCCCCCGTGATCCTCCAATAATGATTAGAAACAGCTTCTATGAAGTGACTGTTTGCTAGCAGCCCTGATCTGTCATCATCAGCCAGGAGGCAGCGCCTCTTTCGTGATTTGTCATCTCCTTCCTCCTCCTGTTACACCTGATCCTCTCCTGCCAGTTCTGCTGGACAGTGAGGCGTCACACCAGGGCAAGAGAGCATCTCATGCTCCACACAGAGAGAGGAGAGCCCACCACGGAATGGAGAGAGATTGGGGGAGACTGCCGGGGGAGTGAAGAAGGGAGATAAGAGCAGAGGACATAAGCAGGGCTCTCCCTGCCTATCTAAAACTAAAGTGGTTATTTCGACCGCCTAAAAAGTTGATGAGAAAAGAGCAGAAGAGGCGACAGAAGGAAAAATGTGAAACCAGAGCATAAACCTTGAAACTCAAGTATCATGATGGCACTGGCATCCTAAACTACATAGTGATGACTCAAATGCTTCGAAGCTTCTACCGTTGCCATGGTAATCGACATCCAGTCTAGAAGTCCATCAATGTTTGAATGCATCTGTTTTTTTTATATGCATTAGCCCCAAACTCCCCAAAAGCCCATGAAATGAATGTTATATGTTGGCATCGGCTCCAGTCTGTGTATATATTAATTTGTTTATTGACCGAAATATGAGCAAGTTTGTTTTTCTGAGCTATCACTGGCATGTATTTATTGTGATTATTGCACATTTTGTGGCCGTTTTCATTTCAATAAAATGAAAATCCCTGAAGTCAGATTTTTGTCCCGATCTCTCAGAGGGTTTTACTCAACACTCTGCCTGAAAAGAACACTTTTATCCAGCAGCTGTATCTGACTGAGGCTACATCCACACTAATACGTTTAAAACGATCTTCGTCCACGCGGCGTTTCAGCATCGTTTTCGAAATGATCTCCGTCCATACGCCTGAAAATGAATATCACGTGACTCTTCACATACACTGGGCATGCGGGTGGGTGCCGGTGTTAACAGGAAGTAGATTGGTTGCTTAGTTAAAATAATACAACAGAGTAATAAAGTAGTCTTTAATAATGAAAGGTCAAACAGACACAAACTCAAACAGACACATTTCGTGGAAAGTTTTAGAAGTTTTATTTTTCAGACTAGTTACAGCGCTGTGGGTCTTGCTCTCTCTCACATCAAATTTACTTTAATATTAACACTTACACAAAATAGTTTACTAGATTATGGGTTCATAAATGTGGTCAACACACGTCTCTCACTCGTTTCCTCTCCGTTTCGTTGTTGTCTGTTCTCACTCGTAGCTCTGCTGGTGGCTGAAGTCTCTGTCGTACTGAAGAGCATTTACTGCTTTTGTTCCTTTACATTTTATCTGTGGACTTCACAATAGTTGTGCAGAACAAAATAAGCATTAATAAGAACAGGAAAGTCCTCCGTTTTGTGTCCATCACCCTCCCTAAAGCCGCTAAACGTGACTTCAGACAGCCGCCGCTCTGTAGGGCTGATAACGCCGCTCACTAATCGCTACAATAAAAGCTGCTTCCTCCGCAGAAATGCAGACTTTAATTGAACACCTGCTAGTAAAGACAACAAGGTCAGCAACACCTGTAATCAGTTGTCCATGTTGAATTAACCTGGTAGTCGATCGGTAATCAATGTTGTTGTTTGTGATTTTCCGGGAAAGGGTCGTGATAGGGGTGTGACGAATCAGGGAAGGACACGTCATGACTGCTAAGAACCAATCAAGTAGCGAATGCAGGTGTGGGCGTTATCGTTTCCAAACTTATCCGTTTTCGACCGTCCACACGAATACGCAACCCCGGAGTTTTCAAACTTATCCGTCCTCGGGAGCGTTTTCAAACTCCGTTTTCGGTGCTCGAAAATGCCGGCGTAGTGTGGACGCTCAGTGTAAACATAGCAAAACATATGCGTTTTCAAATGGAAACGGAGTAGTGTGGACATGGCCTGAGATCTGTTGCTCTTACTGACTGACAGAGGGACAGAGTGAGAGGTGACTGAGGCCGGTAAAGAGGAGGTTCTCTCTTCTCCTCTGTGTATGTAAATGTTTTAAGTTGTTTCTAGAACTTAAACATTATGCGGCTCGTTATTCATTCCCGAGCACTGCTGCTGAATTTCACCCGCTCATCATTAATATCCTCTGGTGTTTCACTGATTGCAGGCGTAGTCTTCCGACAGAGAGCCGAGCAGAGGACATAGAGGTGAAGTAAAGATAAGGTTGGCAGCGGTTACAAACAGGCTCGGTAGTGAACGACACGCTAGCGTGCTGACGGATTCTGGGTTTTTATCTGAGCTATTGTTCTCCGTGAAACTAGCTGGAAGGGGTGTAATGAAGCTCCGGTCCATTTCATGTGCGCCAGACTCTGTTTGAAAAATAGCCTTTTAAATGCTATACTGTAAGCAGTGATATGATACTTAGAAGGCCTTGTGAGCTCTGATTGATTTGGTATGCAGTGAACACGAGAGGTGTGAATCTTCACTGGCCTCACGATTCCAGTACCATTCACATGTCAACGGTTCAAATGAACAATCCTTTATGCCGATGTGAAGAAAGGTACCAGATTAATATATAAGATAGTGTAAAGAGTAACATTTCCGGTGGAGTGTTTAACTGGGTTAGTGGACCAGGGAAAATGACTTCATGATTGCAAAACTTGCTGTATCCTCATAAAGCATTTTCGTTCTCAGAGCGTGTATTTATAGCACTCACATTCTCACATGTACAATTTAGAGTTGGATATATGGTAAGTCACATGATCCCTGAAACAGGGGTCCCCCAACCTGCACAATAAAACAGGTCTTCTGTCATTGTCCTCCTAATCAACACGGGTTGTCTGATCTGGCAACCTCACAGTAAGGGTGACATTGTTCATACATGCCTTCCAAAATGCATATGAGCATTGCAAAAATTATGAGTATGTTCTGATCTCCAACCTATATGGTGAAGATTTTTGTCAAACTACTTGCTTGATGTTAGAGAAACATTGTAATCATGTTAAAAAGAAACCACTGTTGATATGAGACTCAAGCAGTGGTCTCCGGTGTCCACCGGCCTCCTCCCTTAAAGGTCCTGCAGGCGCTACAACATCACACTACTTCCATAGTCGCTACTTTCAAAGTCATTATTTGCATGAACACAACAGGTACTTGTCAGGAAAACAGAAGCTTTTAGGTTTAACTCTTAACGAAGCAGTGGAACTGTTTGGCCAACAAGCCACACACCAAGGCTTCCAATGAGAAATTAAATGGGCATTGGTAGTGACACACTCTAAATTGAGTGTTAAACTCACAACAGGCCTATCAGTATCCCCCCTCCTCTTCCTGTGACTCTTACCCTGTGATAGCCAGCAGCTTCAGCCTTTATATTAGCTAGACGTCACAGCCTAAATCTGCAAATCCGATCTCCAAATCCAAGTTTCCTCCAGAGATGGTAGCCTAGACCCGTGTTACTCTGCTGGGACTGTGGAGCCAATAAAAGAGTCCAAATAGACTTCTCTTTCTATTATCTACATATGTTCTTCACTTTGTTCTGTTATTCCACAAGAATCTCTGCTGAGAAATTGCCAATTTATCCAATTCACCAAGTCCCACTCTTTATCTTCTATCTATCTTCTCCTCTTCCTGAATGTGCACCCAAAGCCTCAGACCAGCCATCACACCTTCCTCCCAACAGACTTCTACATGCAGTCAGTGGATGTGGGCTGTCAGAACCAATTAGCAGCGGCATGCTGGGAAACAAAAATACACACTGATGTGATCAAAACATCAAATCACATGATAATATGTAAGCAGCACCACAGAGAGACTGAGGACCAGCTGGTAACCTGGGCAATAAACTGAAGGACACACAGAGCCTCCTCAGTGCACAGGTAAAATGGAACACAGGGAGTTTGGATGAGCGTGTAGAGGAGCCAACCATCTACGAGAAGAGGAGGGGCTCTCTTTAGAAATTCATATGTAGGTTCCATTCCTCATATGCTGATAAATCTTGGGCCAACTAATTTGAAGGATAACACCCACTGCTTCTGAGAACTTGAGGTGGGCATTTGTCCTTATTTTTGGAAATTTTCAGACCGGGTCCCTCCTTGTAAACTCCCCCGCACTAACAACTAAGAATCTGAGCCTGTAGGCAGAGTGAGCAGCCTCTTAAACTCTCTAAGGCTGTAAGCAGCACCACGCTGCCCTTTAGTTGCCCCATCAGCTTTTTTGCAGTTTGCTGCATCTTTTCTTTAAATTGTTGTTAGGCAACCACTGAATGAGTGCGAAAGTTAGCTTAACATATGAACTGTACGCTACCCGATTGCCTTACTAGCAAAGCTAATATAAATGTAGCGCTCTAGTTTTCCTCCAGGCCTGCTGTTTCCTGTTAAGATCAGGGGAACAGGTTTATTAGAGTCATAGAGCAGAGACTCCGCTTATCCAGCTGAATTCCCCACAATGAGGAAAAAAAGCTGATGACGTTGAATTGTTTTTCATTTTGAGAGGTTCAGGCCACTTCAGTAAAAAGCCCCACAAAGCCCTTCACTTTTTTATTGAAAACAAATGTAAAAATCTGTTAAAATGCTCTCTGTCTGATCTCTTTACACATCTTATTGTATGGTGTGTCCCACATACATTACATGGGTAAAAGTCTGTGAATGCTGCCCATTTCTTTACTTCTGGCTGTTTAGGTCTTTAGTTTGAATGAAGGGACTACATTCTTTTGTCCAGAAGGTATTGTGAGTGAATGCCCGTGGTTTCAGAATGAGAAGTTCAACAATCACATATGTAGGTGTAAGGTTCGGGTGGCCACATGTCTCTAAGGAAAGCATCCACTGAGTTTCCACTAGTCCACAGGCTTTCACATGCTTTTACCCGTTCCGAAAGGGGCTTGGTGTCTGGGTCCAAGCACCTAGCTTGGAGCTAGCGTAGCCATGTAGACTTTGTGTTCTCATTACTTCTACATGCTTGTTTTGTTGTCACCACTAGAATGATTACAAAGGTCACAGTTTGTTGCTTGTATTACTTTCCTTGTTTGATATCATTCTTGCTGACCTACCCGTTAGCTAGGTAGTGTGATTTTTATGTGCCTCTGATGGGAGCGACCTGCAGGCTACAGGTTTCTTTGGGACTGAAATCAAAAATCGCTTTGTCATGTATCCATGATGTTGTCCAATCAAACATGAATTTGAGTGCTGGACAATACTTTTTTTGTCTAGCAGATGGTTTTGTCATTGCCACAGATAACTAGCAAATCATAAACAACAGTGCAATGTACAGACATTTCCAGCAGCTCCAGTGGAGATTAGTGGTAGACAAGTGTAAAACAGAGAGGAGGAGGACAGGAACTCTCCCTGCAGTGTTGTTCAACTGCCTGTCAGACACTCAGCCCATGGTTACCATCAGGCTGCATGTGTGTGCGTGTAATTGCGCTAAAAGGAGTGAGAGAGGGGAGGTGAAATGTTAATGAGGGCAGTGGGATGTGAACAAACAGCTTCCAGCTTGATGAATCCATTCAGACAGAGACAGAGATGGAGGCACAGAGACACAGAGAGAGGGCTGTTTCAGGGGGATCTTCAGGGGTCAAACACTCCAATTTGAATATAAATGACACAGATGACCCAGCAGCTTAGTGTTGTGTGTGTGTGTGTGTGTGTGTGTGTGTGTGTGTGTATATCCCTGGCAGTAATTTTAGCACACCTTATACACCTTGTGCTCATTCATCCCCTGGTTCCATCACACAGGAAGGACATACCCGGCCTGCGGGCTCTTTCCTAGGAAGACTTATACACACACACTTTGTTTGGACTAAATGGAGGAAGACGTGAACCTAAGAAAGCAGCAGCAGCTACATCATCTCAACCTTCATCATGGGGGACACATTACCAAGGTCCAGTTAGAGATCATTTCCTTATGCAAAGGTCCGTACATCACAATAATGTAACTATGATTTAGTGCCATATTTGTTGAAGTAGCCTAGTAGACATCGGTATGTAGTCAACAACTGACTGTCAAATCAAATAAAAAAGTTCAATTGAACAATTCAACAATATTTATTGTCGGATTTCAAATTGAACTGGATCAGTGGGAGCAACGCTACACCAGCTTCTTGACAGGGAACAGTGATGACTGTAGGAGAGAGGAGGAGCATCCCGGCAGTGATCTTAGGACACATGGTTGCCATGTGGTTAATAGTCACAACCATCTTCTACTAAACATCTTCATATGCTACAAATTTGCTTGGCAGGAGGAAACATAAATGCAGCCTGGATCATGTTAGAGGGAGGCGGTCAGGGGGATAATTGGGGGAAAAAAGCACAGGACTTTGACACCAGAGACCAAGGTTACATTTCTCCATCCTATTACCCATCATGTGACATTGACAGTCCGAGTGCTGATGTCCACTGGACACTAAGCAGCGCGTCAGGGACAAAAAATGTCATAGTTTTTCCCAACACACAGACTCAAAGGTGGGGTCCAACATAGCGGGGAGAGGCGCCACACTTTATATTTGGGGATAACAAAGACAATCATAGTGATGTACTTGTCAGTTCACAAGCAGTGTAATGGCTCAGAACCTGTGGCTCTTCTCTCCGCTTCACTGGACAAGAGTTGGACTGCTACACCACTGTGGGTTAGGATAAGAAAAGATGATAGTTCATATTGAAAAGAAGTCACAACTCCTGTCTTGTATGTCAGGTTTCCCTTTTCAATATTCAACCAAGACCACCGTCGTTCCCAAGAGCTTTGAGTCTTATTTAAAGATGCTGTGGTTGACAGGATGAAACAGTTGGATACGTTTAGTAAAAATGTGTTGTGTTTCCGGCATTATGCAAATGAGATGAAGATTAATCCCATTTGTAAGAGACAAGGTTGTAGAGGCGAGGTGAAGTTAGAGGTTGAGTTCAACTTAAATTACATTTTAGTTTAATTGTGAAGTGAATCACCTCCGGTGCTGTGTTTTCTTCCAGATGGAACCCGTGTTCCACCTCTAGCTGGGCGGACGTTTGGCTTGATCAACTCTACTCATTATAACTTTAGAGCTGGGCTCACTATCCTTTACATCCTGCCACAGTTTAGCTGTGGTTTAGAACTCACCCTGTTCAGCTGTAGCTCCTCTTTCTCTGCATTTAAAGATAAAGACTCTTCTTCTTTCCAGCTTCTCAAACCTCTGCGCTCACATGACAGGCCTTTTATAATTACACACACCTATCTCAAAAAACACAAAGATGATATGTCAAATATTACTATCTGAAGGTGTAGTGAGACTGAAAAGTCTCCCCCGCCTGTCATTGCCCCTAAACTATTTTCATTTCCATTTCCTTGACTGTATGACGGACCTTATCTCTGTTCCCCAAAGACATTCAAAATCACCAAAGCACAGACAGAAATGGATGAATATAAAGAGAAAAGAAAATCCTCTTTTCTCCTGGTCAGAGGTCTGGACAGATACAGAGCACAAGCCGAGAGCTGCAAAGGTTTCATTGTCCTCTTAAGGACACTTAAGAACCCGGGTTCAAGGGTTTCTTTATAGATTGGGTCATTGTGCTAATATCACGAAGAGGGTATCAGTCTTTAATTACAGATGAACGGGGCAGAAATTGGAAACATCCTTCGAGTTCCTGCAAAAGCAAGACTGCATGTTCTGGACTGCATGTCTCCGTCCTCTGCTCCCAGTGAATGGATTTCTGTCTGTAGGTACAGAATTGACAGGGATATCATATAAAGCATATCTATGACTCCTACTGGGAGTGGCGGCCGTCGCTGAGAGTATGGCAGCCTCTGAGTGTGTGAATGATGACATGTAGTGTACAGCGCTTTGATAGAAGTCTTTTTACCATTTACCACTGTGTGTCGTGGCTAATATAATAATATATAATATATTAGGCATAGAAAAGATCTCAAACGGCACTGCTTCTGATTAATATGTGCATGTTACCACATTCCTAGATCTCAGCAACTAACTTGATGAGTAAAATGTTATTACTATAGATAGAAATTATGGCCCAAATATGTTTTTTTAGCTTTATGATGCTCACTTTGTTTATTGGTCATTACTAAATAATTAAACTTTCAAGCAAATTTTACAACCAGCCTGATTATTTAATAAACCAAAAGTATTAATATGCTAAATGTTTGCAAGGTTACCAAATTCATCCCCTGTGAATCACGAATATCTGCAGCAAGTTTCATGACAATCTGTCTAATCCAGATGTTTTTTCTTTCTGTAGACCGAAGAACCACTGACTTTCTTTTGGGGCCGAAGGCTGGAATAACACCCAGGTAACACAGGCCCGAGGGACATAATGCAGACTCAATACGGAGTTAACTTTACCTCGTATTAGTGCGTTTTGACTTTGGGCTGGTGTTTGGCTGGCACAGTGGATAATCTAAACAACTGCTGTCACTCTTCAACAGGCAGCAGAATATATTGTTCGCCGCGGAGGGCGCTACGGTTGGAGCTAGTTGTCTTATGTGTATTGAGAGGGACCCCTAATCATGGTTATAACTTTATAAAAACAATTAATAACTCATAACAGGGCAAAACACAACAGTTTGTGACAAATAAACAAATTTGTAACACTAATAATTGTACATTTATAAAATTTCACCGCCGAACGGCATGCTGGGTACAGTTCGCTAGCTAGCCCGACACAACAGTCTGTTAACAGCGAGTGGCTCCGTCGCTACAGTAACGTTACATTAAAGAACAGAAAGGAGCGATGCAGGATGAAGAAAGACAGACCGGAGATGCACCGATAGAGTCTGTGCCCGAGAGAGGAGCTGTGCCGTCGGATTCGAGGCCGTCAACCAGTAACGTTAACGTGAGTGAAACAGTGAAGCTAAAGGGTCAGACATCGCTTGAAGAGGCATTTGCTTGAGGCACTGCATACGACAAGAAAAGCAAGCGGTGGAGCGACATTACGAACGCAATAACGATCCAGCTATGCAAGGACATGGTCCCGCTACAGACAGTCGAGAAAGACGGGTTCAGAGCAATGATTAAAACACTGGATTCAAGGTATGTCTGACCGGGGCGAAAATACTTCAGCCAAACTGCTATCCCAACATTATACGAACAAACGAGCAAACCCTATAGTAAGCAAAGCCTTTATACATGATGACATTAACATGTTTTTATATTCTATGTACTCCTGACAGTATAGTAAGCCACTATAAACCTATATAAAAACTAATAATACCGTGATATACCGTGAAACCGCCAGAATCTTAAAAAATACCGTGATACACATTTTTGGCCATACCGCCCAGCACTGGTAGATATGACAAGTCACTTAAACATGCTGAACAAAAGTCTCCAGGGAAAGGGCCGCACGCCTCTGCAGATGCTGGAGGATGTTTTGACGTTTGAGCGCAAGATGAGAGTGTTTGCCACTTCCCCTCCCTGAGAGAGTTCAGAGAAAAAAATAAATCACATAAATTGTGAGTATTTACAGCGTGCAATTATCGGAATGCAAACTGCATTTGGGGAAAGATTCAGCAAGTTCAGGGAGGAGAAAAGCACATTATCCTTCCCCGTCACACCCCTGGACATCAACCCGTCCCAGCTGAACATGTCCGCATTCCCAGGAGTAAGTCAACCTGATCTGGAAATTGAACTGGCGGACAAAGCTGATAAAGACTTATGGGTGTCCAAGTTCAAAAGCCTGACAGCTGATCTCGAAGATGTCGCCCGTCAGAAGGCCATCCTCGCTAGAGAGGACAAATGGAGAGATATTGAAAACCTCCTCAAACCCAACAAACTTGTGTTTGAAACATGGAATGCCATTCCCGACACTTACATGAACATGAAGAAGTATGCATTTGGAGTCCTGTCCAGCTTTGGATCAATGTACTTATGCGAGCAGGTTTTCTCAAGCATGAACTACATCAAATCTAAATATCGCTCCCGCCTCACAGATGACAGCCTGCAGTCCTGTGTGAAGCTCAAAGTCACATCTTACAGCCCTGATATAGAGAAACTCTGCAGCGATGTTCAGAAACAAAAATCACATTAAACAGGTGAGAACATTATCATTTAATAGGCTATTATTTATCTATTTATTTTTATTATATTTAAATATTTATTTTCGATCCTGAACTGATGTAGTTGTATTTTTATGTTCAGGCGAGACGGTTGATGGCTGTAAGTGGCTGAGGAAATAAAAGAAGAGGATGACAGCGCACTGAAATGGACTTTAGTCTTACTTAAATATAAACTGGCCTATTTTTTATGTTTACTCTTTTTAAGATATTAGGCTGCAGCTATATGTTATATTTATTTCAACGTTATTTTCCATTAATATGGGAAGGACTCAAGGCCTGCATAGTTCTGTGTTTAATTGACCTCAATGTAGGCCTACACATGCCAGTGTATTTTTTTTTCTCCTCTTCATAAGAGTTTGATATTGTGTACAGGTAAAGTAGCAAAAAAATGTCAAGAATTGTCTTTATTCTTGTTCTATAATTTCATAAATACAACAAACTATAGTTTTTGTATAGAACTACATACAAAACTTTATAAGCTATGATATCAAATAGCCTTTGCGGATCCAGACAAATTTTATTTGGTGGAAAATAGGACAAAATGGCTCTTTGGATAGTAAAGGTTGCCGACCCCTGGACTAGTACATTGAAAATGGTGATTGTTGTTAGTTGTTATGGTGACAACCATGTCAGTGGGGCCGTAAAGCGTTGTTGCAGCTCGCCGGGAAGAGAGCGGACGCAGCTCCGGGGAGAGATGGCTGGCTAGTTAGCTTGTCTGTCTCCAGAGCTGAAGAAGCGTTAGAACCAGCACTGCCGCTGTTCGGCTCTTTTCTGTAACCAGTGTAGCATTAAAGACTTCTGTTTTTAGTGAGCAAGCTATTTAAGCTTCCGCTAGTTAACTTAGCTTGCTAATTCCACCATGCTTTAATGCTACACTGCTTACAGACCGATAAAATGAGCCGAACAAAGTCCCTCATCTGTTGATATCAATATTCTTTCCTACGTTGTGACACAATTATGTGGATGAAACATTAAGTTGTTCAATTTGACCTATTTACTCTGCTCTCTACACTTTGTAACGTAACTGCTCCACTGCTGATTTTAGTCCTTACGATAAAACCTGACCTCAGTGAGTCCACTACCCGTTCTATTTATATGGCCCTCCAACAAGATCATTCTGAAGAATGTGGGGCACAGAAGATACTGTGTCTACACCGGTCTGTCTGTAATAATGGCTAAAGAATGCAACAGAGATAAAGTCTGCTAATTTCATGAAACCAGCTGTTCCCTGAAAGTCGAGGCTAGATCTATGAAGAACTTTGTGCTTTGGTAAAGAATCTAATCATAAACACATTGGTTGTATGGATATGACTGGGGAAGACGCGGCAAAAAAGTCCCACCCACAAAGCAAATGAGACGAGGTCGGTGTTTCAAGATGGGTCGGGTGGGTTGCTGACATTACTGCAATCCCCTGCACTGAGGACAGTCTAACCAGCTGACAGCCGCGACAGGAGCCCTGTTCCTCCCTGCAGAGAGAGAGGGCGCAGCGAGCACTAAGTTCACGGACCGGGGAAGCAGCGAGGTCTGGGCGAGGGGTGCTATAAACCTCACAGTGGGAGACACAAGCCACCTTCACGCTGGGAGTAACCAAGTCAACCTAGAGCATTGCTGAGGACGATCACGAAGGAAATGGGCCAAGCGATGGCCAGCGACCTGGGGAGAGATCCCATGAGAGAATCCTGAGCGGCAGTCCCTGACCTGCCGAGTTGAATCCCTGCGTGGATGGCCACGCGAAGTGTAAAAAAGTTTTCAGTTCATTATGAAACTATGGCAGCATGATGTTCATTTAGTAAATGATGGTCCATTTAAAGTCAAACAGACCATAAAGCAGGGTATGCTTTAGGGTGGGGCTACCTTGTGATAGACAGGTCTCTACCACCACCAGAGCCGTAACTTCTGTTCACTGGTTGCAAAAAATCCAAATTTGCGACGGCCAAATCACCGAATTTGAGGCTTCAAAACGTCCACAAATCAATGTTATTTTAATATTAAAAGCAATAAACCACATGGGGAAGTTTCACTGATCCTAAGCACTTTTAAATTTAATGAAAATTTCATTTTTGTGACACTGTAGACCAATTACAGTGTTTTTACACAAATCTAAAGGTTTGGTCTGCTGGCCCTATTTCAGCCAGAGTAGAAAATGGAAAAAGGTTCAGAGAAAAAGCTTAATACTGTGTGTGTGTGTGTGTGAGAGAGAGAGAGAGAGAGAGTTTGTGTTGTCCAGAGGCAGCCAATAGCGAAGTCGAGCACATAGAGGATGTACAGAATCCAACACTGGGTAATTACAGTTATCAGAGCCCAGCCATACAAAAGTCACATATCCAGTCCCTGGAGCCTGGTTACAGCTTCAATTGGGTCTCATCCACACACACACACACACACACACACACACACACACACACACACACACACACACACACACACACACACACACACAGTAGTAATCCATCACACCTAGTGATGTAGTGCAGCAATAGAAAACCTCATGCCGCTTGTGTCTGTAGAAGGATGAGAAGGAAGAGGACACACTGAGGAGAGGTGCACTGATGCAAGGCAGCTGAAAACTGAGACACTACTAGCAGGCCTTTTAACATCAACCAGCTCCCTGCTTCACATTCACACAGTTCTACACACACCGAGAAAATGGCAGGTCTTGGGTCTCCTGCTCTCAAGCCTCTCTGATCTGTGGGCAGCTGCTGTCCCACATGATCACATCCAGAGAGAAAGGAAAGGACATCACAGCCTTCAGGCTACACAGCCACAGAGGCAGGTTACAGGGCTGCACAGATTTCTTTTTTTTAAATTAAAATTAAATTAAAATTACCGGTTACAGGGCTGCACAGATTCATGACTCACTCACAGTTTACACACAAAAGCAACCAAATTCATGAGGAAAACAAAAGCACGTGCGAACTGCTCACATAAAGCAAAGTATTCCTTCAACTCCGCTGATGTATGTCTGTGGTAAAAGATACTAATCCAGCAGTAATTGTTAGAATAACTAGCTCCCTGTAACACAGCAGAGTACATGTGAACAGTCTTTAAACTTAAACATGTAAACTGTCTTTAAACATTTAAACTTAAACATGTAAACAGTGTTTTAAACTTAAACATGTGAACAGTCTTTAAACTTAAACATGTAAACTGTCTTTAAACTTAAACATATAAACAGTGTTTAAACATTTAAACTCAAACATGAGAACAGTCTTTAAACTTAAACATGTAAACAGTGTTTAAACGTTTAAAGTTAAACATGTGAACAGTCTTTAAAGTTAAACGTCAACACTGTCTTAAGTTAAACATGTAAACAGTGTTTAAATGTTTAAACTTAAACATGTGAACAGTCTTTAAACTTAAACATGTAAACAGTGTTTAAACGTTTGAACTTAAACATGTAAACAGTGTTTAAACGTTTAAACTTAAACATGTAAACATTGTTTGAATTTAAACATGTAATCAGTGTTTAAACTTAAAACATGTGAACAATGTTTAAACCTTTTGGGAGACAGAGGGAAAAGGCCTGTCACGTCTTCCTGTAGAGTGTTTTTTATATCAGTTTACAAAACAACATGAACTACAAGAGTAGACCACACTGCCACATGAGTCACACTCATCAGTGAGCATAAAGACATATAAGACACAGAAATAGACCCCAGGTATTAGAACTATACACGCTCAGTGAGCATGTGGTTAATGTTGTGAATTCAAATAAAAACACTTGCTTAGGTTTAGGCATCAAAACCACTTAGTGAAGTTTAGTTGGTTCTTAAAATAAGGACGTAATCTAAGTAAAAAAACAATGTAACATAAGTAAGGAAAACAGATAACTTCAAAATAACTCAAGACTTTGGGACATGAACACTGGCCTCCTGGTTGAAAGTCCTGTATCAAGGTTCACATTGTAGTTAACTGAAAGCCTGCTGCGTCTCATACAGACACTAAAGGATGTCTTGTGTGTTGGCATCAGACACAGAGCGCCGTGACAACGCGTTATATTGGACACCCTGTGAATGAGAACGAGCTGCGTCTCTTCACCCCAAAACACTAGAAAACAAACACAATGAGCATCTCTTCACACTCATTGTTTGAGAGGTGAAAGTAATTTGAAGAAAACTTGTTGGAAACTTGCTGTGTGTCTTTCACACATTGAGATAAGTTATGGTTGTTTCTGTGTATAATAATGAAAGCAATGATCGCATCTAATTCAGTCACTGGTCTCTCTAGTCTCAGGCAGCAGCCTTCCATCTCCACCAGCAGCAGCCACAGCTGGAACTTCTTTGGTTAGTGGACTGAATAGCTGTTGATTCAACTTCATATCTAGAATATCATATCTAGAATATCTATAACATGTCCACACCTCATGACAGGACAGCTGAAACATTCACAGAGAACACTGTCACTGTAAAACACATGATTTTTACAAACTACAATCTCAACCGAATAAGTATTTGACTTGTGGTCAAATCCAACACCAAGGAGATATACTGTATATTGATTTCTCAGAAAAAGGAATTACATTTTCAGTTAGTCTTGAAAAGCCACCAAGACCTGTACCATCCACGTGACACACA
Organism: Leptoclinus maculatus; assembly: GCA_032191485.1. NCBI lineage: Eukaryota > Metazoa > Chordata > Actinopteri > Perciformes > Stichaeidae > Leptoclinus > Leptoclinus maculatus. The sequence continues at coordinate 3,382,192 of JAVDOI010000027.1, read as the reverse complement.
CACACACACACACACACACACACACACACACACACACACACACACACACACTATTAACTAGGTATAACAACACACCACACTGCCCCGACTACTCACTTTATTATTGACCTTGTTTTCACCATATTCCATTTTTTAGCTCTTTCATACACATAGGTTCCAAACCAAGAACAATGATCAGCTAGAAAAGAGTCGATATCACATAAAAGAAGGAGCGAGGTAGAACAACGTATAAAATCGAAATACAATCAAAACAAGAACAAAGTCAAATCACTGCAGAACAATAACAAGAGCAAAGTCAGATCAAACTAAAATCAAAATATAGACTGGCTGAGAGAGGAAGGAGTGAGAGGAAAGAAAGATAAAAAGGAGGTTCGGTTGTTCTGAAAAACAGAGAGAAGAAGGAAAAACACTGACGGGCCACTGAACAATAAAGGCCATCGGACGTCAAGCTAAACCCTTTTTACTTCCATTACTGCAAGTGCCATGATGGATGTGAGCCTGCGTGTGTGTGTGTGTGTGCCATCCGTCTTACTTACTGCTTACTAATGCCTGTTTGTCATCATTTGGTGTGTGCTCGTCAGCACAGAGATATATAGAAGTAAGTATTTGCCCCCATTACAAACATCCACACACAAGCATCTCATGTTGAAATACAAGAGTTGGTCAAAATAAGAGAAACGCCAGTTTACCACATAACATAGTTCCTGCTCCAAAAATAACTTGTGAAGGAGCTTGTGGTGAGCCAGGAACCATGACTGTAGGACATGACCCTTGGGTTGATAACAGGATTCCTGACTAAAACTGAGCTCTAGCTTTTTTTATATACAATGAAGTATTTCAAAAACCAGAGAAACCCATGTGATGGGAAATTTTAGTATGCTAGTACATTTATACTGTGATTTAGTTTATGTGCCTTACTCACTAACAAAACTATCTGTGACATATGATTGTGTACTGCGAGAGTGGGAACAGGACCATATGGGTTATGTCTGCCTTTGTGTGACAAGGCTCAGAAGAGGAAGGGGCTGACGGAAGGTGTCAATGGGGAGCTTGAAACTGCTGACCAATTGTTATAATGTAAATATCTGATGTCCCCCCCCTGCTGTGTGCTGAGATGTTTAAGAGCAAGAGAGACACGGGATTCTTGGCTCATCCTCTGCAGACTGCATTGCAGTCAGTATGACGGTGAAGCCTTCTCTGCGCAGAGAATAAATACTTTAAGGACAAACTTCTTTTCTCAATGTTTCTTGTTTCAGTATTATAGGACTCACTCGGTACTAATGAATAGTTTTTTCCATCACACCCACCACTTACTCCTTCCTGTCCTTTATATCCTCCCTTTCCTCGGGTTGTGTTCCCATAGCAGTGTATGGCATACGTTGAACCATCAATCTCTCAAAGACTACTGTGCAAAACATTCAGGTAGCAGGCTTCTTATTCTTAGATGGCCCTTTCCGTCCTTTCCTGCACACTGACATGACAAACCTCACCAGCGGCAGATTATATCAGCTGTGGATAATTAATGTTCATTTCTCAGGTAACTTGACCAATGACCAAAGATTTCTGGTTATTTTGCTCTCTGCAAGCCGGTGTCAGGCTGCAGCTGCACTCTTTTGTAGTTATTGTGAAAATGATCAGCTGTTTCAATGTAACATGTCAGAATCTCTAAGTTTAATTTTCTTTAATTTATATAATTTTTTTATTCTGATCAACTAAATAAAAGAGCTTCAATTGACACCCACCAAAGCCCAGCGCACGGTAAGAGTTACGCGTGGGGCAAAAGGCTTCCGATCTCCTAGCTCCCTTTCTTTAGTTGGGACACTGTCTGAAACCTGAATTCCAGGGTGGGAGGGGAGTATGGACAATCAAACAGTCAGTGAAAGGTCACTGATCTCTCTCACACACACCTCCAGCCAACTCAACACTCAAGAGTGAAAGGAGCTGACTAGGCAATCTCTACTCCTCAGGTTTGGTCACACACATACACCAATGAACTCTATGGTTGAGTGAAGAGAATACATGCTTTAACAATCACTGCAATTGTTTGTTTTTTCTGATTTTGTCAAGAAGTAAAAGAAAGGCAGCAACAGAGTTTATATCTCAGTTCATAGCTGAATTACCTTCCATACCCAAGCTCATCAAGTGCTCCCTAATGAGCTATTGATCCCCAAAACGCCACCGTGCTCCGCTTTTGACACCGAATTTTCCCATTTCCTGCCAACAAGGTCTCTGGCTCTGAGAAAATCTATCAAAGGCAGGAAGGGATCGGGCCTCTGCAGGCGCCGGCCCATTGGTGAAGAAATTGATTGGGCGGTTGGTGCTGACAAACAGCTCTGCTCAGAAGAAAAAGAGGCAAAGTCACAAGCAGTTTGGCCCATACTATATCACCAAGCCGACCCACGATGTCACACGGTTTGTTAAAGTCAGCAGCAGCTCTGCTCCACAGCTCTTTTTCTGAAGGCAGAAAGATAGTATATAGTAGAAATTGTATTTTATTTAGCAGGCCTCTCTCTCTGTTTTCGTGCATCTCACTGAGTTGGTGATGAGAGTCTCTGCTAGCTGGTAAAGGATGCCTCACAGAGACTTCCTCCACTGAGATGCAGTTTTTCCTTCTGGACTTTTTCATTTCACAGGAATATCAGCATCATTTCAGAGTAAAGCATACCACTGAGCGGTCAAACTTCTTCCAGGTGTACATTTCTCTCAAATAGTAGGAAAGGCAGAGGGCTTTTTCCACTACGAGAGAAGCAAAAAAGCAGCTGAGGTTTGGTGAGACCTCGTGCTACCTGTTTAATATCAGCCTAGGAACATGTGTTGGCTGATAAGTAACAAGAAAATTCAGAGGTATGTCTGAGGTCATGTAGAAATATAGTTAGTCCACCTGAGAGCACTGACGAGTTGATTTTTACACTGGAAAATGTTCCGCTCACTACATCTCTTGGTCACTATTCTATGAGAAACTAATTTAAGAGATATTTAAAAAAAAAAATTGTTATGCATTTATGTAAAAACTAGTGCTGGGCAAGTTAACGCATTATTATTGCGTTAACGCATTAATTAATTAACAGCGACAATTATTTTATCGCATGTTAACGCAGGTTTTTTTATAATTAAGCGGACACAAGAACCGGCCGGCATGACGTAGATAGGTTTGCAGTTTGCAAGGTGTATATTTCAAATTGCATCCATTACACACATGAAAATAAAGTTGTGAACACCGGCTGAATATCTATTATCAGAAACATTATAACTGTATTTTAACTGCTACTGTGTAAAGGGAATACTGCTGTTAAAAAGCACCTTATTTGTTTAAAGTGTTTGCAAACCAAATGTTATTGCACTTTTGTTCATATAGCAGTACTTTTAAAATAAAAGTTCGCAATACACTACTTTTTAATTCATTAGTGAATTTTGCGCATTAACAATGCGATTAATCGCAAAATAATCATGCGATTAATAGCGATTAAAAATTGTAATCGTTGCCCAGCACTAGTAAAAACTTAATTCAAATTGTGATGGCCATCTAATCCACAATTTTCTGGAAATTCACAGACCAAAAAATAAACAATAAATCATGAAAATAATTGGCAGATTATTCAACTTTTTACCTATGATTACTTTGAGAAGTAGAAACCTAAAAAAAACTATTTGAAGTATTTGAAATGTGAAACTACAAAAAGTAAATCAATGACAACTTCCAGTACATGGCAGTTATTTAAAAGATGCTTTCTGCGTCTGCGTAGCTCTTGCCTTGATGTCGGTTTTATCTGCCCACATCTGCGACGGACCGCATGGACCTCTGTTCAAAAGTCCACCAACAGTCCAAATTGACTACGTTGACTGTATGGGCGGACATAACTATAAGAATAAACAGAATTGCAGTCATAGGCATCCTAAGGCCTCATGACCAAAAGGCAAAAAAAAGCCTGTCCAGTCAGGGCAGGTTTCTGTTTGACACCTCTGGTCTACCGACCCTCATGCCAACAGTAACCCACCAACCACGGGCTCAATACCCGTCTGCTCTGGCAGTGCCCGGCCCACATGGCAGACATGAAGGGACATAAAGGGGCATGAAGGCACACTGTACACACTGCAACATGCTGCACTCTGTCTAGAAACACTAGTGGAACATGGCATGGCATGTAAAAAATAACAAGGTAATGAGGGGAAGTCAAGAAGCTCAAAATGTCAAAATATGTGGCCACTTGACAGTATGACCCCACTTCTCTTCACACCGTGTAAGCTCGCATTCCTGCTCATTGACGACTTGCAGCTGAATTTTCGACACCTCCAGGCCGGTTCCAGGATCCCTCAACTGCCTTCTAGCTGTATTCACATGCATAACGAGCGAGCAGAACAAGAGCTGTGCTGTCTGCTCACATCAGACACATAAAGACAGGTGGAGCTCTGCTGTGGGTCCTGCCCTCCACGTCAGAGAAAGGACAGGTTACCTTACAGTCTCCAAATACACATGCCTGCTTCAATAATGACTCTCCAATTATAACACAAGAACAATTATTCAGCAGTAATGTTGTGTCAGCAGTCACTGTGGCTTGGGGGAAAGGAATGTTTAATTGATGCTTTCTGCACACACTGGCAAGAACTTCATCTCTCTTTCTGTGCATGTGGACGTAAGAAGGGACTGCTGGCACCGTGTCAGCTTATCTGACACAGTAAATGAATTGCAGTGGACATGATTTAACATGACAAAGAGCTTACTCTGAATTATTCTGCTGGCTGATTAGACAGCTGCCAAAGAAAAAGGGGCTCCTTTTGAAGGCCGATGCAGTAATTAATTTGGATCTGGTGGATTCAGAGCTTCATTTCCAGGTTTGGCCCATGGTCAGGTGAGCCACGGTGTAGGAGAGAGGACGGACTGAGTGTGCAGACCGCTTTGACTGCTGGTTGCTCAGAAAGACAAAAAAACAAGGACAGAAACTTATTTGAAAGTGCAATTTTGTAAAATTGTCCCAAATTCAGCCTCTGAAAATCCACGTGTAAAATAAAAGCATAAAAGCAGGGCATGATGAGACACTCACTGTTAGCAAATAGCTGAGCCTGTAAGCAGCATGAAGGTGAAAATGTTGCTTCACAAATGTGACTGGTTGTACTGGCTGTGGAGCGGTTGGAGGACACCTAGTAGTGCTGGGCGGTATGACCAAAAATGTGTATCACGGTATTTTTTTAAATTCTGGCGGTTTCACGGTATTATTTTTTTTCCTTGACTGTGTTTTTATATAGGTTTATAGTGGCTTACTATACTGTCAGGAGTACATAGAGTATAAAAACATTTTAATGTCATCATGTATAAAGGCTTTGCTTACTATAGGGTTTGCTCGTTTGTTCCTATAATGTTGGGATAGCAGTTTGGCTGAAGTATTTTCGCCCCGGTCAGACATACCTTGAATCCAGTGTTTTAATCATTGCTCTGAGCCCGTCTTTCTCGACTGTCTGTAGCGGGACCATGTCCTTGCATAGCTGGATCGTTATTGCGTTCGTAATGTTGCTCCACCGCTTGCTTTTCTTGTCATATGCAGTGCCTCGGGAAAATGCCTCTTCAAGCGATGTCTGACCCTTTAGCTTCACTGTTTCACTCGCACTAACGTTACTGGTTGACGGCCTCGAATCCGACGGCACAGCTCCTCTCTTGGGCACAGACTCTATCGGTGCATCTCCGGTCTGTCTTTCTTCATCCTGCATCGCTCCTTTCTGTTCTTTAATGTAACGTTACTGTAGCGACGGAGCCTCTCCCAGCTGTTAACAAACTGTTGTGCTAACGGGCTAGCTAGCGAGCTGTACCTAGCATGCCGTTCGGCGGTGAAATTTTATAAATGTACAATTATTAGTGTTACAAATTGTTTATTTGTCATAAACTGTTGTGTCGTGGTGTTTTGCCCTGTTAAAGAGCATTAGTTGTGGGTTATTAATTGTTATAAAGTTATAACCATGACTAGGGGTCCCTCTCAATACACATAAGACAACTAGCTCCGACCGTAGCGCGCTCCGCGGCGAACAATATATTCTGCTGCCTGTTGAAGAGTGACAGCAGTTGTTTCGGCTATGCACCAGCATGACGGTGTGTGAAAAATTCATATCATACGTGAAATTAAAACCCAGCACTAACACCTAGCATACGGCAATGGCTTCCACCAGTTCACCTGGAACTCCCAAACAGCAAGTATGTCTGTTTCACTCTGCCGTTATTTTCTCTCATAGAACCGGGCTGGGTAAAGGTCACTTTGAATTGATGTTCTACTGGTTTGGCAGAGGTCTGCTGGAACAAGCGCTAACCTTAGCTACTACTAAGCTAGCTATCCTTAGGCTAGTTAAATATTAATCAGGTATCCTTTCCTTTGACATAGATCTTGCATGGATCAAGTTAGAATCTGTACCTGCTCTGCATCTGCAAAGAAAAGCCCTTTGTATTACTGTTACCTGCAGTTTTTTCAAAATAACTTGGGTAAGGCTGACCCATAATAACACACAGGCTTTACACTCAGTTTAGTCAGGGTTTGATGTCTAAATAGCTAAATCATATATGCACGCCGCACCACATACCATAGCGAACACATAGCATGACAATCATACTGTACACTGTCATTATGCCTGATACAGATACATATCTGCGTCAATTTAAGGAGCCAACACGTAAGACTAGATTATTCCACACTGCTTCGAGCAAAAAGCTGGCTTCAGTGGAGTCATGATTTGGCGTGAGATTATATGTGTATATATATTAGTGGTGTAACGGCTCACACCTCACAGTTCGGCACACTCATGAATATTTTTCTTTTTTTTTACAGTTTAATCATCATTGTGTGTAATACAGTTTTACTGCTGCTGTTAAGTCCCCAAATATCAATGCAAAGTTGCAGTGAACAGATATAAAGCAGTAGTGTTTACGTGAACGGAGCGTGTTAAAAGCATTTAACGGTGAAAGTCATGGCGAGCGGAGGAACTTCAGAAGCCCCCGGCGTCATTTAAGTAGCAAGTTCGGGAGCATTTTGGCTTCCCTGTAACTTATAATGACGGGATGAGGGTGGTGGACAAAAGCGTTACGGTATGTAGGCATTGAAACGGACCTATTTTTTATGCCTCTGCTCAAAAATTGCATACCCATACTAAAAAGAGTATATCTCTGCAACCACAAGGTATATTTGAATAATGTTGGTGTTATAATAAAGGGAACACTTGTGAGATTTGTTCAGATGTGTAAATATCAGTATATATGTTACAGGTTAAGAGTAAATGAAGATGGCACACAGCACAAATGAAAAATGTTCAGGTTTGTCTAAAAAAAAAAAAAAAGCCAGGTTATGATGTTTAATTTGATGTGCGACATCATTATATTCATTCGTGGTAAGTGCATTTCTTTCGACGGTATATGCTAAGCTTTCTTCACAGCCCCCAAAAATGGGGGCGCTCGGGCTCAAGAGGAAAGACATACCACAACGGAGAGCTACGTGACTGTGACCGCTCACTTCATCAAGGCGGAGTGGGAGATTCATAGTCCAGCGCTGCAGACACGCCCCCTCTGTGAGAGTCACACAGACACACACCTGATGCAGGTGCTGACAGAAGCAGCAGAGTGGAAGCTAGACAGGCCCAATAGCAATATCCCAGTCACCACAGAAAGGTCTCCCCTCTCCCCAGACAATGTAGATATTCTCATCTTTTTTTAATCAAATGTAAAGCTGTTGACTATTTCACAGTAATGGTATACATTATTACAGTGTATTTGAATGACATAACCTGACAGGAAGTAAACATAGACCCAAGTTGTTGCCTAACAGTTCAGTTCAGTTGAAACAGTGTAAGCTATCTCCGGTCTGCTCTCTTTCTTTTTTGATGCTGTAGACACTGGCTGTTTCTTTCTTTCAATATTGATCTAAGGACGAGGGTATCAACATACCTCATGTTGCACTTAAACTTAACAGAATTGAGTATTCTTGAATGTTTTATTAGGGCCCGAGCAACCGACAACGTCGGGCCGCGAAGGCCCTATTGAAATTCAAATGCACATAGTACATCGGGCGCATATTTGGGGGACTTTCCATACTCGAAAACAAAATTTGGCACAGTTGTCAGGCCTGGTGAATATAGCCATCTGATATAGGTTGCATATTTGTGTGTAAAAAATGGCTCTCTAGCTCCCCCTACAAGTTGGACCGACGACGCCCCTCGGCCAGTATGTCCGATTTACTTGAAATTCGACACATGTCCAGCTCCGCTAGCTCTACAAATAAGCCTCTCAGGCCCCTAAACTCCGCCTACTTAGATTTTTGAATTTTATGAAAAACACATTTTTGCGAACTCCTACACGCTGAGTCCGATTGCTACCAAATTTGCTCTGCATCATTATTGGATCTACATCATCAAAGTTATTAAAAGGACCAATTTATGGACCAATAAACGTATTAGGGGCGTGGCTTGTATATCAATACACATAACTTCTCAACCATTTGTCCTAAAATCACCAAATTTCCAGCATATGTGCACATCGCATCCTGTAACATACCCTGACATTTTTATTCAACCACTAGGGGGCGCTACAGTAAACCCGCCATGTTGTTTTTTTGTCACTTTTTGCAGTTTTCAGCCTTTGTACTTTAACGAACTCCTACAGAATGAATGGGATCAACCTCAAATTTAGTCAGGATGCTCTTCAGGCCTTTGTGATGAAAAGTGAAAAAATTCGTGAGTTTTCATGGAAGAACCTTGATGTGGCGTGGCGGCCATTTTGCCTCATTCGGCATGAACAATAAAGTTGTTATAACTCCCAGGTACATTATCCAAGCCGCAAAAAATGATATAGGCATGATGCTACTTCAAGCTTGAGCATACATCAATGCCAACATTTTCAATAACTCATAGCGCCACCTACTGGTAAAAGGAAATGTCACATTTTATACTTTTATTTACTCCTCCTAGACAGTTGACCAGATCAGTCTCAAATTTGGTAAGGAAAGCTTGAACACATTGATGATGCATCATCATGAATATTGTGAGTTTTCGTTGAACGCTGTTGCCGTGGCAACGCATCGTTCGCCATGAAAAAGAAGCTGATGTTTCAGTGGCTTGGGATGCTCAAAAAGTCATGGAACTTTGTACATGCGACATATTTTACATGGGTTCTTGGCTTGGTTGTTGTAAATTGTCTCCATAGCACCCCCTACAATATTTCAAAAGAGCAGCCCCAGTGCTACGTTTCAGGTAAATGTATGAAACTTGGTAGGCACATGTACTTAAAAAAAAGTCTCTTGGGACCATGCTCCAAACCCTACCGCAAGTCGTCCATTTTGATTTTTGTGTAATTTTTCCATATATTGTGGCCTATTTCTAGTCGCTATACTTTAACGAACTCCTCCTAGGGACTTTGTCAGATCCACTTTAAATTTTGTCAGTACAATGTCAAGACCGTTGTGATTAAAAGCTATCAAAAGCTTTACGTTTGACGGAACGGCTTAGCCATAGCAGACGGCTACTTTACGTGATTCCCCATCAAAAAAGCTGATGTAACTCAGCTGGACTTGTTCCAAACGGTCCCAAACTTCCCATGCTTGATAACACTCATGGCCTGAGGATGTCTACAAGCTAATTTTCACTAATACTCATAGCGCCACCTGCTGGCGAAAGGAAATCTGCATTTTGTGATAAACACCATCCGATTTACATGACTTGTACACAATGTGGTTTACACTTGATAAGAAGCAACATAATGCATGTTTCTAATCGAGGGATCACTTATGGTTATATTTGCTCTCTTTTTTTCTTTTGTGCTGATCTGATCAGATCTGTGACTGAAATCTGTGATACAATCCGAACCGTGAGTTTAATGATCCCTTGCACCCCTACTTAAAGGTCAACCCACCTTAAGTGAGCCGGAGTTGTGGCTAACTTCAGGGCTAACCCCCTTCACTTTAATCAGACACAGGAGCTTGGCTTTGACCAACAAATAAACTGTAGGCACACTGTACTGCTACGTTCACAGCTAGAAGGTCACTGCTGACTTCTTACTCATCATCACAGATGGTCTCGCGGGGGTGAACCGCCGATCCTCTGATTGAAGGACGACCCGCTCCCACCACTGAGCCACAGTCGCCCCCCTGATGTGGTGGAAACTTACTGGGAAAGTGTCTGAATGCATCCACGACAATGAACACAACAACAGGTGAACTGGTGACTCAGTTGTCTATTGTGCACATATGCTGCAGCTGATGGCAACTGATGGATTTAACCTGTTTATGCATCAGTTATCATTGCAGCTGAGCGGCTTGTTAGGCACTTCATCCACAGCACCCCGCCATGCAAGGCACAGATCCTCTCGGTTAATGGTCAACATTCGGTTGACGAGGGACGGCTATCGGTCAGAATAAATTCAAAAAATGACCACCCCTCAATTTTACCTTAATCAATTTGACTCCTAAATTCTGTGACTTAAGTCCAACTTAAGTCCAAGTGTCAAGTCTCCATTCCACAGCTCTGTGAAGAACAGCGCCCTCTTCCCATGACAATAAGTGGATTTCTCTCTGAATCTGACCTGCTGGCACACTGTGTACTAAGCAGGGGGAAGGCCACCAGAGTCCACTGGCACCACTGCTCCAGACAATGATCTAATGTTGATGAATCAATAGAAATGCGGACATGATTTATTGATGGTAAACTGATACAGTTTCAAATTGTTTTAGTTTCAAAACCCTGTGGCTGTCACACCGTCCACAGCATGAGAAGGAGCACACACAGATGACAAGGACAAAGACAGACCATACTTCTGGGCCGACACAACCGTCATTCAACAGCATTCCAGGAGTCGCTGACAACAATAGCAGGTCCGTTCACACACACACACACACAGCCAATTGCAAAGAGTGGGGACAAAACACCAGCATACTAACCCAACCCCCCAGCCTGAATGAAGAGGGGGGACTCTCTTCCTCTGTCTCTCATACACAGAAAGATGGGGAAGGAGAGGGAGGGTGCAGAGTGCTGGCATTTTGGCATGAACAGACGTTCACAAAGCCCTCGGGAGCCCAGAGATGAAGGAAAAGCGAGGGGGAGGGTGGAGGAGGAGCAGGGGTTGCAGCGATGCCATTTTCAAGCAAGCAGCCTGTAGAGCAAGGCACTCAGGGAGAAGGAGAACAAAACAAACGGAGGGAGGGCCTCCATCTCCCCCTCCCCCTTCTCGTCTTCCACGTGGAGGTCAGTGTGCTCGGCAGGGAGGTCAGTGCAGCAGCTTCTCTGCAAAATCGCATCCACATGTTATCTGCAGTGATGCAGTCAGGCTCCATGCAACCACAGGAGGGAGATGCCACACCACTCTCTCACATACTGTAACATCTCTCAAGCCATGTCCACACTACTGCATTTCCATTTTAAAATGAAGATCAAAAACGGATGACTTTAAAAACGCTCCCGAGGACAGATGCGTTTGAAAACTCCGGTGTTACCTCTTAATGTGGACGGGCGTACACACATATGTTTTAAAACGATGGCGTAGACACCCGCGTTCGCTACTTGATTGGGTCTTAGCAGTCACGACGTGTTCTTCCCTGATTCATCACGCCCCTATCACCCTTTTCCAGAAGAACACAAACAACAGCCTTGATTATCGATCGACTACCAGTTGTTAATTCAACATGGATAACTGATTACAAGCGTTGCTGATCTTGTGGTCTATACTAGCAGTTTTTGTGCAGTTAAATTCTGCATTTTGTAATTCTACTACTGCCGACATGCGGAGGAAGCAGCTGTTATTGGAGCGATTAGCGAGCGGCGTGTCCAGTGGCGTTATCAGCCCTACGGAGCAGACGTCTGAAGTCACAGTTTGCGGCTTTGAGGAGGGTGGTGGACACAAAACGGAGGACTTTCCTTTTCTTATTGATGCTTATTTTGTTCTGCACAACTATTGTGAAGTCTACAAAAAAACTGTAAAGGAACAAAAGCATAAATACTCTCCAGTGCGACAGGGACTTCAGCCGCCGGCAGAGCTACGAGTGCGAGAGCAGACAAAACAGAAACCAAATTTATTGACCCATAATCTAGTAAACTTGTAATTTTAAGTGTTCATTTTAAAGTAAATTAGTTGGTATGGATGGAAATCCTTTTGCAAACAATGCTGAAACATCCGTGTGGACGGAGATTGCTTTTGTTTTAAAACACAGGTTTTAAAGGAAAATATATTAGTGTGGCCATAGCCTCAGACAAATTGACAGCAGACATCAAAGTTGGTACTGTCATATAGTTTAAAGCTAGCCTCTTCAGTTTTGACAGGTCCAACTGTGAGATCCGTGCAGCCCAGCTGCAAACAAATGATGTTAAATGGAAATCCCAATGGTCAGGCCTGCGGTTAGGTTTTTATCTGGGTGATGCCGCCGATTGTGCATTAGCATGTTGGATGTGTTTTGTGAAGTCCGCTGACGTGACTCTAGTCGTCATTTCAGCATCTTTTTCTAAATGATCTACGTCCACACTAAAACGCCTGAAAACGAATATCACGTGACTTAGGGCTGCACGATTATTGCCAAAATCATAATCGCGATTATTTTGATCAATATTGAGATCACGATTATTTATCACGATTATTCATTAATTTTAGGGACATCTTTTTATTGCACTTTCACATTTAAGTGAACGCAGCATAATGCTGCGTTCACTTATTGTGAGTGTTGATGGAGCTGCTACCATGTTAGCATAGCCTAGCACCGATCGATCCGAGCTCCATTGAGAAAACAAGTATTTTAAAAGTTATTTGCTTGTCGTCTTGCGGAGAGAACTAACAAAACATGAATTCAGACAAATCGGTATCATTAGGTAGTTATTTCGGAGTCCCTTTTTGTCGGTTTATTGCAGTTAAATCACGGCCAAATCAGTTTATTTGGGGCTCATACAGCCGTAGTAAACAGCGGACGTGTGGCTTGCTAGACACAATGAATACACGGAGCTGCTCCGGATGATGTTATTAACCCAGACATGACGGCGTTTAGTTTCCCGTGATATCTGGGACTTCCACAACACGTACTAAGCAGAAATAGAGGTTATTTTTTCCATGGTTGATGGCGGACAGTTGAACGGCTTTCAGGGCGTTAAGCCCCGCCCCCTCTCCAGCGCGTCCAGCGCGATTCGTTCTGTTGTCTGTCTCTCTCTCTCTACTCTTCTACTAATACCGGAGTCGACTGCAGACAGAACTTTTTTTGAGGCTGCCGCTGCAAGGTGCGTGCATGACACCTCCCATCTCGTTCTCCCCCTGGTGGTTGGCTGACTCTTAGTTGAGGAAGCGCTTGATTTGATATGTAGCAGCCCTAACGTGACTATTGATGTACACTGGGCATGCGGGTGGGTGCCGGTGTAGATAGGAAGTAGATTGGTTGCTTAGTTAAAAAAATATGACAGAGTTATAAAGTAATCTTTAAGAATGAAAGGTCGTGTTTGATACTTAAGAGCTTCTCTAAATTCTTCCTCTATTAACTCAAACAGACACATTTCGTGGAAAGTTTTATTTTTCAGATTTAGTTACAATGCTGCTCTCTCTCACAAACATCAAATTTACTTTAATATTAACACTTACACGTAATAGTTGACTAGATTATGGGTCCATAAATTTGGTCAACACACGTCTCTCGCTCGTTTCCTCTCCGTTTCGTTGTTGTCTGTTTTCACTCGTAGCTCTGCTGGTGGCTGAAGTCTCTGTCCTACTGGAGAGCAATTCATGTTTTGTTCCTTTATAGATTATGTGTGTGGACTTCACAATAGTTGTGCAGAACAAAATAAGCATTAATAAGGACAGGAAAGTCCTCCTTTTTTTTGTCCGTCCTCCTCAAAGCCGCTAACCGTGACTTCAGACGGCCGCCGCTCTGTAGGGCTGATAACGCCGCTCACTAATCGCTACAATAAAAGCTGCTTCCTCCGCAAAAATGCAGACTTTAAAGTAAAGTCAACAAGGTCAGCAACACCTGTAATCAGTTATCCATGTCTAATTAACCTGGTAGTCGATTGGTAGAAAAAACTGTGATATACTGTGAAACCGTGATAGAGATTTTTGGTCATACCATCCAGCACTAACTACAATACAGGAGAACACAGGCTAAATGACTGGATTTCTTACAACTGGAGGTTAGAGATTATTTTCCATTGTACGCACCTGCTACAATTAACAACAAGAACGGCCAACGCTATTGGCTACAACAATACACAACAATGTACATGGCAGTCTGCAGTAGGCCAGGCTGAGGAGGAGATAGAGGAGGTGTTGGGAAAAGAAGTGAGGAGGAAGGGAAAGAGGAGGTGGTGTTGGGGCGACCGTGGCTAAGTGGAGAGCAGGGCGGATCGGCGGTTCGATCCCCGGCTCCGATAGTCGCATGTCGATGTATCCTTGAGCAAGACACTTAACCCCAAATTGCTCCCGTAGCTGTGTCCTACGGTGTGATAGAATCTGAATTGTAAGTTGCTTTGGATAAAAGCATCTGCTAAATTACTGTAATGTAATGTAATGTTGGGAAAGAAGTGAGGAGGAGGAGAAAGAGGAGGTGTTGGGTAAAGGTGTGATGAGGTTGAGAAAGAGGTGTTGGGGAAAGGTGTGATGAGGAGCTGTAAAGCAAGTGAATAGACAGCTGTATAGTTGTTTGGCTGCCTGCCTGTGAGAGGATGAAGCACCCATTCTCCCACATACACAGGTATGTGCGTACACAGGTTGGCAGAATGTTTTTGCAGAAAGCTCCCATTAAAAAAAAAAAAAAAGACTAAATTGATCTCCACCCTGATGGAGCAGCCCCTCACTGACTGCTGGTAACCTTTATGACGCAGTCTCCCTTTTTGGAGACGCACACACCCTTCCTATGTAGGCTACATGAGCACTTGTTTTCACTGAATGCCCTTGGGACAATTTAGACCAGCCCTAGTTGTTGTCTTCAGCAACACACACGTACCTCCAAACTCTACCATGTCTGCACTGCCATCTCATTCAGCCACACTAATTCTAATTTCCTTAATTCCCTCCCAGATCATTCCCGCAGTGAATGTGCCATTCTGTAGGCTGCACTGTCTTGGAGCATATTAGGAGAGCAGGCCTGCTTTATTAAGAGCAGATACTGAGGTTCCTGTATCGGATGCTTAATCGATACCGCAGAGATGCACCTGCACCATAGAATAGAAAGAAGCTAAACGTATCCATTATTCCTGGATGCCACATTCCATTTCACAGCGGGTTAAACAGCAACGAGAAAGCAATGACAACTGTAGACTACAGCGATTAGCTCCGGATGGCTGGAGCTGGGACCGGAATCTCACTTGTCCCATGCAGCTGAAGCTTGAGCCCCGCAGCCCGCTGCTCATCATCAGCAGTCACCGCTCATCTGATTTATCTTCTCGCTTTGTGCCAGCGCTCTGCTAGAGCTGCATGGGGCCACACAGCTGCAGCACATCACACATGGCAGTAACATTAGGCTATCATACCAGTCGTTACATGGCTTGGAGTCGACTCGCCTACCTCTTCTCACGCGGTCTTGCAGATATGAAAAAGAAAACGCATCACAGGCTGTGGAAACCCGTTCCCCGCATTCACACCGCACGTTTGTCCGCACACCTCTAACTCTGCTCCCGTATCTCAGCTCGGACTGCAGCTCAACCTGTGGGACTCACCCGGCCATGCTGCAGAATATCCCGGGGGAAAAGTCCGTCCGACTCAGTAGGCTACCATCCACACCATCAAAGCCGCTACGAGACTGCCGACTGCCTGCCCGCTCCGATCCCCGCTCTCTGTGCTATGCAACTACCGCTGCTGCGCGGGCTCATGACGGGCCGGGTCGCGCGCATGGGTGCGTGGGAACAGCGCAGCCTACCGGAGACTCTGCAGATTGTATTTCTCGCACTGCTTTTTTAATTCAGGTACGGTAATTAAATAAAATCTTAATTTCAATCGTTAATTGATCTTTAACACATGTAGCTTACATTCACTGGAGTGGGGGTGGGAGCACACATTTAAAGAGCAACTTGCAGGTTAGAGCCCTCAGTAAATCAATAAATCAATGGGTAGGAAAATTATCTAGACACTAGAGCTTTCATAAAAACATAAATAAAATGACAATACAGCAGTGGTGGGCCGTCCAGGGCCTGTAAAGCCTTCTCAGGCGGTACAGGCGGGTACTCTCACAGAAGCCTCGCGCAGCAGTCCCAGCTGCAGTCAGAGCAGAGAGGAGAGGAGACGCACTCTCGGCGTATTCTCTGCAGTTAGTGTATTTACAGGTGTTGGCTTCATTTTTACACGAAACAAATAATAACCGTAGCTGTGTTTCAGCTGCAGGACAGCAGTGAAGGCCCAGGTATAAAATGCACGGCCCGCCACTGCAATACAGTGACATATGGAGTCGTTTTTGTAAAACATGCATCAAAAAAAGACAAACGGGAAGTGACGTTGAATGAGGTTTATTTACAACAATAATAGATCACAATGGTAATTTTGACAATGAAGAGGTTGAAAATGTACATTCATTGACATATGACGGACCAGAGCCTTATAATTATGAGCCTGTTAGGTGTCCAAGAGACCAGCAACACACAAACATTAGGAGAAATAACAGATTAAATTAAAGCTGCAAGCAGCATTGATCGGGCCCTCGCAACTTCACGCACGTCGAGAGTACTGGCAGGACTCTGGTTGACGTGGCCATGCATTTCTGTGACCATCATACACTGCGTGCACGAGTTAAATGGTATTTCCTGGTACTGGCAGGACTCTGGGTGATGCGGCCATGCATTTCTGTGACCATCATACACTGCGTGCACGAGTTAGATGATATTTCCTGCGTCGACCAGCAGCGTAAGCAAGATCATGTTGTCAGGTCTTAAGCCTTAAATGTTTTGAGTGTACCTCGGATACAATCATAAATGTAAGCCTGTTAAGATCATTAAGAAAATGAATGTGCGTGAATGCGCTTCAGTGTTTGTAACATAACAGACTGTTAGTTTACTGGGATGGGGTTCAACTCCCTGCAGTGTCCTTGATTGTATTTGGACTTATATGAAAGTTAACAGAACAGTAGTGTCATTTGCTTTTATTGAACACTTTAATTTAACACTGTTTTAATTTTAAGCTCTTCTGTAACTTTAGATTTTAGTGTGAAGCATTCATTGTAACATTTAACCTGATTCTCATGTAGAAGCTCTGGACAGACCATTTATACTAATGCCCACTGACATGATTTGAGAATCCACTGTTATCTAACTTTTGCTCTCCAAACATCTTAGTTTGCACATATTTAGATCAGAGAAGTATTTTTCTCATGGTGTGCCCACAAACCCTTTTATTAACCCTTTTGAAGTTCAGTGTTTGGGCCGCTGTAATTATAGAATCCTGCTTACGTCCGTGGTTGTCAGTATGACTATGAGTTAATATTGGCATGCAGAAGTCCTAAAATCATGACAGTAATCAAGCATGTCAAGTTTGGGACAGTTTTGACAACAGCTTGATGGATGATGGCGAACCATGTAAAATGGCCACCAAAACAAGTCCATGTTGTTCAATGAAACCTCAAGCTTTTAGTAACTTTTAATTGCTAAGGTCTTTAGATTGTTCTGACCAAATTCTAAGCTGATCGGATTAATTCCCTAGGAGGAGTTCGTAGTACAGCACCTGGAAATGGAAAAAAAAACACGAGAAATTCATACAAAATTAAAAATGGCTGACTTCCGGTTGTGTATAGAGCATGGACCCCTCAGACTTTATTTTAAGTCTACATGTGATACATCTGCTTACCAAATTTTTTACATCTAGGTGAAACGTACTGCGAGGGCTGCATCATTGAAATATTGTAGGGGGCGCTATCGAGCCGACTTGCAACTCCAGAGCATAAAAATCACATCAGATAACTACATTCAGGATTTTAAATGTGTTTGACAAGTTTGATTATGTTTTGAGCATTTTTAACCCCTCAAAAACACCTTCATTTTTCATAGCGAAGAAAGCGTCTCCGCGGCAACAACCTTTCACGAAACAACAAGCTTTGAGTAACTTTTCATCACAAAGGTCTTTAGATTGTTCTGACCAAATTTGAAGTTGATTCGATTATTTCCCTAGGAGGAGTTCGTTAAAGTAAAGCGCATGGAAATGACAAAAACGACACTAGAAATTCATAAAAAATTCAAAATGGCTGACGTCCGGTTGGGTTTTGTGATGGAAGATTTCTATGTTAATCGGGAGAAGAGAGTTTTGTTCACAAATCAATAATAAAGTCTTCAGAAGATTCAAAGTTGTCTTTTCTGTTTATTCACTTGCAATTGGGAAGAGAACACAACAGATACGTATTCAGCAGTCTGTGGTATTAACTTCAACCTGGTTCAACATACAATATCATTTTATGCATACAGAGGTTCACGCCTTTAGATAAATCATACATAGGGGAGTATAGGTCTTATGACACAGACTGTCTTGATCTGCTCATTATCTGGAGTCAGCCAGTTGTGTTCAAATAGGAGTCAGTTACGGTTTCAAGGTAAGATGAGACTTTCAACTATAAGTTCCTCATTACTGCATAGTTTTAGCCACACGTAAGTTTCAGGTTCACAACACAGACACAGTCGTAAATATATTTTCCCATTACAGTTTAGAGCAGGGGTGTCCAAACTTTTTTCACTGAGGGCCACATACAGAAAAATATACCAAGAGCTGGGCCACTCCCTAGAGATGCAATATATTGCCTCACCTCTAGTGTATTAAAGTTATCAAAATCAATTAAATGTAGGTAAATTATGCTTGATAATTTAATGTGCTTAAAGAAAAACAGCCTACATCCCAGCTTTCCATTAATGGGTTTTTCTAACAAAAAGGGTTGGCAGCTCATTGTCAAAACAGCAGGCTCAGAATGCTTCTTAGTCAGGATGGTGATCCCCCTTCACAGCACTGTAAAAAGGGGGGAAAATAAGGGGAAAAGGGGATGGGTATTTAAGCTTGTTATGCAAATAAGTTATTGGGCTTGTTAACACATCAACTAACATTTGTAAAACAATGTTGTCAACTTGAATTTATTAGGTAATTGGGCTTATTAACACATGAATACTGTGTAATATATTTTTAACTCACCTATAATGGGAACAGCGTTGCACTCAGTGGGAGCAGTGATGCTGCGCTTTGGACTGAAGGATAGCTGGCAGGTCAGGAGTAAGTTTGGTGGTTGAGATGCGAAGAACATCACAGAGATGGCTGTCGGTCATTTTGGTTCTCCTGGGCTTAGTTAGGTCATTGTGTGTTTATTATCTTGTTTGTTTTGTCTAAGTTACTGGATTGTTATAATGTGGTGTTGTGTATGACAACATTAACGACAGAGATCTTGTTGAAATTACTGTGTATTTCATACTGTTACAACTGTTTTGAGATAGATCAGTCACCGCTAGTTTGGTCGGTAGTTTGTTATTTTATCAGTTCAATGTTTGTGCTTTCTCTCTTCGTCTACTAACCCACACACACATATAGTTAGTTACATGTATATACGAGTCTCGCGCCATTTTGTGTAGTCGATCTATCTTCCATTTGTAGTCCCACGTAACGTGCCTGTCACGGGGCATGGTGGAGGACTCAAATGCAGACCAGGCAGAGTAGCGTGAAGCAGGTATTTATTGAACAACATAGGAATTGTTACCAGCACAACAGGGAGTCCAAGCAAAAGACAAGAGACGAGGGGGTAAATCCAGCAGGAACAGAACAGGGCAGGCAGACGGGGAAACCGGGAACAGGACGAGCAAACACGGGCGGGTAGACATGAAGTATGAAGCAATGATCTGGCGAGGAGTGACTGAGACTGAGGCAGGAGTTTAAATAGTGACTGAAACAGGTGAGCGTAGTGAGCTTGATGAATTGAGAGTGGCAGACAGGTGCGCTGAATGAGGGAGTGCTTGATTAGTAAACAGAGACAGGTGAAGGGAGTGGCTGACAGGTAGAGTGAGGAGCTACAAAAAGACACAGAACACAGGAGGCTAAGCCTAATCGTGACAGTACCCCCCCCCCCCCCAAGGGACGGATTCCAGTCATCCAAAAACCATAAACGTCTTCCAAGGGAGGGCGGTGGGGGCCCGGAGGAGGGTTAGGACTCCTCCGAGGCCGAGAGTCAGAGTCCACAACCGGGTGGGGGGAAGGGGTCCGGAGGACGGATGGCTGGATCCAACCCGCCACAGGGCTCCGGGGGACGGGCAGGAGGACGCCCGGACGGGCAGGAGGGCTCCGGGGGATGGCCGGACTGCCGAAGTTGCTTCGGGCACAGGTGCTCGGGGGACGGCCGGCGTGAGGAAACTGGGGGTCCAGAGGACGGAACTCTAGAGGCTGGGGGTCAGCCGGGGAACAGGGCTTCAGAGGCTGGGGTCAGCCGGGGAACAGGGCTCCAGAGGCTCGGGGTCAGCCGGGGAACAGGGCTCCACAGGCTGGCATTCGGCACCGGGGTCAGGAACTGGAGGTCGCTGGCATTCGGCAGCGGGGTCAGGAACTGGAGGTCGCTGGCATTCGGCAGCGGGGTCAGGAACTGGAGGTCGCTGCAGCAAAGAGGTGGCAGCGGCAGGAACTAGAGGTCGCTGCAGCACGGAGGCGGCAGCGGCAGGAACTGGAGGTCGCTTCGGCACGAAGACGGCAGCGGCAGGAACTGGAACCAGCTGCGGCTCGAAGACGGCAGCGGCAGGAACTGGAACCAGCTGCGGCTCGAAGACGACAGTGGCAGGAACTGGGAGCGGCTGCGGCTCGGAGATGGCAAGGCTCAGCCAAATGGCAAAGCCTGCTAAAAATAGGTTCAACTCACTGGTGGTGGCCTGGTCCGGGAGCGACTGCGGCTCGGAGGCGACAGCGGCCTGGTCCGGGAGTGACTGCGGCTCGGAGGAGACGACAGGGGCCGGAGCTGGATGAGGTCGCTGCTGCTCGAAGGCGGCGGCGACTGGAACTGGAGCTCGCTGCTGCTCGGAGGCGGCGGCGTCTGGAACTGGGGGTCGCTAATTAATAATTCTATTGATGTCAATAATTTTGTTATTCATATTTGCTGAGAACTCAAACACGCTCCTTTTCGTTCTTAAAACCTTCATTAGTTATTGATTTTTGTTTTTATGTATAGAAAAACTAGTTATCTTTATGTATGTTTTGTATTCTCTTTTTCATTTGTTCGCACGCTCATTTATTTGTTGGATTTTACAACAAACATTCGCAGAGAACGAGTGATTCTCTATCAAAACCCTCATAATACAAAATAATACAATATAATAAAAGACAGAGAAAACATAAAAAACTACAATGATAATAGCAAAAACAAAAATTACACTAAAAGAAAAGAGAAGAAAAAGGGGGAAAACAGGAAGGGAAATATATTACAAAACACCAATTTAAGAAAATACAAAATGTCTGTAACCCAAGGAAAGGTAGAATGAAGGGAGGAGTTAAATTAATTGAATGAATCAAGTCATCTTGCAAGGTGACAGGAGCTAGGATAGATACAGAGAGATCCCAAATAAAGCTGTGAGTGGATTTGGTACAACCCTGTCCCCCGTAATATCTGATATGGTGTTAAACGTATTACCCATTGTTAATATACTTGCAAGGGTAAGAGGTTGGGCAACGCAATCCGAGTTGAAAGATTGCTGTTGAATCGATACTCAATAGCAGGGCTTAGTTAGCAGAGAGCCAGAGGAATCATGTTCAGGAGCTTCTTAGTGGGAACAAGGAGGAAAAACTATGTCAGGAGGGTTGACATGTAGTGGTAATAAGACTAGAAAGGTGCTACATAAATGCAAGTTCAAGTCCTAATAATCACTGCAATCTTGATGGAAATCTGGCTATTAGTTGTTGAGATATGGACTAAAGTGCCAGATGGACAGGAAGACTGACATTGCAATCCCCAGGCCTTGCTGCCTCTTCAGACAGAGCCTCATAAATGTCAGCTCAAAATATACCGTTGTAGAGCAGTTCATTCAATTGAGTTAAAACACTGTGGACCCTCACTTTCCTTTTATCTTCCTCTTGATGCGCTTTATTAACAAAGGCACAGCACACAATTGTCATGATTTGATAAATATGACCATTATCCCTGCCAACATTTTCCAATAAGGATTTATGTACAGCTCAGTCAGCAATCCTGATCTTTAAATAAAGCTGCTGGATAACAACAGGGTAAAGTGAAGTGACCTTTGAATCCTATTTTTGTCTCCACTATCATTATTTTCAGTAAATGGTGCAGAAAGCCCAGAATTTCCTCGTCATGTTTGACATAGCTGGTTGTGTGCTCGCTGAAGCCACAGCAACTGGAGAGAGTGCTCCAATAATTGCAAGCCTCTCTGTCTCTCACTGTCTTTCACTCTATGTCTCTCTCTCTGTGAGTGGAATGAGTGGTGAGCGTGCAGATTGTGTGTCTGACAGCGATTGCTAGTGATTTTTCTGTCTTTTTCTCTGTTAATGTTGTAAATAGAGTGTATTGTAGATTGTAGGTGTTACGGTGTTGGTGTGTACACGTAGGGGGTTTTAGGGTTACCTTTGTGTGTGTTTACAGTCGACCAGAGCGTGCTGGTCGGCGTTCTAAATGCCACGATGGACTTAATCAAGCTGACAAGGAAACACAGCATTAAGATGGCGCCAGGTTTCTCTTGTTCAGTGGAGGACTGCAGCCTGGCCGTGGGGAAGGTTGTTGGGCAGGACACAGGTGGAGTCCAGCAGGTAAGTCAGGTAAGTGAGAGGGGACAAGAGAAGACAGGTGGAGTCCAGCAGGTAAGTCAGGTGAGTGATAGAAGACTGGAGGACAGGCAGGTGAGTGAGGGGGGACAGGAAGGGATGGGTGAAGTACAACAGGACAGTGAGGTGAGTACTGGAGGACAGGTGGAGACAGGTGAGACAGGAAACAGTAAAACAAAAGGAAAAGTGTGAGAGTGAAACAGCTGTAAAATATGTCGCGTTGATAGGAAGTGATGTTGACATAAAGGGAGATTGAGGAGGTGCTTAAAGTCCCCCTTCTGAAAAAGAAAGCTAGGAGTAATAGCGGAAGTTCACAGGCGAAGAAAGGGACAGCGAGCACAAGGAAAGGAGGGAGAGGAGCAGCAGAGTCTGGGTCCAGTATGGAGGACTCTGCTGCTGACAGCGAATGCTCTGACTCCAGGGCTGGCAGCTGTAGGATCACAAGACGGTACAGTTTGGTGGAAATTAAAGTGTTTCTACAGAAAACTAAAAACATGAAGGGAGTGAAAGTGGAGGATTACTTCTCTGATAAAGAGCAGCTCTCTAACTCTGCCCGGCTACACATGAGCAGTAAAGGTAGAGGTGTAGGAGCGTGGAAACAAACGAGGAGGCGAGTATTCCCTTTGGCTGCACCTTGTGGCCGTTTATTTCCATCCATACACACATTCACTTCCTGCCACCCTTTAACCCCCCCTGTCACCAGGGTTACGCCCCTTTCCTTAAAGGGGCCCCGTGAATTCGGTCCTTTCCGTCCCCTACATGCGTCCCCCTAGAATTCACCAACTCCAGAGATTAGTCCCAAAACCATTAATGGCTCGGGGCCCGAATCAACCGACCAGCCCGACTCCGTGTCTCTGGGGCAGGAGGCAGGACCACCATTGAAGGAACACTCCGGGTCTTGTCGTGTTGTGGTGGGAGGGCACGAGGCCGCCCCCGCCGTGGGGGTTCAGCCAACCTTACCGGTTGGTCCAGGTCCAGATGTGCTGGTTTAAGGTGGTCAACCGGCACATATTCCAGCCTGCCGCCCATGTCGACCTTGCAGGTTTTGTCTCCGGTCTCCAGCACCCAAAACGGCCTGACGTAGGGGGGTTGAAAGGGTCCACGGTGGCCGTCCTGGCGAACGAACACATACTCCGCTGACCTGAGGCTGGACAGGACGTATGACTGTGGAAGGCCGTGCTGCGACGTGGGCACCGGTTTGAACAGCCTGCCTTTTTCCAGGAGCGTTTCCTGCTGCTGGGTTGCAGACCAAGGGTCTTTGGGGATAAACTCCCCCGGGACCCGCAGTGGCTGTCCATAAACCAGCTCAGCCGATGAAGTTTGCAGATCGTCCTTGGGGGGGCCCGGGCATGTACCGGTGGGCCGGTGGTAGAGATGTGATGCTCCACCCCATGCTTGACCGTGGAGGACGAGAAGGTGGGCTGCGAGAGGTCTGGGAACTCGGCCAGCAGACGCAGAATCTCATCAGCCGCTGCAAGCAAGCTAGTCAACCTGGTAGAGCCCGCTCCACTTAGTGTACACAGCTCCAGGCACCGTGTCCCAAAAGTGCGTATGGGGGTACCGTTCACGGCTTCCAGGGGGGGGCCCTGCCCGTTTGTCAGCATGTCCACCCACGATGCAGGCACAACGCTCCTCTGCGCCACCGTGTCGCAGAGAAAGTGCCGCCCGGAAACGTCGTCCTGGATGAACAGCAGCCTGCCTTCCCGACCGACGCTCATGGCAGTCACTGAGCGCCGGCCCTGGCATTTCCCTTCCCGCCGAAACTGCATGGAGAACGGCACCTTGTAGCCCGCGGCCCAAACCTTGCGTGGTAATAGCACAGGCCGGTAGATCCCTGCCGTTGGCTCACTGCTGCTGCTGCGGCGACGACTCCCCCGGCAGCCACGCCGTGGCTTGGGCCGGCCTCAGCGCGGCCGTGTAGCTTTGTTGGCCAGCCAGAAAGAACTTATCGGCCTCCTCGGCCAACTCTCGACAATCGGTAACAAGGTACATTGTCAAATCTTCCCAAAATGTCTTATGCAGGATGCTAGTCCAGGCCTGAAAACATTCTCATGCCGCAATTTTCACATAGTCATAGCGCCACCTACTGGCAAAGGGAAATGACAAGTTTTACACTTTGATGTACTCCTCCTAGCCATTTCACCAGATCAGCCTAAAATGTTTGAAAGCAAGCCTTAAGACATTGATGATAGTTCATCATGAATATTGTGAGTTTTTGTATAACTGTTGCCGTGGCAACGCTTTGTTCGCCATGAAAAAGCAAGCTGATTTTCTGTGACTTGGGATACTCAAAAACGCATGGAACTGTATACATATGTCATAGGTGATGAACATACAGATTTAATTTGGATTTTTGGCTTGGCCATTATAGATCGCCTCAATAGCGCCCCCTGCAAATTTTCAACAAAGCAGACCCAGCGCCTCGTTTGACCTACATGTATGAAATTTGGTCGGCACCTGTATCACATGGAGACTTAAAAAAAGGTAATTTTGGACCATGCTCTAAAATCAACAAAAAGTCGGACATTTTGATTTTTATATGAATTTTCCCTTGATTTCTAGTCGCTATACTTTAACGAACTCCTCCTAGGGACTTTGTCAAAGCCTCTTCAAATTTGGTCAGGACCATCCAAAGACCTTTGTGATTAAAAATTATCAAAAGCTTTACGTTTGATGTAATGGCGTAGCCGTGGCGGCCATTTTACATGACTCCCATTAAACTACGTTTTTAGGCTTTGTATTTTAACAAACTCCTACAGAGTTTATGCGATCAACATCAAATTTGGTCAGGACGATTTAAAGACCTTTAAGATGAAGATTTTTCAAAATGGTGAGTTTTTTTGAACGACCTTGACGTGGCGTTCGCCCACTTCAAAGTACATTGTCCAATCTGCCCTAAATTTCTTATGCATAATGATAGTTCAGGCTTGAGCACATTTCCATGCCAACATTTTCACAAAGTCATAGAGCCACCTACTGGCAAAAGGAAATAACACGTTTTATACTTTGATGTACTCCTACTAACCAGTTAACTTGATCAACCTCAAATTTTGTGAGGAAAGCCTTAAGACATTGATGATACTTCATCATGAATTTCGTGTTTTTTCGTTAAAATAAATTTAACCATGAAATAGAAGCTGATTTTTCTGTGGCTTAGGATGATCAAATAGTCATGGAATTTTGCACGTGTCAAAGGTGATAAACATAAATATTGCATATGGTTTTTTGCCTTTGCCATAAAAAATTTCATTGACAGAGCCCCCTACAAATATTCTAAAGAGCAGCCCCAGCAGTACGTTTCACCTAGATATATGAAATTTTGTAGGCACAAAAAAAAACTCTCTTGAGACTATGCTCTAAACCAGCGGTTCCCAAACTTTTTAGGCCACGCACCCCCTTCTACATCCCGACCGGGTTCACGCACCCCCAATCTTCCACACCTTAAAAAAAAAGCAACAGAGCCTATTTATAGCCGCATAAAAATCGGACCAATGAGAGAACAGTTTGCTTGCGCGTGGCGTTTGTTTACAAGATTTAGTCCGCTGTTAAATGTTGCAGTGTGAACACAACCCGAACAAAGGGGCAACTGCAACATTGTATCATATTACTCCCTGAATCGGAACAAAGCAAACGAACTACAGGTGTGAAAACGCCCTGAAACACTGCAACAAAGTTTCAATACATTTCAGTTACACAAGGCGTCACTTTTAAAGAGCAATAAGGATGGCGAGGACACACGCACGGGCTCAGAGGCAGATTGCATCACATTTAATTTACAATTAACCACGTCTTCGGCGATTGTGTGAGGTAGCCCCTGCAGTTGTTTTTGGCTGTTTTGTAACTCCTCCAATTTCGATATAAAAACATGTAAGGGGCTTTTGACTTGCACTGACATGCTTGGTGTTCAGGTGGCGACGTAAATAAGAGGGCTTCAGACAGCTGTTAGCCAGAACCTTTTTTCATCATATTTCCTCTTTTTGTTCCCAGTCTGATGCTCACTCTCGTTTCCTCTTTTTTCACCTTGACTCCGCGATGGGCCTATGTGCTCCCGATTTGTCTGTGCTATCCCTTCCTCCTTTTCGGTCTCCTCCGTCTCATCTTTCTCTGACTCCCGCACGGTTTCTTCTCCCGGTCTCTCCCCAACGCACCTCTCCGTTTCTCTCGCCTCCGATTCCTCACTCTCTCTCTGTCCCTCTCCTCTTTTATGACTGATAGCTTCAGATGTCCCATCTGACAGTTTCCCCGATTTCAGCCAGTTTAGCATATTTGCATGAAAGTTGCTGAATGAATGAAGTTAGCTGTTAGCTGACGTTAGCTGCACAAGCTAGGCTAGCTAGTGTGTACGTAAAAGACAGTCTGGCGGCAGGAGCTGAAGTGCATTTATTTATTAAATTGTAAGTTTTTACTTTTAAATTTAAATCTTACAAAGGGAATTTTTATAATTCATGTTTTTATTTTGTGAAAAATCCCACTTACATTTTTTTTAAATTATATTTAATATTAATTATTACACCATTAGACCACCATTACATTTTTCCTCTCGCGCACCCCCTAGAGGCAGCTCGCGCACCCCCTAGAGGCAGCTCGCGCACCCACTTTGGGAATCCCTGCTCTAAACCATACTGGAAGTCTGCAATTTTGATCTTTGTGTGAATTTTCCTATATTCCTAACTTCTCCCGAGTTGCCCTGCTGCTGTATGAGTTGTTGACTATTCCACACGGTGGGACCATCAAGCCAGACCCTAGTCTTAGGAAACGTAAGACCACAGAAAAGAAACAGAAAGGGCACCTTCCATCACGTACTCCAATACAGTGGACTAACCTCCACCAAGATGTTCTGAGCCAGCTAATTGATGTCCTCATGAAGCCTCCAGTACTGGGCTACCCAGACTTCACACAACCGTTTGTGTTTCATTGTGAGAGAGTCCCCGCCAAGGAGCAGGAGTGGTGAAAATCAGTGCCCTGGACCTGGTTAAAGGACAGTGGAAGCAGCAACCATGGCCAGCCATGCACTCCTGCACGGATCTGCAAAGCTCAGGAGGAAGACAGTGTCATTGGCAGGGTCCTTTGGTACAAATGAGAGACCAAAAGACCAAACAGAGTGGAGCTGAAGACAGAGCACCCTGCAGTGACCATGCTGTTGAAACAGTGGTGGAAAATTTTCATCGACAAAGATGGAATATTACGCCAAAAGACCTCCACACAAGAACAGCTGCTCCTACCCAGAACTTACCACCCCTTGGTCTTCAAAGAGCTGCATCAGGACATGGGCCACCTGGGGGTGGAAAGAACACTCTGATTAGGGAGAGGTTCTAATGCAAAAGGACGTTGAACACTTCGTTACCAATGTATGTGAGTGCCTGAAGATAAAGAAACAGACTCAAGCACCGATGATGCCGATCCACACCACCTACCCCTTTGAAATGGTATCCATAGACTTTCTACATTTGGGCAAGTGCAAGCATGGATATGAGTACATATCATGGATCATTTCACCAGGTTTGCACAGGCATATACGCCACAAGAAACAAGTCTGCAAAAACCGTGGCAGATAAGATCTTCAATGACTACGTACTGAAGTTTGGGTTCCCAAGCAAGCTGCATCATATGTGAAAGTAATTTGAGAACAAACTACTTGCAAGACTGAAAGAGCTCTCAGGCATCCGTGGATCACACACAACACCCTATCACCCACAAAGGAATGGACAGGTAGAGCGATTCAACCGAACCCTGCTAGCCATGCTGTGGACTCTCGAGGACGAAGAGAAAACAGACTGGAAGGAGTCCCTAGCTAAAGTTGACCATGCATACAACTGCACACGAAGCGACGCAACAGGATACTCACCATATTACCTCCTCTTCGGATGATCACACCGCCTACCAGTCGATCTGCTATTTAACCTGACAACAAATGAGACACAATACTTACTAGGACTATGTGGCCTCATCCGCAATCTTACTCCAAGAGGAGGGACAGGAAAGATCCAGGCTGTTATACTTTTATGCTTTCATATTTTTCTAAAATGTTCTATTACAACATAACCTATTTGATTTAAAAAGTATAACCATTACACCATATAAACAGTTTTATTTCATAATATAAGTAATTAAACATATAAACTGCTTAGACGCTTTATGTAAAATAGTCACTCAAAACTTATATAATCCTTCCTGTTCAAAACAGGATCAAACCAGTTACATTCTGTTGCAGACCTAAAAGCAGGATGAATCATGTGTGAGTGACTCATGAAATAAGGGAGGTACCAGCCTCAAGACCAGCATAAAAGAAGCCAGCAGAGCTGAGAGAGAGCAATTTCCAGCATTAGAGACCGGATTATACTTCAAGAAGAAAAGGCTAAAAACAACAAAAGCTGAATAGGGAAGACCTGTTACAGCAGGAGAGTCAGCATTAGCTTGTGTAGCACTAAGACTGTTTCATTGAATTGAAATTGTTGTTTGTGATTGTTGCGAAAAAACTTTAATAAAACCACAGCCTTACCATTTGTAAGTGACTTGGATCCAAACTAAAGATTCTGCTTCTTTAGAATAATTTAACCTTCTTGCCCTGTCCCTAAAACGTGTGATACACAAGTGACGACTGACTCTACCAGAGGAGCTTAAGGTAAGTTCCCTGGGTGAAGACTTGGTGGTGTTAGTCAAAAAATGGTGAGAAACTTAAAATAGGCAATAGTAAAGTATAGACGAACTATATAACTATTCATACTGGGTGTTAGGGTTACATCCTACTAAAAGCGCCTAGGGCGTAGCCGTACAAGACTCTCAGAAAGACAATAATTACGAAATCCTAACGACTCAGCTACGGGGTGAGATAAAAGGCCGAAGGTATTTTTCTGACACTTCTGTGGGACACTAAAACCCACGAAGATTGGTCGGACTACCGACGGAGTTACCACCGTGTTAGGTGCGAGCCTGCCCCGCTTTCCACTCACACTACAAGTCATACTGGGAGGACCAAGTTTACCGGGTAAAAGAACGAAAAAGTGACAACAGTCCAGTTTACGAAGTAAGTCCAGAAAGTGGTAAAGGAAGGAACCGAGTCATCCACAGAAACCTCCTGCCTTGTGAACACCTACCCCTGGAGAAACAGGTGGACGCACCTCGTCATCCAAAGAACAGCCGCATAGCACCCCCTAAGAAAAATACATGGTCACAAAGGAAAGAGCAGCAGCAACCAAACCCACACAGCGACTCGGAGGAGTACAGAGTGACCTACCAGTGGCATCAGGACACCAGCAGGGGAAAACCATGAGAACATTCATCGTTGAACCCGCATGCGGAGCCCTTCCTGTCCAGGCAGAGTCTACAACGTCTTTCAGAAGAGGATTTACCACTACCACATCGGTCAGAAGAGGATTTACCACTACAGCTTCAAAGATTGGGTGTTTGAGAAGACATAGGAAATATTAGCCCCCCCTATTTTTTGGAATTAAATAAAAGCTAAGGTCTCAGAAATATATACTATTTCTTTGTCACTTACCTGTATCATTCTGTCATTAGGTGTTTTATTGGGATGTGTGGTTATTTTATTTCTGCTAAACCCAACATTGTCAGCAGAGGGCTCTCTAGGCAGTATACTGAGCATCAATAGCTAACGTAAGCAGAGCAGAAGAAAGCCACCAGTACGTGATGAGCGAAATGTAATCAGAACAGACAGCGCTTCTGACCTGACCTGATGTATTTTCATATCTTTACAGGAAATTAAATGTGTTGCACCAGAGTGAGCTTCGTGTCATTCTTGGTCCTGTAACATTCACATGTGCTGGCAACATAAACAAGAACATTAGGAACCAGCGCACCATTGTCTTTCAACTTTCACTGCCCTGCCATCTTACCAAACATATTCATGAGCAGGTGGAGAATCAGACCTACATCATAGGGACTTCCTTTTTTCAAAATCGAAAGAATCTTTTTATTTGTCAGTCTCTTCTCTCACGGGTCAATTCTGTTGATTTATTTATACTCCAGGGATTAAAGGTTAGAAGATAAGAACAATAATAAGTGTATATACTGTATATATATATATATAAACACTATATATATAAAAAGAGGGGGTATAGAATTTAAATATACCGTTGGTTAATTGTTCATCACGGAGGCGGAGCAGTGTATAAAGTGTCTAATCTGTGGGGAAACAAAACAGTAGTAGTTGGGGATATTGTATGTAGATCTATATTTTATGTGGTGGATTTATTCTATAATCTTTTTAAGGCTTGATAAAAAGTGATTAATAATAATAATACACTTTAGGTTCAGCCACTCCGCTCCAGTGTATGCCTTTGGTGAATATCTCTTCCCAGTTACCGTTAGTTTCAGTTGGCTACCCGCCTCATGTCCTGGGAAAACTCTGCTGCATTGTTGTAGAGGCAAGCTCACCTTTCCTAGAGAATCTTCATCTTTGCTGTCATATCTCTGGAAATTAACCAGAGTGGATCTTGAGATGGTTTCGTCTTCAGGCTTCGGACTGATTGACTGGTGGGGTTGTTGAATTTGTAGGTTAGCATTCCTGTCAAGGGCCAGCTCCGTCTTAAGAAAGTTGTCAATAAATCCTCATCGTAATTGCCCACAAGTACACGTTTGTGGGCAATCACATAGTGCATAGTCCATAAGAATTATAAGTATGTGAACCCAAAAGCACGACACAGAGACAGTGTACAAGTATAGTTTGGTTTACTCAGGCAGCGTCAAAACCGGGAGGTCAGTCAATAAGGCAAACAAATCCAACAAGGGAGGCAAAGAATCCAAGGTCAAAAAAATAGGCAGGCAGGATTGGAACAGGCAGATCAGGAATAATACTATGATAACGTTGGAGAGCTTGGCAGTGACATACAAGACAATCTGGCAGGGGTCAAGTGCAAGTGAGCGGACCTAAATAGTGAGGGACTAATGAGGGAATGGGCTACAGGTGAGATGGGCGTGGAAGCCCCGTTGAGGGGAATGAGTGATAATAGGGTGTGAATGGCAGTCCTGAAATGACAGGAGAGTTAGATAAACAGACAGGCAGGATGAAAACAATCTAAGATTAAGTGGAATTCGTGAGACGAAAGATAATCAACCCAGTGAGCACCAACGTTTATTTCTGGTTGAAAACTAGTTTAAAGTCGGTCTGAACGTCTAAGACCTATTTTCACTGTCTTTTCAACCTGCTAAAATGCGGTTACAACGTGTCACAAAACACCAATTTGTTTTAAAATGTTGATGGTTTGTTCAGTTGCAGGTTGAGAGAGAGATGATATTGGTTACTGTGAACGTATTTCATATTTTCATATTAAACGTCATAAATATGGAACTATAGACTGTATGCTGCCAAAAACATGCTCCCAGGACATCGTAATGAGAGCAGTGTAGGCTACATTCTGTCTATACATTAATGTAAAATACAAGTGTGTGTTTACTGCTGGAACACGCATGCGCAGGTACTTTGGCTCTGAGTGCTTCTACAATTTTGAAAGATGCACACTGGACTGGAAACTCAGCACTACATTTTCGGAGCAAAGTGAGCGAGTTGACGGAATAAACATGAAGCTTCACGCTAACTACATACTTTGTAAGTACTTGAACTACTGGATTCCAATATTGCAAACCGAAATCAGCACCATTAGTATCATTTTAAGCTGCTCATGATGCAGGCGAGGCTGCTAACTTGTAGCGTTAGCATGTTAGCTGGTAGCATTAGCTTGTAGCTACAGCAGCATGAGCCAACAGTAAACATAAACATGTGTGTATGTTAATGTTGGAGACTGTCATTATGGGCTGTCGCTGTAACCCAACATTATAAAATTTAGTTTTTAGGTCATTTTACATGTAGAATACACGACAGAATGCAAGTGGGGCTGTACACAGTTTAAATGGCTAGGAAGTGAGTAAAACAAAGTGATGTACAAATAAAAAGACGGTCAAAACATTGTTGTTTGGCATACAACAATATAAAGTTTTATGCTGTGTCATATCCAAGTGAGCATCTTTCCGTTGAAAAGACGTTTAAAAAACGACTATGGTCACCGGTGAAAAGACGTTAAAAAATTGTCCAAAAGTGAATATTCTTTTCTAATACTTGAAAATATGGCAGACCATCTGAAACCGGCTCCTGGGTGGCTTTGAGAATGACATTTAAAGAAGGAAAGGGAGATTTTGTTCAACAATCGAGTATTTTTAGTTTCAAGAACACTGTTCATGTTATATTTATATTGTTGCTTAATAAATACAAATTCATTGTTGCCAGTGTCACATGGTCTTCTTTGTCCTGTATGTGGAAACAGTTGATGTGTTACTATGACTACGTATTTAATTAGTACATATTTTACTGTGAGCATTTCGACATTTAAAAGACTTTTAAAATACAGCGATGTTTAAAATAAACATGGAATACGCTGGCCAGGTTAATGTTGCATAACAGGAAATTCTGCATAACCTCTTGCTATGTCAAGAACTACAAAATCCCTCAATCTTTTTTAGCTATTGATATGGTACATTTTGATTATAGTTATTAATTTAATTCATCAGCATACCAAATTGATAGTTTGGTATACTTTATGAGACTTGGCTATCATTTTACCTTTGTTACTAAGGGTGGTGCCCTGATGTGATTTCATGTAAATTAATCATATTGTTCAATATTATTAACAATCATTTTTGATAGCCATTTTAATGCCATTTTGAGCTACAGAACCTACATAACTTTAGTGCCCCGTTTTTATTATTATTTATTGACAATTGTATTACAATGCATTCATTTTTACATAATTATTGATCCTTGATATACTGCCAATAACCAGATCTGCTCATACCTGCATTCCAAACAGTGGTGTAGGTGGTCATGGAGTCTGGAAGCTAAATCCAATAAAAGTCGCTTCCAAGCTTGTTTAGAAAATATTCATTTCATTGAATGTACACTGTACAAAGGCACTGAAGCATGTGAGATACACTGAGATCTCATCCTGCACCATCGCATTTTGTGGAACATTTCCTTTCTCATATCTGAAGTTCCAACATGATTTCTTTTAAACCATGTAGATAACACTTTTCATAGCCTTTAAAGGGAAAATACTCCAAATACAAACACACATTCACTACTTTTGGGCTGCTTCCTAACCTACATTTCTTAGCTAAATCTAGACATTATTGTTGTACAAAATAAACATAATACATTGATCTTCACTTTGTGTAATGATTTAGGCAATGATTAAAAAATAATAAAGGCATTAATCTACAAATCAATCAGCAGTCAGTATCATTTTATCAGTCACTACTCAGCCATATGCAGGTCAGTCTAATGTTGAATAGCTCACTTTAAGACATGTCTTTGTTCAAATAGGCTTACAATGAATAACCTTAGCAGTTTAACATCTGCCAGTTTTTTTAGATTGTCAGCGCATGTTGACAACACTACACTGTACACGCTGTAAACCATATGTTATGCTAGTCCACAACCATCAATGGAGGAAATTATTGATCAGCAATATGAATGCCCTTTAGATGACAGACGTCATTCAATTCTGTCCCTTCCTTATTTGTACTTGCTCTTCCAACACTTTTCATATTCCTGCCATTACTACTAATTCCATGTTCCGTTTACAGCGCTGGCGCTGATGCTTGACAACTTAAAATTACCTTCTGTGCCAAAAATAATTCTCTTGAGTGTAAAATATTCCCTTCAATTTCATAGAAACATTCAGATTTACCGGTGTAATGGATTGTTAAACTACACCAGTTTAATTATCAAATGCCGTGAAATCCTCAGCAGGTTTAAAGACCATAACAGTGTTAAACCCATTTACCACCAATCACATATACTTTACATTCCTTCTAAGTATTTTCCATATAATGCTATAGGATCTTAATGTATACATTTCTTTCTGTTGGTGGGTGGGTTCCCCACTTTGGACCACACTGAAATATCTCAACAACTATTGAAATGATTTTCATACAACTTTGTACAGACATTAATGTCCTCCAGGGGATGAATCAAACATTTCTGTTTGTCCACTCCTTTGGTTTATGACCAAATACCTGCAAAACTAATGCCATTCTCACCAACATCAGCTGTACTTTGCTAATTAACATGAAATGTGCACATTTTAACATGCCAACATGCTAAATTAAGACAGTGAGCATGGTAAACATAATCTGCATGTTAGCATTGGCTGAATCTAAATGGCTGGACTTCAAATTATCTGATGATCAAATTATAGGGAAGATTATACTGTGCATTTCAACCTGTATTATTTATCCTTTAACCTCTCTCTGTTACACTATAAAGCCCGTTTTCATGAGGCAATTTTAAGGGGGGATGTTTCCCCTTGTGAGAAAAATGACCGAAAATGTGTTCCCCTCATTATCTTGCCATACCTGCCCCCCGTTTCTCGCCTTCTGCTCATCTTATAGCACATTTTATCACCTCATGAGCCATAGGAAATGCAGCTCGAAATGATGACTTCATGTATGACAGAAGTCCTGGCGATCCT
Organism: Leptoclinus maculatus; assembly: GCA_032191485.1. Lineage (NCBI taxonomy): Eukaryota > Metazoa > Chordata > Actinopteri > Perciformes > Stichaeidae > Leptoclinus > Leptoclinus maculatus. The sequence goes on along the minus strand of JAVDOI010000027.1, from coordinate 3,347,032 downwards.
GGACTCTGGGGGGGTCCAGGCAAAGAAGCCCATCGAGGCCCATTTAGATGTGAACATGTATGAGAACATTGGTGGGACACATATTCAGTGGGGGCTCTGGGGGTCCTCCAACAGGATACGTTGAACACCAAACACTTAATTGCCTAAATTCTACAGCGAAAATGCCTTGATTTATGTAAAAGAAAAGACAAAATTCAGGCGGCCAGTGACAATTCTAAATATGAAAACATATTGGCTCTTAACCATTCTGTATTTCTTTTAAAAGTATATTCTCCTGTAGATCAACTTCTTTCATTTAATTAATTCCTTTCTGAGTCAACACACATGTAGGCAAGATTTACTACTTATTTGGGGAAGTAACTATTCAAATGTGTATGTGGCAGCGATTCACATCAATGATACATTAACTTATTTTAATTTGTATAAAACCTGGGGATTTAATAGTTAATTTATCTTTCAGCAAGATTTCTGCTACTGTCCAAAACATTCTGCATATTCAATATGCAGATCACACCAGAATCCCATTTCTCCGCGCCTGTCAACAAACGATTCTGCTCCTCACTCTCTATTTACTCTTAAGATAATGCAAACAAGTTTGCTCAAATATTGGATAGGACAATTTGGTCCTCCCAAAATATTGGTAGGGATATGTCCTTACTGTCCACATGCAAAACTATGCCGTTGGCTGCAGTGCATTGTATAGTGCCTTTTTATAGAAACTGTCAGGGTCTTTATAGTTGTCATTGCAAAATGTATCAATATGAGTGCCCATCAGGGGCCCCTTTTCCCAATTTTCTCTGAGGGGCCCCTAACATTTGCCTGGTTTTGCCACTCCTGATAGTGTGCCTCCTCTCCCAGATTCTTTAAGTCCAGATGGTTGACATTTGGATTCAGCCATTGTCATTTGAGCATGTTAGCATTTAGTTCAAAGCATCACTGTGCAGAAAGGGTAACAAGCATAGCTGTGGACTCAGTGTTGTCTTGTCTTTCAGGCAGCCACTGGGTTCTATTTGTTTCAGTATGCTATGAAAATTAGCATGTAGCACTGTATTACTCCACATCACCACCGTTGACTGCAATGAAAGGAGACATAAGGTTACTGTTTCAATTGTCTATAACATGATTTTCACAGTGTAGTGAAATTAACTGAAACCAGGGGCTGTGTGGAAGGTAAAAAAACACATTCAACAATGTAAAACACAATGGTATTGTGTATAGTGTTATAGCCCTTAAAATGTCACCAGAGTTGGGTTGGTCAGCAAGGAAAGAACTGTGGAGCATCTATCCATCTATTAGCTATACCTGCGGGGGGTGGTGGGGTTGCCAGTCATTCACAAGGCTGACGTACAAAGACAGACAACCATTCACACTCATATTCACACCTATGGGCAGTTTAAAGTTGCTAGTTAATCTAACCTGCATGTCTTTGAACTGTGGGAGGCAACATCACAGGCACAGGGAGAATATGAAAACTCCATACAGAAAGGCCCCAGCAGCTCGGCAAGGTTCCAAGGTTCCAGCCTATGAGCTGTTATTTGTCCCAGTAGGTATTAGAATTGAATGAGATATATCTTAATTTGTGGTTCAGAATTTGGAAATGTACACACTACATGGTTAACTTAATTTAATCCATATTCTTAACTTGTTTGGAAAATTAATTGTCTGTGATTGATCAAACTAAATTTCAAGTGAAAACTATGATGGCATAATGCTTTTCAAATCTATTATTCAAAGTCAGATACAGTTTTCTGGTATACGACAACGAGGGTCTGAGAAAAGCATGCAAATGCTAATTAAAATCTAATTAATTAATTTGTATATGAAAAAAAAATCTATAAATCTTTTATAAAAGCCCCTGTGTGCAACATTTGATCATAGCATCTTTCAAATGAATGTCAACAAAGTCAGACATGTTGGGCATGTGGGGGCTTTAGATGAACATTTTTCCTCAAACTATATTCATAATTTTTTAACAGCACTTTTGGGGCAGAAAAATAAACTGACAGATACACACTGTCAAATATTTTACACTACATTTCAGCATTCACCCACACATTCACTGATGAGAGGCAGAGGCTGCCATACAAGGTGCCACCTGCTCATCAGGATGTAATCTAATCATTCACAAGAAAGAGTTGGTGATGAATCTCTGTGGGTCCATCACTGTAAATGTCAACTTTCACGTTACACAGATGCATTTGATTCAGTGTCCATGATAAGAAATTGATCACTGGAACTGAATTTGAAATTGATTGGGCCACCGCAAATATAGCTTGATCCTACTCAATCCAGTTACAAAACCTTACATGAAAACTAAGTATCATGAAAAGTAATTTAATTTTGTAGCTCTGGCTATCAGGTATGACAACATTGCAGCCCAGTACATGGGGAGATCTCAAATTAGGTCCAATACTGCAAAAACAACATGAGCAGTCAGATTATTAACCCAACACCCTTAATGTGGCTAATAATCCCTCATTGTACAGGACAACTCTGAATGCAAATAACTGCAGTAAGTACAGCAGTTCAAAGCTACAGGGTGAAGTAAGTCTGTAAACTGTAATGGTTGTTTACGACAGACAGTAATTTTTACCGTACAACAAATAACAGGTTTGTTACCACTGATAGTTTGACTGCACATGTTTTTTGCCCTCCTGGGCATATTTTTAGTGATGAAGCCATGTTATGAGATCTCAGTTGTTATCTTAATTTAAAGTTTGTGTTATCATAAGCCATAGTACCAATGACCAGAGCAACAAAAAGAAAACCCAACTTGGAATAAACCATGTTTGTTCACACTAAATTCCCAGAAGCGGTGCCCCCTGCAGGCCAGGCATTCCAACCAACACAACTGAATATGTTGATGACTGACAATGAGGATTGACAGGAATAATACCCTGATTGTTGCACTAGGGACTCCAATTGATTGGAAGAAGAAACTGAGGCAGTCTGAAGCAGCACCCTTATCTGATATACATTTTAATTTCAAATGTTAAGACATAGATTCAGATTTATCAAATTTAATCAAGTACCTCCTGACAAAAATATCTACCCCATTGTTATCATCCCCAGTTATCGCTCCGAAATCCCATCCCAGCATTCCTACTCCATTCTGTCGCTGCCATCACCATTGATCTGCACCACACAGTCCTTGTTCAAAGACTCCTTTGAGTGGGCTGTGTCAAAGTGCTGGGTGCTCACCATGTATCTCCCCCGAGCATCCATCCCCAAGGCAGGGACAAAACGGCGGTCGAACTGGATTTCTTGGCGCAGGTAAGAGGTCCTCTTCTGGCAGGAGTCACCAGTTCCCTCCTGCAAGGCTGACAGGAAGACCACCAACTCAAAGTGGTTGGACGTGCCTTCACACAGGGTGGGATAGAGGGGGCTTTGGCGGTCCAGGGGGTGGTAAAAGGTGAGTGGGAAGATGAAGAAGGGACAGGGCTGCTGGCCTAGATGATCCAAGTGGAAGTCCAGAGAGGTCTGGTGCAGGGCCTGACCTTCATGTTCCTTGTAGAGCACAGCACTCACTTTTACATCCACCAGAGGTCGCTGCAGCAGGTTGGTGGCTCGCAGCATGAGGCACATCTGGCCCTGGTGTTGGCCCACCACTGCCTGAGGGCTGAACTGGATAGCTCCTGCTCTCTTCTGGGGACGTGCAATCTTGGCAACGAATGCACCTGAAGGTTAGGACAATATAATATGATGAGGAGATGTTTTGACTTTAATACTGCAAAAATATTTGTCTCATGCTGCAAAAGAAATCAGGCTGTGACTATAGCAGCCGAGGTAATATCACAAAATGTTAGTTTTCCACTTTGTGCCGCCCAACCCCTCCCCCACCCACCTTCACACACATATTTGAACATTTCATTGGGTTTCTCCCCTCATTATGATGGCAGACTTTTATTGCAGCCTTCGAGTGTGGCCATTAAGCACGGCTATGAACAAGTTGTGCCTGTAGATATTTAGTTTATTTCAAGCATTGACTGTATATAAGAATTAGACGTCACAGTGACGAGCCGGGGGTTAGACTTTTTTAGACAAGTGCCAACACCACAACGTAAAAATACTTAATTACTGACTGATATTATTTGATATGACATTATTATAGTGTTAATACGGATACATCAGAGTGCAAGCAGCATTTTAGTGTAGTAGCTGCTTGAGGTGGAGCTAGTTTATCTAAGAAGTTCTGCACAAATATTTGACTTTTCTGAAATATTAGATAATCTGACTTTTTTGAGCTACACTGTTTAAAAGCAGGGCTGTAGACTCTTTTACGGACTGTTTAAAAGTGGTCTTTACTGAACAAAATATTAAAAGTGACAGCTTTGAGACTACTTCTAAAATAACTTTGATTTGATCCTTCCATATAAATGCAATTCCCATGGTCGCCCAGCAGATGTCACATTTTGTCTGCATTAAAACAATTTAAAACAATTAAGTATTCACTTTTCTCCCTTCCCAGTTAAATGATACAGTTTTAATAGTACAACAGCCTACAGTGGCCTATTACAATGTAATTACAATGTAATAGGCCACTGTGTAACACAAGGGCAGATCTTAATAGGATTTCAGTTTCCTCTTCAAAAATGTTTTCACAAAGCTTTCGGGTCAAGATATGACTAGGTGTTTAAGAGATAACTGAACTGGTTTGGGTTTGTACTAAGATTGATGTAAGCGTTAACACAATTGGTGTGGAGAGAGATTGTGACTCAAAACTCAAACAACCCACACTTTTTAAAATATAATGTCCTGAAAAAACATTTTATACACAATCATTTTTGGCCTGTACGGTAATTAGCTTCAGTTTTGGCTCCAGTTAGTCTCCCAATGTGTGCATTTAACTTGCAATTGAGACTGTGACCTTAATTTTTGTGGAGACAAGGCTTTAGGAATAGGAGAGTCGTACCTGTGATGAATGCTTCCAGCATGAGCCCCAGCAGCATCTGCACAGCCAGCAGTGCTATGGCACTGGGACAGTCCCCACTGGGGAACATGGTGCCATAGCCGATGGTCAGCTGTGTCTCCAGGGAGAAAGAAAAGGCAGCAGTGAAACTGGTTATGTGCTTCACACAAACCACATGCCCTTGTGGGGGGGCATCATGGTCCTGCACAGCCAGGTCTCCGTTAAGGTGGGCCAGCAAGTACCACATACAGGCAAACAGCAGCCAGTGGGCCAGGAAGGAGGCGCAGAAGGCCAGAAGGACCCATCTCCAGCGCAGACCCACCAACAGTCCCCACAGGTCCTGCAGGGCGAGCAACCAGGCTCTGCGTAAGGCCCCACGCCATGAGCCTGCAGAGCACAGAGGTGGACGAAGGGCACAGTGTCCATCTTTGGTGACCAGGCGTTGGCGGGGTGGAGTGGACAAGAGAGGAGAGGAAGAAGCCTTGCTACCCAGAACGCTGCTGTTTGATTTGGTTGTCATGGTTGCAGGTGGATCTCAAGCAGTCAGGATGATCCTAAATTGAAATGGTAAAAGACAGACATAGGGATATTTCATGAGACTGTATCAGTCAATATCAATATCAGTTTCATCTCTGTGTGTCCAGTGCATGGGAATAGGAAATGTGCTAGCCATTGATTGAATGAGTAGCTGCAGTCAGTTGCTCAAAAAATAGCTCCAATGTTACCTGCCAAAACTATTTTGGCGTTTCTATAACTACCCGTGTAAATAAATAAACAGCCAGCCTTCGTTATATAATTTGATCCAGACAAAAATGTCTGTAAATTCCATGACAGATTGTCATGGAATTTTGTGCTGACATTCATTCAAATTCAAAATATGAATGTGTACAATACATTGTTTTGTGACCAAATACCTGCAAAAATAACTTCCATCAGCTTCAGCTGTACTGAGTTGAATGCTAATTAGCAAATGTTAGCATGTTAACATGATAAATTAAGATGGTGAATGTGATAAACATTACCTGATTAACATCACATGCTAGCATATTCTTTGTGAGCATGTTAGCACACTGACATCAGCAATTAGCTCGAAACACCACTGTAGTTAAGCATTGCATTGGCACTAGCCTCGCATAGCCAGACCTATCACCAGAGACAAAATGCTACACAAAGATGAACTCTTCTCATTTTGGCACTAACTTTCCTCTGACATCACCAGAATATTTCAAAGTTACACACATAAATCCTATAATCTATTATGAGGATTGCTATGATATGTGCTATGTACATTTTTGCAGAGGTGGGAAAAAGTAAGTGTTAAGTCTAGGCTATGAAGGCAAGACCAACAAGTCCAATGTAAAATCCAAATCTTAAACTCTAATCCCAACAACAGTGGTAATAACGTTAGCAAAACAATACGTAAATACTGTTTAAAATGTATATTTATTATTTTCAAATAAAGTTTAAAATATTTGTAAACTTTTTTTTTTCATTAATAATGTATCTAAGTTAGCAGTAGTTAGTAACTACTATTAGCCAGTCTAAACAAATCCAGACGAAACTGATATCCATCTTTTCATTTTTAAGTCTGGGTAAAGCAGTAAACATTGGTTTGTCATATTTCCCAAAATGTGACACTGTTCCTTTAAATCCCAAGGTTAAGCTGTATCTACAAAATCACTATGTATCTAATTTAAACAGGGCATATGAACTCCTAGCACCAGATGCATGTGAAGGCAGTCCTGACAGGCAGACAGCTAGAGTCCTGTACTCGTCAGAGTTTCTATTTCTATGTCAATATTGTTGCCAGGAGATTAGAGCAGGTCCCAGCTGGGAATCTGTCTGAGGAACACAGCAACATGCAGAGTAGGAATGCGTCTTTCATCTGCAGGGAGCTTTAAACTTATTGCACTGCATGGCTCTCCACTCATCTTGTTTCCCAATTACAATATACATTTACTATTATTTTACACATTTATTATGCACTTGCAACTTCTCCTGATGCATTTGCTGAGAGCTTTGCATAGCTTTCAAATACAAAAAGTGTGTGTGTGTGTGTGTGTGTGTGTGTGTGTGTGTGTGTGTGTGTGTGTGTGTGTGTGTGTGTGTGTGGGGGGGGGGTTAGGGTTAGATTTAAACAGACTTAAACACCAACCAACGGAGGACTTTTCTGGGGTTCTGTGTTTGTGAGATGGGAAGATCAGCATGTTTGTATATATATATATGTGTGTGTGTGTGTGTGTGTGTGTGTGTGTGTGTGTGTGTGTGTGTGGACATTTAGCCGACAGAAACATTATGGTTGGGGAAAGATGATAGTTCTGGTGAAAAAGTAAACATAACTTTTGTTTCAAATCACTTCTTAAATATTAAACCAAGGCCATCATCTATCCATAACTTGAACCAATGCAAAATGTTTAAACAAAAGAAAAACAATGTATTTGTAATTGTATATTGAATATAGCTTGAAATTTAAATAAAGCTTTTAGAATCACTGCAAATTTGTAGATAATCGCATTTAAAAAAATGTTTGCTGCCTCATTTATCATACTTTTCGGGGGATTATTATCCCTTCAAAACAAATTTGCAGATGCGAATCAGTAGCATATGACCTGATATTTAGGAGACGGGGTGGTTGCTTGTTATTTAAGCTTAAACCTTCAAAAACAGACCCCATCACACATTGTTCACACATTTCAGTTGTTTTATACCCTGTGTTTGCATACACAGTAGATTAAGTTGCAGGGTGTGAATTATGCATTTTAAATAATATTTGTCTGTCTTGCTGATTGAAATTAGTTATTTTTCAACTAATATTATGATATTTGAAGTTTAAAAATGATTACAATCAGAGGAAAGTACTGTACTAAAGTATACGTCTACGGTAAACACTGTTTATTTTCACATATGCATATATTTTTTGATATTTTACTGTGTAACTGTGAACACATCCTCACTTTTAAACAAGTACAATTTTGAATCCATATTTTCAACTTGAAGTATTATTCTATAATACATTAAAGACAATAACAGTTTTTTTCCTCCCTGTGAGTTGTTGACAATGCAAACAAACAACACTTTGTGTAACTGATCTGAGTAGGGTAAAGTCCCTGAGGCTGGTGTAATACTTAAACTTACTGTAGTCATAATGATGGCTAAGCGTGACAGTGCCTAGTCAGCCATTTTCCTGTCTCTAAGCTATCTGTGTTAAAGTAGAAGTTAAGAGAGCAAGTTAGTGGAACTGTCTCTTTGTCGCCTACTCGGAGGGGTGCAGAGGGGTTTATGTAACATTAAGTCTGCAGTTGTTCACTTCTATTCCCTGTTAACGCCACTGTATCGCACAACGTAAATGTCTGAAAAAGAAAACAAATCAGTTTTGATCATGTGTTATTGTAGTAATAAAAATGAACGTTTGTTGCCTTGACTTTCAGATGCCCTTGTGACCATGCTTGTTATCTAAAACTGGATTAGCAACAGTCAGTTTACCACCTCTGGATTGTAGAAGTGTTTTAGCTGATAAAAAAACAGTTAGGGAAACATTTCTTGATTGCATTTATTGTAATTTATAAAGTCTATAAAGTGCACATAATTGATAAATCCTGGAAAAATCCTGAAAAATCCATGGATCCAACAAGTTACATTGCTTAGGTTCCTTAAGATATCCCCAACACTGATCAGATCACGGTTGATCATTCACTCATTCTCCTGGTATCAGTGCCTCTGCTCTGCCCAACATCACATGCTGGAGTTTGTACTCACCTAGAGCTGCAGTGTGGGCTAAACGGGGGCCCTCTGACCTTTTCACCTAAAAACTGGTCTGGGGTCTCCCAAGTGGGCAAAGGGGCCGAGGCAGATGGAAAGACTGCCACTAATTCCTTGGAGTATGGGGTGTAAAATCCCAGAGGAATCCCGAGCAGAAACTGGTAGTGTCACCCCAAAGATAATTTTCTTGGTCTAGGAGCCAGGCTGAGCGTGGCGCTCTCAGCTCCTCCAATCTGCAGCTCCTCCGATCTGCAGCTCCTCCGATCTGCAGCTTCCAGCTCCAAGGCGAGGATGATTCAATTGGTCACATTACCCTGCATGGAGCCTATTAGTGTTCCCGGAAGACAGAAGACAGAGGGAGGGGGGGAAAAGAACAACACCTTGTCACAGTTCATTCAAAGAGCTGCTTGTTGCTGGTTGGTGTCCTGCAGCTGTTGCTGCGAGAAATTGGAACTGCTGATAAAGTGGTGCATCTTTATGTGTAAAAGTGTGTGCATATATGCATGAATTTGCTGGCATCTACATGTTTTGTCCATCTTTTCTTTACCCTTATTTTTGTGTTTTCTGTCCTTTACACATCGTAAACCTTTTTTGAGAGAAATATAATTTTATTGTAATATTAGGGATGTTTTGCACATCATTTCATAAACATTTTCCTTATGTTCAGTCTGGGTTAGGGTTAGAAGCCGTACTGGTTTAAATTTTCACACCAGACACATTCATTGATAACTGAAACATTACTCTGTCACTGTGTGATCTCAGAATAGTTAACATATTAACCAAAGAGTCACAGAGCGCTTCTTTGCTTCACAAAACAATAGTAGAGCCACATGACTGTAGGTTAAAAGTCAACACTGGGTTTTGACCTTCGAGCAGCAGGACAGCAATGTTGGTATGTCTGTCAATCTGTTCAACACTTGAAATGACAGGAAATTCACTGTGGATTTTTCATGGTCCCAAAGGATGTTTCTTAAAAAAAACTTTTGGTTTCTTATAATCATTTTGGTCACCATTCCTATTTGTAATAACACTGGGTCATATGGATGTGTTTTTTCATGCTTTATTCTGAATTCCTTCAAGTAATGTACTTTTGTACCCCAGGTTAGACAGACTTATTTGGCAAATGAAAGTGAACAGTAAGGATATTTCTCTCACTGTAAACATCCATCAAGCACTATGTACACACGAAGCCACCTGAATTTAAAATGCTGTATGAAAACGATGCATGTCCACACTAGCATTTTTAAATTGTGTTTGTGAAGATTTCTGTCTACACTTAAATGCATAAACAACAGAGCAGTTACTCTTCTTGTCCATCCTCTTTCGGTTGGCAAATAGCATGCGTCAGTATTCGGTTCTGTGTGATCACCTACACTGTGTTTTAATACAGCCTAACCCATTCACTTTGTTGTGGCTCTTTTGTCAACCTAATGAGCATAAAATAGTGATTTGATGATGGCTCATGAATGCTACCCATTGACCAGGTGAACAATATTTGCTAATCCTAATGTTTTATGATCACAAATTCACCTGACAAACTGATACAGGTATACAGGTAAATACAGGTAAATGTTAACAACTGTTTTGGGTCATCAGTACAGGTATACTGACAGATAGACCTCAGAAAATGTATGAATATAATTGAATGATAATACAAAGGGTTAGGTGTGACAGAAATGTATCTTCTTAATTTACTGTCACAGATTACAGAAAATGTGTGGGCAGGCTTAAGTCATTTTCCAAAAGCTCAGTGTTCCCTGTAAAAACTAATACACTTCATGCACAAGATCTTTTGACTCTGGAAACCATTTTCAAAAAGCTCTCATTATTCAAGCTATCAAGGAAGAAACCCCTTTAGACTCCAACAGCTTTCTCTAGTGCCTGCTGCACGACAAACTCTACATGTTTAGACTCTGTATGAATAACAAAATCACATGTTCACACTGATGAACACAGTAGCTATATACTTAAGGCTCTTACATTATTTTATGATGATGAACATGATAACAATGAGGATTATGACTTAAAATCAAACAGTTGCCAGTTAGTCTGACAGAATGGGTCATTGCTTTTCATTTGTGTGTGACAGGCCCTCCAGCCCCCTCTGTTGTCCTACAGCGGTCTGACTTGTTCCAGTGGAGGTGGCAGATGACAGTGTCAGATTGTGAGGTACTGTAGCTGCTTTACTGCAGCTTAGCCTTCATTCTCTCTCATTAGTCTGAAGAGCAAGATATGGGTCATTCACCTACTGCTGGGAAATGTGTCACCCCTCACTTTTCCTGTTTTCCACTTTTTCACTCACATCCTCTCTCTCTCTTGTGTAGTTTTTCTCCAAGGGGGCAAATTAGAGGGTTGGGGTGGTGGTGCGGCTGAATAAAGCAGGCATCAATATCTGCAGTGAGCAGCAGAGATTTTGGCAGAGCAGTGGGGGAGATGAGATTTTTTTGGCAGCTTAAATAGACCACCAAAATGGGAGGATGGGTCTGATAGATGCTGCAAGTGAGAGAGAGAAAGAGAGAGTGAGGCATGTCACGTGTGTAAAAGGATGTTGAAAATACTATCTGTTTGGATGGTATGCAGTCTGCTTATTGACTTACAAAGGAAAAAGATGGGGGACAAAAGAGACAAAACAATGTTTTATACAATAGTATTGCAGTAATATAGCTTCTGACCAACAATGGCAGAATTAAGAGCACTGCTGCTAAGCAGAACTTCAGTTTGTGGGTGAAGAAGACATCCTGTACCATGTTGTGTTTAAGTCCATATTATCTGTATATTAAGGACATAAAGGTTTATTTTAATGGGTAGCGAGATACAGCACTCACCTGACCTAAGGTATGCCAGCTGCTTGATCAGGCCAGAGGATGTGGGCCAGTTAGGGAACAGTAAGATTCTGGGTGAGTATTTCCACTGGGCCAATATGCTCAGCTGTGATTTCCAGAATGGAAATAACACTAGGACATTTTAATGTAGCCATGGTGATAGGCAGGTGGAGTTGAAAGAGCTATCTGTTTGAGGTTGTGGAAATGAGAGGAGGAGCTCTGCCTGAAGGTGCCAGAATTCAGATATGATAGATCATTGTAAAACAGACTAGTGGCTGGAGGTCTGACAGAGGGAAGAAAAATATGTTAGTGAAGAGACACCGTCCTGAATCCTTTCTGATCTCCCAGTATTCATTCATTCAGTCTAGTGCTACTCCCTTTTCCTCACCATTGTCTGTTCTCAAACTTGAAGCTCTGCCGGGTGGCTGGAAGTCCCTGTCGCACTGGAGAGCATTTATGCTTTTGTTCATTTACAGTTTCTTTGTCAACTTCATTGTGCAGAACAAAATTAGCATTGATAAGAAAAGGAAAAGTCCTTCATTTTGCATTCCTCAAAGCCACAAACCGTGAGTTCAAACGTCCGCTTTGTAGGTCTGATAATGCCACTGGACACGCCACTTGCTAATCGCTCCAATAATAGCTTGCTTCCTCCGCATGCAGGCAGTAGTAGCAATATAAAATGCAGAATTTAACAGGTTCAGCAGCGCCTATAATCCGTTATCCGTGTTTAATTAACCAGTCGATATGTCCAGTCGGTCAATAATCAAGGCTGTTCTTTGTTTTCTTCTGGCAGTGTGATGAATCAGGGAAGGACATGTCGTGACTGCTAAGACCCAATCAAGTAACAAACACGGATATCTACATCATAATTTTCAGAGTTCCCCATTTCTGGGGTTTTAATACTCCGGAGTAGTGTGGACGCTAGGCATAAATGCAGCACAGAATGGAAACGTAGTAGTGTGGAAGTAGCCTAGGAGGCGGACTAGGGACTTTTTAATCTGTTCCAGAGAGCCAGGGAGTTACAGACTGTTTCACTGCGTTCCCGACCCTCGCATGCAGAGTCATTGGAATGCTTCTTCGCTGACTGATGCCTTCTACAACAGGCTGTTTGATGTACAAAGGTCACTATGGAAATGAAAGATGTCTCTGACCAGTACTCCCAGGAGTTTCCCATGACCACCATCATGACCCACAGATTAACCGGGTAAAGGGTTCCATTTTACAATGGAGTAAACATTGCAATGCTGTATGTCTCAGGTCTGCTCTGTTCCCTGTCTCTACTGTAGTTCTCCTTCCGAATCAGAGTTCCTGGGCTACCCCTTGAATATTTGCCACTGAAATAGGTGTTCAACAGGGGCCTCACTTCCACCTCATCAGCCTTGTGACTGTAGAACTCATACCTCGTTTTGAAACCCACAACTATTCTCCCTTTCCATCCTCGAAACTAGAGCCATTGGGATCTACATCAAGGTATCATACAACCCTCTTCATTGACTACCTTGGATTTAACAGTATACTATAACTGCTAAGAACAGGTAACCCCTTTGTCTCATATTATCTCCTTTCAAACTTTTTCGGGGGCAACCACAGCTGGTTCTCCACTCTGGACTTGCCCTACCGGGCCGAATCCAGGAAGCTGGCTCCATCCTTCCCATGTCCATTCCCCATTTCCAAAATTATCAACCCGACAGCTATACGCCTGCGTTTTCCCCGGTCTTCCAGCATCCACCCTACCGTCACGTCTTTCGACTCAATCCAAGGAGAGTCTGCATCACCCAATCACCAACCTGCTTCCCATTTCCTCTGATTTAGATCCATCCCCATATTTACAGGCCTGTTCCCTTTTCCAGGGCCATTTCCCATTCTCCATGGTCACAATCTCATGGACTTTGAGGCCCATTCCTGCTAAGTGAGTGAGGGTTCAGGTGTAATGTTCAGTTAGTGTCTGGACCCAAAAGCAGAACTCGGCCAAGATCAGGTAACAAGTTAAAGTCAAGTTAATTTGAATAAGTTGGACTAGAGACTTTAGTGAGCTGGTCTTAGGAACTCCTCAGCTCAACGTTTTGAGTGTTCTGTTGGCAGATAATTTAGCAACATTTTAATGGGAGGCCCGCTGCAGCCCGACCTGTGAGGAATGTGAGCGGAAAAGTCCCCTCCTGGCCATAGAGGTGAACTTGCAGACCAAAATAACGAACCTTCCGAACACTGCCACTCATGGATGATGTTATATAGTTGTACAACAGTTCAAATGGCTCATAATGCATTCCAGACATGAAATGTGTAGTCTTTGTTCTCTACTATTTTTATCTGTAAGAATATATGATTGCTGTAGAAGAAAACTGAATTTCATGTGGTCATCATCTGTTCTTAATATGTGATATAATAAATTATATATTCGACAAGCAGTGTTTGTCTTGTCAGTGTTGATCAAACACCATTACAATTCTGGTAATTCTAGTTTTAAGGATTAGGTTACTCACTAATAATCTCAGTAACAAGTTATAATACCTGATTTAAGACATTTCATTTTACTAATATTTCAGTTTAGAGATGGGCTTGTGTTGGGTCAGAAAATCTAAATGAATATCATATGTGTGCTTTGGTGTCCTGATGAGAAGGTTCATGACCTGCATATGTGTGAACTTGCTCTGACATTTCCTGCCTATGGTGAACTCTCTTTGACATTAGACTCAGCGGCTGCTAAGTCTATCAAAGTGTCGAAGGCCTGCTGAGGGAGGGAGCTCCCTCGGCACCAGGTCCTAAATCGGAATGACAACAAGGATTGTGGAGGCGCTGAAGATGTTGTGCGAACGTCCTGATTGCGAGGAGACGACCGTAGTGCCAGGGCAGACGCTTAAGTGAAGTAACTGATACACTTCACTGAAGCGGGGCGTGAACGCGATTTATGTGCGTCACCTCGGGTGACGAAGATCTCAACTTGAAACAACCCATGTACCAATCATTGTGATTGTTTTATTATCCATGACCAATCATTTGCAGTTGTTTTGCAGTATATATGCAAGTGACTCAGAGTCAGACCTCTGAGCAATCCTGACATATTGTTTGTATGTGATCAGCCTTACTCCTTCTTATGCGCAAAGAATAAATGTCCTGTGATTAATGATTTTCAACCGGTCTTGAGTGAATTTTTCTAACAGCTTGCAAGAAGAATTCATAAGCCAGCAGGCAAAAACAAAAAATGTAGACCTGGAGAAAGAATAAAGGGTTTTTATTCTTGTATTCTCTTGCTCTCTTGGGGACTGGGATGCTGGCCCAGCAGGGTCACAAATTGAAGATCGGGGACAGGAACTAGATCGCTGCAGCTTGGAGGCGGCAGCAGGAACTAAAGATCGCTGCGGCTCGGAGGCGGCAGCAGGAATTGAAGATCGCTGCGGTTCACATGTAGCTTCCGAGCTGCAGCGACCCCCGGTTCCTGCTGCCACTTCCGAACCGCAGCGACCCCCGGTTCCTGCTGCCGCTTATGAGCCACAGCGATATTCAGTTCCTGCTGCCGCCTCCGAGCCGCAGTGATCTTTAGTCCCTGCTCCCGCTTCTGAGCCGCAGCGACCTTCGGTTCCTGCAGCCGCTGCCGAGCCGCATCGATCTTCAGTTCCTGCTGCCGCCTGCGAGCTGCATCAATCTTCAGTTCCTGACCCCGCTGGGCCGCAGCGATCTTCAGTTTAATCCTGCTGCTGTCCGTCTTCGTCTGCCATCATCCATGAGAATTCATCCCACCTTCCATGTCTCCAGGATAAAACCCGTCAAGGAGAGCCCCCTTCAGCCCCCCCCCCCCAGACCCCCTCCGCCCCCCCGGCTCATCGATGGGGCACCGGCCTACACGGTCCGTTGCCTTCTCAAGTCTCGGCGATGGGGTAGGTAGGGGATTGCAATACCTAGTGGACTGGGAGGGTTATGGTCCCGAAGAGCGTGAATGGGTTCCCGCTCGCAGAATATTTGATCCCTCCCTGATCACGGACTTCCACCAGGCTCATCCGGAACAACCCAGTGGGACGTCAAGAGCCGTCCCTAGAGGGGGAGGTTCTGTCACGAATTCCCCTTCATATTAGTTTGTTTTCATCCTGTCTCCTGTCATTTCAGATTCTACCATTCACACCTGATCACCTCTCATTCCCCTCACCTTGTCCTCCACACCATCTCACCTGCAACCCATTCCCTCATTAGCCCTCACTATTTAGGTCCCCTCACTTGCACTTGTTCCCTGCCAGATTGTCTTGTGTGTTATTGCCAAGTTCTCCAGCGTATCTTCATATTGTTCCTGATCTGCCTGTTCCGACCCTGTCTGCCTGTTTTCGACCTTGGATTTTTGCCTGCCCCTTATTGGATTTGTTCGCCTGTTTGACTGACCTCCCGGTTTTGACCCTGCCTGAACACTAGTAAAGAACTAAACGTGTATTTTTGTCTCCGAGTTGTGCTTTTGGGTTCAAGTATCTGTAATCCTTACACTTTTCAGCACTATATAAACTGTTGTTTGAGAGGGCAGAAGCCAGACCACATATGATCGCTTCTTTTCAGAACCTGCTTCAATGGAGACCTGTGAGAGCGAAAGTGTGTGATCTCTGCTCTCGAGAACATTTACTATTGATAGTTAATTTAGTTTGCATTTGTTGTTAAATACTTGTTTTACTTTTAAACCTGATCCAGCTCGTTTTTGGTGACTTCGCTGTCGAAAGTTGCTGCAGCTGAGGTCCTGCGGTCAGGCCCCCCCTCTGTGCTCCTTTGTTCAAACTTCCTCCCTCAATACTACCTAGCCGCTAACGATATGCTTATCTAAACAGACTCATTAGCTGTGTCTCAATTCAGGGGCTGCATCCTTCGGAGGCTGCATTCGTAGACCGGTTGCGTCACAGCGCTGCGACTAGGCTGTCCCAATTCGCATGTTTGTTGAAGACTCCTTCAAATGCAGCCGACGAATGCAGCCTTCTGGTCCCAGATTCGGAGGACACATCTGATGGATCCTTCGCGGCCCACCATATCCCGAGATGCATTGCGTGCCGATGAAAATTGTATTAGAACCAACATGGCGGCGAGTGATGCGGGAGCTGGAGAAGCCGCAGCTTTCACTTTTAAATGTAAGTATTGGGTTTCAACTCACTCCAATATCACCGATACTAATGTTAAAGCAAAATAAGCGATCTGATAACATCACGTGTGTTAAAGTGATCGGTTAAGTTACGGGACGTTAGTAACTGACAAGCTAACTAACGTTAGCCGCTGCGCTATTAGCGGCAGCTCGTCTGCCTGCATCCGACCGTAGTTAGACTTGTAAAGTAACTTTTAATAACTTCACTTTCAAACCTCAGAGGTTGAATAATATCTTACTGCAAATAGGACACACAAATGACACAGGGCAATTTCACGTCTGTTCATCTCGCCTGCTCCGCAGAATGAGGAAACAGCATCGCGCCGTTATGGTCGTAACTCTACTGTCGTAAAGCCTGCCCAAAGCAAAAAGCACCACCCTGCTCCCTGCTGGCCACAGGGTGGAATGCACACTCCATACACAATGAAAGCACGTCAGTCCTTTATAAAATTATTATATTTCTAGCATATACAATGCTCACTGCAAACCATATTGGCTGTATGTAACCCCCCTGCAGCTGTCGCTTTAGAGACAGTGCAGAATAGACAGAAAATAGGGGAATTATCAAATCTAATCTAGGTTCGATGAGCAGATTGGTTAATAGGTCACTCGTCTGAATGCTGATATGAATAATATTTGAATGGCCCGTGCTCTTGAGTGTGTGGCGGAATGCGTGTTTTAGCTGAATTGATTTTGATTATATGCATTGTCCGTTAATGACACAGCATCCCGTCATGCGGGTATTCATGTATCTGCACTCATGGTGTATTTGTAGGTGTTGAGCTTCATTTTTATGAGTGCAGGCCCAGGTATAAAATGCACGGCCCGCCACTGCCTCACAGTATGGCTCTATTTCCCCCTAGTGACATCTATCTATAACCCCCAGTCAATCAATATCTCATAATTTGCAGTCAATACAAATGATGATTTTGGGACCTGGAGACACTGTGTGAGCCTCAAGACACTTGACCACATGTTCTGTTTATGTCCCCATCTTTCTGTGCAGTAGTGCTCTGCTCTGACATTTGAGCTGCACTAAAAAGGCTGACTGAAGGCTTTACTGGTTGATAGTGATAATTCATCAGATTCATCATATCTTCTTTAAATACTTTCAAGTACAAAGCTGTATCTAGTCTGCACTAGTTAAATGACTGAAAAGTTTTAATTCATTAATCTATATCTAGTGTGTTGAAATAAGTCATAATACAGTATGTTCAAAATGTAGTATAGTATGTCAAAACAAATTCTGAGTTCAGAAATGGTTTATTGCCAAATAAGAAATTTGACTTGGCCATTTGAGTGGTGACAGTATAATACGATAAAAACATAATTAATATAGAAAAAATATAGAAATGACAATGCACAATAGAATATAACAAACAAAAAACGATAGGAAGATGTTAAAATATGTCATAAAATAAGGTGTATAATTTAAAGTGTACAGCTGTGCAGGGATGTGTGTATGTTGTCCAAGGAATGTAAGAGTCTGAGTCAGTGAAACTGTTTTTGTGTGAGGTTTTGGTCCCGATGGAGTTGTTTTTTTTCCGCCTCAAGCTTGAATCTGCAGTTCGTCTTATGGACTGTGTTGGGCCTCACCATGTGAAACTACCCCTCCATTTTGATAGTCCGATCTATCTTCCATGTGACGTAGCCACGTTTTAGATTAAATCCGCAATTATCTGAGCAGTTTCTCGCTTCTCCCCCACAACTACATGTACATACACACACTCCTACCACAGATTTGTTTGTTGATTTTAGATAGTGCTCATGAGTTTATAGTTGTTAGTTTTAGATACTATTTGATTTTGATCAATGTTATTAGAATTTAATAGACTCTGTTATACTTTAAAGAGCAGCTTTCTGTGATTACTTTTTGCATGTGTATTGTGATAATAGCTGGATATGTGGTCTGTGCTCAAATTCAAACATTCACTGTTCACTCCAAATGTGGAATAGTACTTTGACTATTGGTCTGCTGAGTCCATTTCTGGCCAGATCATTCTGTCACAGGGTGTGGTGGAGGACTCAAATGCAGGCCAGACAGAGTAGTGTGAAGCAGGTATTTAATGAAATTAAATCAACACAGGGAACTTACAGGACACAATGCGGGATCCACGGACAAGACAAGAGACAAGGGGGAAAATCCAGCAGAATGAGGCAGGGCAGGCAGACGGGAAAACCGGGAACAAGACGAGCCAAACGGGCGGGTAGACATGAAAATAATGGATAATGGTGGCAGAGCTGTGACAGTGGGAAAGCAAACCCCCTGTTGCTCTCTGTACCTTGAACCAACAATAAGCCATTTCTCTTGTAGGTTTGGTTGCAGCTTTTCAATGGAGTGGCAAAGTAACCATTGAAAAGCTGGAGTTACAGTATGTCTAAAAAATACAGTATGTCAAAAATAAATCATAGTATAATATGTAGCAAAATGTCATAGCATCGTGTTTCAAAAAAGTAATTGTACAGTATGTCAGCAAAAGTCAAGAAAGGTCATAATATAGTAATTAAAAAAGGTCCTTAATAATTCATATGTCAAAAAAAGTCATAAAATAGTCATAGTAGATTATATCTAACTTAAAAATGTAATTTAAATTTGAATATACTTGTATCATGTTTTTCTTGTCTTCTGACCCCTCAAAGCGCTTTAACACTACATGTCATCATTCACCCTTTCACACCCATTCATACACTGATAGCAGAGGCTGCCACTTGCCCATCAGTAGAAAAAGCTAAAAAGTCATAGTATATTAAAAAATCAATAAAAAAGACATGGTATTTTATATCTAAAAAGTAATAGTATTTCTAAAAAATATCATAGTAACGCATGTCTAAAAATGTCATATTACTTAAAAAACTAATTAAAAGGTAATCTTAGAGATTGTAAAAAGAGTCATTAAAAAGTCTTAGTATAATAGTATATCAATAAAAAATATAAATTGTGTGTCAATTTCTGTGAGTTCATTGAAGCAATCAAATAAACTCTCCAAGTTTGATGTCAGCAGATAACAGTAATGTTAAGTTGCTTGCGTGTCATGGTATCAGGAAACATGACAAGTCATAAGTCTACTATTAACATATAATACACAGTAGATTGTACAAAAGAATCCTTCAAATAGGGAGAGAAAGTGTATAGGAGCCGCATTTAAGTTCATGTCTATGTATTTTAATTACTGATCTTTTTCTTTATTTGTGTTGAAAGCAAGTGTGCCCCGCCCACAGGTGAGTAGGGCAACCTATAAGATGGGGGTTATGGCGCATAGGGAGGTGGAGAAGCGGGTGTCGGCGAATACCGTTTTTGACCTCTGCCTCAGCCTGTGACAGCGTCGGCTGAAACGCTGCAGCCGAAACCCAAAAGACATTAAATCTTATGTTCCTATTTTTGTTTATGTTGCAATAAATGGAACGCAATAGTGAACCATCAGCTCCTTCTGGATTGTCTTTTAGGAAAAAGTCTGACAAGGCACCCGAACTCTACGTAGTGGTAAAAACTATATAGGACACAAAATATAGGGGTTAAAGGAACAACCAAATTTAGGAGTTTTGCCAATACAAAGTCAATACAGGAATGTAATAAAAAAGGGGACCAAACCCTGTCCCTCCCAAAACCACCCATTCGGAAGCAAAGATGAATGCTGCTAGACAGGCAGACAGACAGTTTGTCTCCCACAGAGCCGGGCTGTGACAAATGTTGGTTCTTCACGGGAATTGAGCTACTGTAATAAATAAATATACATTTATTTAAGGAACCAGTAACTAAACAAACAGCCAGGTCCTCCACACAGGAGGCAGAGAGGAGGCACCTAGCCACCAGGTCCTCTACACCAGAGTCAGAGAGGGGAGGCACCCAGAGGAGGCCCGAGGAGCTCCCGATCCTTGTTGCGCTGTGGATTTATACATCCATCACCCCATCAGGCTCAGGTGTGGCTCATTAGCTGCTGATCAACATCCTGAAAGACAGAAGGCAGCAACCAGGACACAGACCCCTGGTAGAAGGGAGGGGTCGTCCCGCCACAGGGCTCTGGGGGACGGGCAGGAGGGCGCTCGGCCGGGAAGAAGGGATCCGGACACAGGATCTCGGGTGGGCGACCTGACTGCCGGAGTTGCTCTGGACCCAGGCGCTCGGGCGGACGGCTCGACGGGCAGAAGGGCTCAGGACACAGGATCTCGGGTGGGCCGGACTGGGAACACTGCAGCTCGGACTGGGGCTTAGGGGAGCCGGACTGGGGAGACTGGGGCTTAGGGGAGCCGGACTGGGGAGACTGGGGCTTAGGGGAGCCGGACTGGGGAGACTGGGGCTCAGCCGGGGCACAGGTCTCCAGAGGCTGGGGATCAGCCGGGGAACAGGTCTCCAGAGGCTGGGGGTCAGCCGGGGAACAGCTCTCCAGAGGCTGGGGGTCAGCCGGGGAACAGCTCTCCAGAGGCTGGGGGTCAGCCGGGGAACAGCTCTCCAGAGGCTGGGGGTCAGCCGGGGAACAGCTCTCCAGAGGCTGGGGGTCAGCCGGGGAACAGCTCTCCAGAGGCTGGGGGTCAGCCGGGGAACAGCTCTCCAGAGGCTGGGGGTCAGGAACTGGAGATCGCTGGCATTCGGCAGCGGGGTCAGGAACTGGAGATCGCTGGCATTCGGCAGCGGGGTCAGGAACTGGAGAGCACTGGCATTCGGCAGCGGGGTCAGGAACTGGAGAGCGCTGCGGGACGGAGGCGGCAGGAACTGGAGGTCGCTGCAGCACGGAGGCCGCAGCGGCAGGAACTGGAGGTCGCTGCAGCACGGAGGCGGCAGCGGCAGGAACTGGAAGAGGCTGCTGCTCGGAGACGGCAGCGGCAGGAACTGGAAGAGGCTGCTGCTCGGAGACGGCAAGGCTCAGCCAAATGGCAAAGCCTGCCAACAGTAGGTTCAACTCATTGGTGGCTGCCTGGTCCGGGAGCTAACGTGGCTCGAAGGGGGCGACAGGGGCCGAAGCTGGATGGGGTCGCTGCTCGGAGACTGGAACCGGAGGTCGCTGCTCGGAGACGGCGGCGACTGGAACCGGAGGTCGCTGCTCGGAGACGGCGGCGACTGGAACTGGAGGTCGCCGCTGCTCGGAGACTGCGGCGACTGGAACTGGAGGTCGCCGCTGCCTCAGAGCAGCGGCGACCTCCAGTTCCAGGTCCGGGTCCAGGTCCGGGAACAGCTGCGGCGCTGAGGCGGCAGCTGGAGTCGGTCGGACCGCCGACAGGACACGGGGAGCTGGAGTCGGTCGGACCGCCGACAGGACACGGGGAGCTGGAGTCGGTCGGACCGCCGACAGGACACGGGGAGCTGGAGTCGGTCGGACCGCCGACAGGACACGGGGAGCTGGAGTCGGTCGGACCGCCGACAGGACACGGGGAGCTGGAGTTAGCTGCGGCCCAGCGGAGACGGAAACAGGGGAACGCTGCGGCCCAGCGGGAACGGGGGATCGCTGCGGCCCAGCGGGAACGGGGGATCGCTGCGGCCCAGCGGGAACGGGGGATCGCTGCGGCCCAGCGGGAACGGGGGATCGCTGCGGCCCAGCGGGAACGGGGGATCGCTGCGGCCCAGCGGGAACGGGGGATCGCTGCGGCCCAGCGGGAACGGGGGATCGCTGCGGCCCAGCGGGAACGGGAGTCTGACCCTTCCTCCGTCTCTGCCTCCTACGAGGGTTGAACGGGATGTCCATCATGTCACGGTTCGCCCATCATGTCACGGTTCGCCTTCTGGATACTCCGAGGACCTCCCAAGGCCAGGCGGGTTCCCACAAACTGTTCGTGCCACTCAGGGGAAAAACGCTCAAAACATTGGTCCACTGAGTCCACCAAATCGCGGTTTGCCTCCTGGACACTCCGAGGCCCACCCGAGGCCAGGCGGGTTCCCGTAAAATGGTCATACCACTCAGCAGAAAAACGCTCAAAACGTTGATCCGCTGAGTTCAACACGTCACGGTTCGCCTTCTGGATAAGGCGGTATCCCATGAATTGTTCATACCACTCCGGGGTAAAGCGCACCAAACCGTGGTCTGCTGAGTCCATTTGGCGCCAGATCATTCTGTCACGGGGCATGGTGAAGGACTCAAGTGCAGACCAGGCAGAGTAGCGTGCAAACGAATATTTATTCAACAAACAACACAGGAAACTCACAGGACATAACAGGGGATCCACGGACAAGACAGGAGACGAAGGGGATAATCCAGCAGGAACGGGCAGGCAGACGGGAAAACCAGGAACAGGACGAGCAAACCGGGCAGGAAGGCATGAAGCGCATGGGGTAACAAGAAGCAATGATCTGGCAGTGAGTGTGTGTGAGGCAGGGGTTTAAATAGAGGTGAGAACAGGTGAGGGGAGTTGTGCTGATGAGAGGGAAGTGCTAGATTAATGATCTGAGGCAGGTGAAGGGAATTTAGACTGAGGGAGTGACTGACAGGTGTACTGAATAAACTGATTAGATGAGTGAGGAGGGTGTGGAGCTAGACAAAGACACAGAAGGCAAAGCCTAATCATGACAATGACAAACCTGTCTAATTTGTGACAGTAGACATTAACTGTAGACATTAACTGTAAATGGACTGTACTTGTATAGCGCTTTTCTCGTCTTCCGACCACTCACCATGTCATCATTCACCCATTCATACTCTGATGACAGGGGCTACCATACAAGGTTCATTCATACACCGTAGGCAATTTTGGGGTTAAGTGTCTTGCCCAAGAACACATTGACATAGACTAGCGGAGCCGGGGATCGAACCGATCCTCTGATTGAAGAACGACCCTGCTCTACCACTGAGCCACAGTCGCCCCAACTTTACATAAACAGGTGTGTCTGAGCATCACCTCGAACTGAGGACACATTTCAATCTGAAAATGGGAGTGATGGGGAATATTTTAAAAAGATAGTTGATGATTTCATCATCATTGTAGTTTAACCTTATCTTCTAAACTAAGTATTTGTTCACTGATCACTTTAAGAAATCGCATAAAGAAAGAAATGTAACAGGGTGTTTTTATTGTGGAAAGGGAAAGTCATCCGAGCATGCTCCTCGGCCGTAGCGGGACTGAGGTTCTTTAGTCTACACACTGTATGTCTCTGCTGGAAAAGTAAAACTCAA
The DNA here is from genome assembly GCA_032191485.1 of Leptoclinus maculatus. NCBI lineage: Eukaryota > Metazoa > Chordata > Actinopteri > Perciformes > Stichaeidae > Leptoclinus > Leptoclinus maculatus. The sequence goes on along the minus strand of JAVDOI010000027.1, from coordinate 3,323,344 downwards.
TAACCCAAAAAGATATTACCAAGAGTAACTTTAATTTCACAATTCATTTCCACACACAGTTACATACTTCCACATATATATAACATATGTGCTTGGACTAGTACTGCTGCACTGTCGACTCAGGAGTTATAGTTTTTGATTCTTTAATGTCAACATCCTGTGGAAACTGACATCGGTTCAGGAAACAGGAAGCTGGCATCGACGCAGTCCACAGAGCAGATCCTGATGGTGAAATCGCAGACAGCCATGTCATGAGTTGGTGGTTGAAATAAAGGCATTTCTGCAGATGACCATCACTTCCAGAGGAGCAGCAACAAAACGACAGTGTCTTAAAGTCAAACAGCGTATCTGGTGTGGAGGATCTGCAGCTCATCAAATGGGCCTTGAGCTGAGGTCTATGGTGTGTGTGTGTGTGGTCTCTGTTGTCTCCTCGCTGTCAGCACCGACTGACTGCTGCTCCGCCAACATGTCTGTTAGCTTCAGCTCAAGCACTGGATCCCTGGACTCTGCTGACACCTGCAGGACAAAGGCAGTACTGTGATCATGTGCCGCAACATCAGACTGATGGTTTTCTCCTGATTACTGTTACTTGCCAGGAATTTATCACTTTTCACAAGCTTTCTCCACATGAATGTTTCATTTTAGACACAAATTATAATTACAAAATAGTGTAATTTCATTTAATTTCTATTAAAATGTTTGTTATTCTTCAGTTTATGTGATAACAATAGCTCCTAAAAGTGCCTTTGAGGTGAAATAAAAACTGCATGTTTTATTTGGTTTGAGAAACAGGAGCATTCCTGTTGGACATTCAGTATGAACATTAGGACTATTTATGAACATGATGTTCCCCTTGCTGAATGTCTCTGTATTCTGAGCTTGAGATGGGGCCTCCATCCTGCAGATCTCAAGACAGTTGAGGAAGGAAGGATTTTATTTTAAATAGGAGTTTGAAAATGTAGCATTCTGCTGTACTCTGAGAAGAAAATTAAGTGATAAAACATTTACTTTAAGCAAAAAACTAATTTATTATTAAGTTATTAATCAGTGTTTCAGCTCTATTATTAACCTTTATTTAGACAAAATCCATTAAGACCGAGGTCTCATTGTTGCTGTAGTTTATTTCCTTGGAGCAGAGGCTGCATTTAGCATATGTATTTAAAACACTGTGACAGCGGGAAGCTGTACTCGCGTGTGTTTAGACCTCCACCTTTATCCAGGCTACACGATTCACGTGGATGATATATTTTGATTCAAAACGGTAAATTTCGCCATAAAGCGACAAGTTTGCAGGTATGTACATTACTAAAGACAACCATAATACTCTGTCATATTGTCTGTAACAAATCAACCAATCTACTTCTTGTTTATACCGGCTCCGCATGCTCAGTGTACGTGAATAGTCATGTGATATTCATTTTCAGGCTTTTAAGCAAAATTGTATGAATGTGGAAGTAGCCTCAGACTCTTACAGGAGGAGCTCCTCTCCGCCTCAGCATGATGCCATCTGTGAGTAACGCCTTCCCTGTCTCTTCAAACAGAGCAGAGTCCTCCAGCTCACCGTGGCTCTTCAACTCTGTGTACTTGTCTACAAACCTGCGTGAGCAAAGTGAAGCATTTAGTCACATTGTCAAGGAAATAATGTCTTTTATTTAACACAATGAATGAATTTAACTTTATTCAACTGTCTTTTCAACCCTACACTTGGTGTGCAAACACTACAGATTCTGGAACACACATAAAAACAATTCACAGCCAAATCATTTAGATCACACCTGACATTCTGACGGGTGCTTTCGTGCTTGTATATCATATCTTTTCATAAATCACTCCAAAACCGAAATGATGATTGGGGGGAAACATACCTCTGACACGTCGAAACAAAGTTTGACTTGGCTAGATCCAAAGGCCGAGGACCCGTCCCATACTGCACATAGAACTTCCTGAAAGGCAGAGTTGTATGGGTGAGTGGGGCCTCAACAATAAGGATGCTCACTTGCGCGGGGCAAGTAGAATATGATGTCGGGCAAGTAAGTGATAAAAATAATTTAACACATTGCTTGTCTGTTGCCGATAATGGTCGCTAAGGGGTGGTCTGATTTATTTACTTAAACCAAGTAAAGAAACTTATTGTGTTGGTTTTGTCAGTCCCTGTGGACAAAAGTTAAGCACCAAACTCCATTCAGAAAACCTCTCATTTCACTGCAATAAGAATCTGTCTGCCCCTCTCAGTCCTGGTTCTTGTTCTCTCATGCCTCCCTTCCCTCCAGTGGGCCCAGCAAAACGGCCTAGACTCCAGCAGCGTGGTGTCGGTGTTGGCTCCCAGCGGGGACCGGAGGAGCAGTGAGGAGAAGCTCTGCTCCGGGAGGAGGCACTGCTGCCGGGAGCTGAGCTCTCCTCCTACCCCCGGAGCACCGACTGCAGGTCGAAGTCCACGGTGGACTGGTCTCTGCTGGAGGTCCCACTGGAGTCTGAGCTTAAGAAGTTTCTGGTGGACCTGCATGATTTCATCTGATTTTGTGTGAAATCAGACCCATACACCAATGACAGACTTAAAGAATAACAACTTAAAATAGACAATCTATTTGATGGTCTTGTTAATGGTCTGTACTTGTATCGTTCTTTTCTAGTCTTCCAAGCACTCAAAGTGCTTTAACACTACATGTTCATTCACCCTTTCACACCCATTCATGCACTGATGGGAGGGGCTACCATGCAAGGTTGCCACCTGCCCATCGGGACTATCTAACTGAGACTGATCCATACCCAGTTAAAAGTTCTTCACAGTAGCTTTAAATAAATATTAAACATGACAATTAACTTTAGTCTCTGTTGTTATTTGATACCTCCTGATAATTAAAACAATTTGTAACATTTATGATTCAAACAGTCATGACTTTGTTACCAGTGTCAAATAACAACACTCCCGATCAATGCGTTACTTTCAGAATATTTACACAGAAAGCATGTAGGTGCTTACACATGGAAGCACATAGTCACTATTGTGAGTACTCGACTTACGCTCTAACTTCATCCTCTCTGTAGAAGATTTCAGGCACAGCTTCCTGTTTGTTGGTACAGGGTCTGGTGTGTGGCTTCACATAAAGTGGGTCCCTCTTGGGTGGAAAAGCCTCATATACATCATACCAGATGGGTTTCTCTGACGGCTTTATGACCCCAGAGCGCATCAGATCTCGAACCCTGTTCATCACACAATTGATCATTAAAATGACATTTGACAAAAATATGATTAATTGTAAAGCAGAGACTTACACAGAGATTAATGATGTTGCTGGCTTAAACTCAAAGATGGTATTTATTAAGATGCTTTAAAGTATGATGTTGCACACAAACATGACATCCGTCTGTCGCATGCTTATGTCATCACACCGTATCCTTAAACTCGTTTGACCGGTCAACGCTTGAAAAGAGGAATTAATTTGCCATTAGTTTCGTCCACATGTATTTACAGTTAGTGATGCCTGAGAAGAATGCCGACGTAACGTTAACGTGCTGACGTAAGATGACTTATGGGAGGGTCAGCTAATGATGTCACCGCTGCTGAAGGAGAGACATTTGATTATGAGAACAGTTAACAGATTCCTGAAAACCCCGTTTTACTCACTTAAACAGCATGACGTATTAAGCAACACGTAACGTAAATCTGTGGTAAACAACATTTTTTGTGGACCTGATCCGATGGCTTTCAATAGGTAATGGATATGGCTACCATTAGCCATTGTTAGCTGCCTAGCTACTACAAGCTTCTAAGCACAGCGTAAAATGCTGCTCACTTACCGGGTGAATACAGTTCCAAACCTCTCCAGTCTGCTGCCAGCCATTGCTGTTTTTTCATTGACAGCGGTCACGCTCGCTTACAACTGGTCCAGTGCTAACATATCTCAGAGCCACCGGATGTCTACTTCTGGCTACTTCTTCTTCTTTGGCGGATTTCCGGCAGACCAGATGCTTTGCGGGACATTTCTGCCTCCCTTGGGTCGGAGGTGTGTTGCAGCTCAGATTATTTCCAAAGGCATAAACCTTTCGCAGCAGACAATTCAAGGACTGCTCCCCCAATCTTGAACTGGTTCTCGGTCAGGTTTAGCAGGCTCTTCATTGTGATAGTCTCTTCTTCTTCTGCAGAGAAAATCTGCCCTCAGCCCTCCATTGGCCTCCATTCAGGAAACAAGCCGGAAACATCAGTGCAGACCGGATACAACTGTTAGCGTCTCCTCCCTGAGGCGTGCTCTGTATGTTTCCTCCCACAGACCACTCTGATGTAGGGTTGTCACGATACCAAAATTATGACTTCGATACGATACCTGCCATAAATATCATGATACCCGATACTTACGATACGATACCAGAATTCGATACAACACCACAAATACGATATGATACCACAAATACGATACGATACTGGTATATTTATCTATAATAGTAATAAATAAAACATCTGTATGGTTCCCTTTTTTACCAGCTTGTTCCTGCCCAGGTTTTTGAACACTTAACTAAAATTAAAAATAATTAGCTCAAGATCCACCCTCAGGCTTCACCAGCATGTAGCCATTTTGCATCAATTGTGTTTCATTTAGTACACTTTTGTGTGCATTGTGACCTCATGATCATATAGGCTTGTCGTCAAACAAGGATAAGGCTACTCATGTTAGGCTGTATAGTGAGCTTGGTTCATGTTTATAATCACATTTGCTTAAATGTCGTTCTTTGAACTCTTTGAAAAGTTCGGGGTGTCTGTCTGAAAGGTGCTTTGCCATGTTTGACGTGTTGCCTCCCTTGGTCTGTGTGGCTTTGAAACAAGTTTTGCAGACGGGTCTCTGTATGTCAGTGGGCTTTCCTTCACTGTCTGCAATGTAGCCAAAGTACTTCCAGATTTCACTTCTGGCATCTTTTTTCCAACAAGCCGAGGACGGTCGGCAAAAGCTCCTGCACTTGATGCCATGTCTCCCCTGCGATCACTCGCTGTGTGTGAGCGCTGGGCAGCCCCGCCCCCTTGCAGTCAATGCGTGCATTCAGCATGACAGGGAGCGGAACAGTCAGTGCGCTCTGATCGCGCGCTATTTTAATGAAGTATCGATACTAAAAATATGCAAAATCGTATCGTTTTTAACGTACGGGTACCGCGGTACCTTTTTAGTATCGATACACCGTGCAACATTACTCTGATGTACAGTTAACCAGTTAACATGAGTCATACACTGTCAATTACACCTTATCACCAAAGTATACACTGCTACCAATATATATTATAATTAAATGGCGGACAGTGTATTTCATACCTGAGCATTCAGTGCTGTCCTACTACAGTTGAACCACCTCCTAATAACCTCATTATGACGCCAGCATGATGGGATGCTTCGTCATTAATGGGCAATGCATATAGTCAAAATCAATGTAATTAACACAATGACAAGAACAAACTCACACGAATCAGTCACATATTTATATGACAACAAAGCAGGTAGAATAACATAAAACCCAAAAAACACGATTCAACAGGCCTCTGCACATTCCAGCAAAACTGCGGCGCTAAAACACGCATTCAAGGGCACGGGTCATTCAAATATTACTCATATCAGAGGAAGCAATATTAACCATATCATAAAAACGACACGATAGAAAAATGAACACAGTAGTAACGCTACTGTAGATGTAAAAAAACAAAAGCAGTTCACTTACACTGATAAAAGTGATTATAAGAAGATGTAAATGTAACACAATTAAATATATGATATTAACAATGAAAATGTATGTTTTTATACAAGAAAAATTATAGTCCTGAACTTAATCTGCATTTGTTTAAATGACAAGACATTGTGCATTTTTTCCTTAACAAACTGTATCTGCGTAATCCCAGCCAATCTTCTTAAGTAAATGCACACAACAAACATGTTATTGTTGTATTTACTCTGCAAAGTGTTGGTAGTCACGTGACTACATTTCAAATGCCAGGTGCGTTGCCCGTCACTCAGATTCTGTCACTCACGCCAAAGTCATTCCACGCAGCAACGTTTACCTCTACCGAACGTCAACCGAACCGCCTCGACAGAGGAACGGACTGAACTTCAAGGTAAGATTAAAGCTAGCAATGTAAAGTGAGTTGGTTAAATACTATAGTCTTTCAAGTATTCATATCTTTGTAGAAGTAAAATTAAAGTAGAGGGGGAAACAATAGAAATTGGGGGTTTTAGTTGACAAGATGGTCGGGTGGGTTGCCAACATCGGCAAGAAAAAATATTAGCGGCTGTGTGGGCATTGACAGGGTCTTCGGGGTGACGTGGGTTTCCTTAACTTTATATCACCTAAGCGCTTAGGTTACGTGATTTTACAGCACCTTCACTTCTGTGGTAGAGACAAGGTGAGGTGAAGTTAATGTTAACGTCAACTCGAGTATGCAGTTGTAATTTCACATCCACGGTGCACTGTAACAATTTTTCTACCTCTTGTTCTGTTTTTCTTGCCCTGTGTCTCTAATTATTTTCTTTCTGTATCTTGTGATGTTTCTCCATCTCTCTCTTGGTCTCTCTCTCAGATTGAGGAGGAATTTCGGAGGATCACACTGAAGCCACTACAGTCCACCTTCCTGGGGAAGTTGGACAAATACACGCCAAGCTGTTGAGCCTGTACAGAAGGAAGGGAGGAGCTGTCGGGAAGAAACTCAATGACACCCTTGATTGACATATCAAATGAGGCACGTACTTACAACAGTTTAGCAGTTCGTTTTTTGTAGTAGCAATCTGATGTCTGTACTTGACTTAATCTCATTTTTCATATTTTTGCAGGACAACAGCATTGAGACTCGAAGAGAAGCTGTGATCAGAGGCCTCATTCTCTACGTTGGTGAAAAACCGGAAGGGTTCCTCAAGGTCTACCAGGTAAAGAAAATATACCTCTGCTGCTTGGATTCGAAGCCCTGCCTTTATGAAACAACGTTGTGCAATCTAGCATAGTTGATGGTTTAGTGGAATCATGTATATATGTTTCTACTGAGGTATTCATCAAATCTCCACATTCTAAACTACAGATAAGCAATTTTAACTATTGGAAAATTAATAAATACAATGCAGTAGGATGTACTGTATAACATTCGGAGATATGCAAAGCAAGCGCAATTTTAAAATGTATATAATCACTTTACAAGTAATTATATACATTTTAGACACCAGATTTTAAACATGCATAATGGCAATGTGTTTCAGGCATGCAAACTTGTCATGTTTGGATAAAGGTTCACCAGATTATTCATGTAGATGCTTAATAAATTAGCAACCCCTTTTTTAAACAGAAATAAACCAAAAACAGTGAAAAACTACTGTAAGGCTAATAAAATGTCAAGAGTGTAAATTTAACTTTAGCTGGGATTACCAGTTAAAAGTGGATAGATACTAAACAGCAATGTGAAGAATTTTCAATCAGTAGCACTTCCTCAACCCTTTTTGTGTCCCCTTTTGTCGTCAATGTAAGAAAACCCAGAAGTGATGGACTTCTTCCAACCCATCAACACTGTCCATGCTTTCACATAATGCTTTTGTGTAACCTTAATGGTGTTGCCAGTTAATGCTCACATTGATTAACATGTCTTAAGTTTAAAAAAAGGTCTTAAAAATAATTGAATTCAATTTGCTAATATCTGCAGATACCCTGTTTTATTCCCTCTTTTAAATTTCACAGATTTTTGACAATGCTGCAGCTGTCCAAGAGGCCATTACTACATTTGTCCTCAACATCTTTGTGGTCATCAAAGCCAGGGATGAAGGTCTTGACAAGCAAATAGGAATAGCCATCGAGGGAGCAGAGGTGCTTTTTGTTATTTCTGATGTTGCTTGTACCAACCTGATGGGCCATATATGCCTTGGAACTAAGCTACCCTAAGAAACTTAAATATACCTTTGAGGTTTTTCAGATGATCTTTTTAGAGCTGGAGGATGTAAACAAAAAAATGTCCTCAAAGGTCCATGATCTCAAGGTCAGTTTACATACCTAAAAGGTAAACAGACGTCATTGAAGGCAGAGAGTTTGAGTGACCTCCCTCTTGTGTACTTGTAGTTGAAGTTGAAGTGTATGGCGTCAATCTGCACCATTTCTATTTGTTTTATCAGTAATTTTGCTGACCAAGGTGACTGATACTCGATATTAAACCAGCTCCCTTATCTTGAATGAAAAACAGTGAGACTGTGTGTTGTGTAACTCTGATTCTATGATGATAGTAGTGTTATTTAAAGGGTCACAGAAGACCAGTGTTTCAGACAAGAGAAAAGAGTGTTACAGTATTGTTATTTATTTAGTTCAAAGTGGGGAGTGTTGCATTTTACAGGATGAATAAAACATGTAATGTAAATTACATGGTTTTTAAAAAATGATATGTCAGATTAAAAAGAAAATGGCATTAAGCATTTTAAATGGTCATCAAGGACATTTATGTGTGTAATATTTTACTTGTCCTAGTTAAAGGTATAATATGTAACATTGCCACATTGCCATTAAAATGTCTAAAACTGCTTTTGTTGAGTGAAAAATATTGTTTGATCTATGTAAAAAAAATGAAGGCAACTTTTTGCATCAAATTATTATGTAGAACAAGCAACGCTGGTTTTTGTATGAACTACTTAATTTTTTGTATGTAACAAATTAATTTTCCATGTACAGTCAACTTCATTTGTCAAGTAAAGTCAACTTATTGTTGCTAGTAAAGTCGACTTAAATTTACTAGTAAATATAACTTTACTTTACTTGAATAATTAAGTTGACTTTATCTGGTCAGAGCACACCTGCTCACATACCTTTAAGCATGCACTGGGCTGTAGCTTTTGTAAATGTATTTTGCTGCGATTGCAGTCTGCCTTTTAATTCTTGGACAATTTTATGTTTTTCTTGGAGGCTAAATTTAGCTCCGTGTTTGGTGTCAAAATGCTGACGTAAATTGACTCCAAGTCCAGAGAACGCAGTACGGACAATTGGAACAGCAGCTTACTTGATGACATCACCACCAGCTGGTCTTGCTAATGAGTTTAATCCAGTTTTTTTCTGTAAAGTATTTTTACAATCAAGCTAAATATGACAACCCTGCTTTTTTCGTTTTCATTTAAAATCAAAAATGATATATTATTATTATATATATATATATATATATACATACATACAATTATATATATATATATATATATATATATATATATATATATATATATATATATAAATATGTGGATCAGATCCGGATTGCTGTATGCTTTGCCGACGAGGAAAACGCTACAGAGACGTCAATACCAGCGGCAAGTTTCAAAAAGACTCACAGAGATCAGGCTGTTCTAGAAGGGCACCATGAGTGCTGAGCCCCCGGTGCTGGTTTACTGCAGGTCCCGCTAGCAACACCTCACATCTCCGAAGTCGTCGGAGCAGATTTTTAAATCGGCTGAATCTTGACAAACCGACCACAGATTTGATGCTTCAACAGTAGTAGACAACAGTAGTATTTCGAAAGTTTCAACTTCCAGTTGTGTGATTTCTCCTCCGCCATTGTTTCCTGTTGCTGGTGCAAAATGCATTCTGGGATGTACGGACAAGTCACCTCCGATGCATCCCCGGTAAAATGGGCAGAGCAAGCCACATCCGGGCATTTGGACCGTGCTTGGCTTGATGTGAACTTTGAATTGGAACAGTAATTAGGCTGAGACTGATGACATTTCACAAGTCCACGAGTTTGCAAGTACAGAGAAGTACGCATATTGAGAAAGGCCCAATCACTTGTTGGAAAACCTCTTTATGGGCTGTTGCCTCTCCTGTCCACCTGTTGTGATAGTTTTAATGTCGGCACACAGACAACATGCTATCTCATAATTTCGACTTCCTATCTCATAATTTCGACCATGGGGATATTTTTATTTTCAAGTCTAACTTTTAATTTAAAAAAAAGATTTTTTTTTTGCTGGCGGATTCGTCGAAAATGATGTGGCGGGCCGGATCCGGCCCGCGGGCCGTATGTTTGACACCCCTGGTTTACAGCGTACAGAAGACATGGACTAATTTATCAATGTTTTATATATTATTTAATTGTTGGTCATTGATGCTTTTTATATATATATACTGTATATATTATATATATAAGATTTCTTTCCCAAATGGAAACATTCTGCCATTTGGGGGAGGAAAATTGGCATACCTGACCACCCCATTCAAATGTATTCCAAATGGCAGATTTTGATAATAAGTTACTGTCCAGTTGGGACAGTCTTGTATTGAAATGTGGTGTTGTTAGGCCCTATTAAAAGACTTATAAATGACTTGTTATCCTAAAAGTGAGAGATTGTTTTACTAAACTTTTAGTATGTTGTTGCCAGGCACCTTGCATGGTAGCCCCTGCCATCAGTGTATGAATGGGTGTGAATGGATGAATGATGACATGCAGTGTTAAAGCTCTTTGAGTGGTCGGAAGACTAGAACAGCACATTTACCATTTACAATTTACTTAGCATGCCTCATCCATTTAAATGGGAAATTTTGATGAATGATGGAAAGTTATATCCAAATTAAAGCTTTTCAAACTGTCATATTTTCTCAGAAAATGGCTGAAAGGTGCACCAAACATCCCACCAAACTGCTGACTTTGTAGACCCTCTGGGGAGCTATGTTCTTTTAGGAACATCCTATTGAGGAGCAATATACAACATTCAGAGCATTAATATATAACAGCAAACAATATTTGTAATGTAAAGATATTGTTCTAATATCTACCTGAACAGAGAATGCAGTTGCTCTCCCTCTGTGTTGTTAACCAAGGTTCTCCACTTTACTGACATAACTGGCCGGCTGTGAATGCTTTTAGTGAATGTGAGTGTGCCCCACTGGCTAGCTCACAGTGTGACCGGCCACAGTATGTCAGAATGGATAGCTGTGCCTCTGAAGTTGTGATTAAAGAAACCTCAAGGAACAGTATTAGCGCCATTCCTCTTCACTCTCTACACCTCAGTCTTCCGGTTCAACTCAGGTTCCTTCCCACAACTGCCTCACTGTTAGATGTATCAACAAAGACTTGTCACATGGTGCAACAACCATTGTCTGGAGCTCAATATCAGCAAGACCAAAGAGCTGGTGGTGACTACCAGAGGAACAGAAAGGTCCCCTGTTGCATAATCCAGCTGGTGGAAGTGGAGAGGGTGGACTCATACAGGCTATTGTTCCTGAGAAGCCTCAGTTTCAGTATGTATAACAGGCTTCTGAAGACTTCTACCAGTCTGTAGTAGCCGGTGCTCTGTTCTTTGCTGTGGGTTGGTGTACTGGTGAGGCCAGCAGACTCTACAAGCTCTGTGGTCGGGCTGGAATTTGACAGGCTGGAGTCAGTGGCAGAGAGGAAGATAAAGGACAAGATCATCCTGGATAACCCCTCCCAGAGTACATCCACACTACTCCGTTTCTATTTGGAAACAGAGTTTTCAAATAGAAACGATCTCCGTCCACACGGGCGTTTCAGCATCGTTTTCGAATTGATCTGCATCCACACGCCAACTTTCGAAAACGGATATCACATGACCATTAACGTACACTGGGCATGCGCGTGACGGTGTAAACAGGAAGAAGATGAGCTACACACTGCAGTGGGTTTAGTTGCAGAAAATTCGTAGAAGAAAGACAATGGCCAAAAGAGGAACAAGAGACTTTTTAGCTTGGACCGACAGCGAGGTCGAACTGCTCCTTAACGTAACCCAGGAGTATAAGGTAAATAACGTGGCGCAAAATACGGACTGGGAGTCGCTGCACAACAAGTACGGCGACATATTGGACCGTTTCCGTGAGAATTATCCCACGCTGGCGGATGCCATGCACATGGGAAAAGACTACCAACACAACAAAGAAGAAAGAAGAAGAAAGGTATGAAGCCCCAGCTAAAAAGTTTTGGCTTGAAGTTTTACAAGCATAAGCCTGTTTTTAAAAAAAGCATGACTGTTTTTTTTTTGGTTCTGTTTCGTGTCTTTTACAAGGGGGGGGGGGGGGGGGGCGATAGGGAATAGTGGGGTGTGTAAAGTGAAGATGAAACTGGTATGATCCAGATAACCACCCACAACTTAGCAATGCTTCATTCCAGTATATATTTGATGTTAAGTAGCCAAAGTAGAGTAAACTACATTTAATCAAGTACTGTACTTAATTACAATATCGAGGTACTCATATTTCACTATTTTGTTTTGTGTCAAAACCGGCGCTCCATGTAGGGCTCTGGACACGGGAATTGTCGCACAGCGCTCGAATAATAGCTCCACGTGTAGGCAGTAGTAGCATTGTAAAATGCAGAATTTAACTGCACAACAGCTGCTAGTACAGACAACAAAGCAAGCAACACTTGAAATTTGTTATCCATGTTGAAATGAATCACTGGTAGCCCTGGCTGTTTGTTTTCTTCCGGGTACGGGTCACGTGATAGTGAGTGCGACGAATCAGGGAAGGAGATGTCATGGCTGCTAAGAACCAATCAAGTAACATATGGAACAAATGGAAACGCATATGTTTTTGAGTAATGTGGACATGGCCTCATCCTCTCTATGACGAGCTGCTCATGGCAGGCTCAGGTTTTCATATCTGAATGTTTTTATATACATATGGAGGGTTAAATTCACTGGATGCATTCACATGGAGACTTCTGGTTGGTTTAAGTATTGGTGAGCAAAATGTCTGTCAGCAAGCATTCTTCCCTCCCTATAACTGATCATAAAGTTGTATCTTTATCTCTGTCCAAGCATTTCTTTCATACAACAGTTGTAATAAATCGAATTATTGGAACTGGAACAACTCTTTTAAATATAAAACAGTGAAGTTAAAATTCGCTTTAGCAAAAAACTTGTATTGTGAAAACCAGTAGCTATTTAAATATGATACAGTACTTCCTTGATCTTACATGAAACATTTTCACACATATTTAGGTATTTTCCGAAATATCTAGTGCTTTAACACTTTAACATTATCCACCCATTCACACCCATTCATACACTGATAACAGGGGCTACCATGCAAGGTGCCACCTTCCCATCAAGACTATCTAGGATTCATACCCATTCAATTTGTGGTTAAGTATCTTGCCCACGGAGCCGGGGATTGAACCGTCAATCCTTTGATTGAAGGGCGACCCTGCTCTACCACTAAGCCACATTTGCCCCTCAATATATAGAAAGGCAGAGTTTTGGAAAGGCATTATGTTAAAATGCAATGAAATATAACCAATGAACCAAAGCATATATCCTACTTTTCTTTACAGAATACCTTACAGGTGAATGAATTCCCCTGTCATTAGTAAAGGTACGTTAATACGGTAATTGTATAGACTCCTGAAAGATAACAAGTGTCCTGGAACAGATAGTAAATCATCTGAATTCTCCAAATTATTTTACCAGCAGATGGTGCCCTTTCTATAAGAATTATTTAATGAGAGCATGTTAGCCAATGCTTTCCCTTTGAGTATGACTCAAGACTACCATAATTCTTCAAAGTCATATTGATTAATATTGGTAATTGCCTATTGATAAATGATTATACACTTCTGGTTGTGATATTTGCTGGCACAATCAGAATAGTGCGTCTTCTATAATTGATGAAGTTCAATGAGGGTTTGTGCCCAAAAGACGTCTCTCTAACAAAAATACGTCAGTTTTAGATTTATTAGATTTTTTACACTGGATTTCAGAAAAAAGGTTCTTTTAGAGTTCTCAAAGGTTTTCGATGTAGTTGAGCATCATTTTCTTTGGAGATTTCTTTTGTAAATCAATACAAAATCTGTAAAATAACGGCAATTATTAGATTCATCTTAAATGTTGGGTCATCAGCCAGATTGGATGGGAAATGTGGCTTTAAGGAAGGGTGCCCAATCTGTTCCTCATTGCTGCCTAACTTCTATGTGACAACATTAAGTCAAGTGATCTTCAGGGCATCTCCACTGGTAGAACTATTGGTGTTATAACTGGCAGATGACGTCCTTGTTTTGTACTGTGTGGTCCCTCTAGCTATCAAAATAATAGATTTGTTCACTCTAACTAATGATCTTTGCTTGAATCTTAAAGTGAATTGTAGCCACTACAGATTGTGTGAAGAATATTTACTGTAAGCTATTTAGGTGTTATTATATATAAAAATGAACACCAAAGATGTACTAATGGTCAAAAGCAGCAGGGTTTTATTCTCTGAGGGGGTTTCCTCATTAACATATGTTGCTCTGTCTATAGTTGTTAATATTCATGTAACAAAAATAGAACAAGTTTATTTTGTTTTTAAGGAAAAGCTGCAATCATTGTCTTAAACTTATAATGAGTGAGTATTTCTGGAATTCACTGGACACATACAGGCTTAACATGGATGAGCTGATTACAACCTGCTTTCACTACAACATTTCATTGTGCAACCCTGTGTTGTAAAAATGACAAATAAATTAACCTGGTAACTTTTTCTTCAACATGTTATTAATGATATCCATCCTGTCTGTCTTATTTATCTGTCCTAAAACAGCACATGTCAGTATTTTCTTTGTGTAGAGCCTTTCCCTGAAACCATTGTGGTTTACAGTTGCTCTGTATATACAAAAGGACACAGATTTCATTCCAACAAAATAAGAAAACTCTGGATTTACAAAAGCCTCCATGCAGGCTTAAAATGAGTTTAAATTCTGCATAAATGCGAGTGGGAATGTAAAGAATGCAGCCCCACTCTCCAAACCATTCTTGTTCCCAGGACCTCAAATACCAATGTGTCCATATTTCAACACCGTTGAGCTGCTGACATGTTCCTTCAGAATCAGAATCAGAAACAGAACCGTTTATTGCCAAGTAAGTTACACATACAAGGAATTTGACTTGGTGACTGGTGCATAACAAAAAAAAATGAACACAAGACATAATTTAAAAATAGAAGAAATATTCAAATTTACAATAAAATATGGTAAACAAACAGTACTTTCAAACAAGTATATTATAAAAGTGGCAAGAGTATTTTAATATAGAAAGGATGTGCAAGGGTGTGTAACAGTAGGAAATTGTCATGGGGATGTAAGAGTCAGATTCAGTCAGTGGGGGTCCCAGGCTTTGTTGATGAACCCAACTGCAGAAGGAAAGAAACTGTTCTTGTGGCGTGAGGTCTTGGTCCTGATAGACCGCAGCCTCCTGCCAGAGGGAAGGGACTCGAACAGTTTATGTCCAGGGTGAGAGGGGCCAGCTACAATCCTTCTTGCTCGCTTCAGGGTCCTGGAAGTGAACAAGTCTTGGAGGGACAGCAGATAGCAGTCAATCACTCTTTCAGGAAAGCGAATGATAAGCTGCCCTTGTCGTTGGCAGTGGCTGCAGCGTACCAGACAGTGATGGAGGAGCGGAAGATGGACTCAATGATGGCAGTGTAGAAGTGCACTATCATTGACTTCTTCAGCTGCCTTCTTCAGCTGCCTCTACAT
Organism: Leptoclinus maculatus; assembly: GCA_032191485.1. NCBI lineage: Eukaryota > Metazoa > Chordata > Actinopteri > Perciformes > Stichaeidae > Leptoclinus > Leptoclinus maculatus. Next base: position 3,307,911 of record JAVDOI010000027.1, on the reverse strand, counting down.
CCTCTGCTCAGCCCTCTTGTTGATGGAGCTGATGTTAAGCTCCCACTTGAGGTCCTGGGTTATGATGGAGCCCAGGAAGCGGAAGGACTCCACAGCGTTGACGGGGGAGTCACACACGGCATGTGGGGCTGCATTCTTGCAGAAATCCACAACCAAGCGTTCTTGTCCTTGAAGCGAACAAGTCTTGGAGGGACGGCAGATTGTAGCCAATCACCCTCTCGGCAGAGCGAATGATGCGCTGCAGCCTGCCCTTGTCCTTGGCAGTGGCTGCAGCGTACCAGACCGTGATGGAGGAGCAGAGGATGGACTCAATGATGGCTGTGTAGAAGTGCACCATCATTGTCTTTGGCAGGTTGAATTTCTTCAGCTGCCTCAGGAAGTACATCCTCTGCTGAGCCTTCTTGGTGATGGAGCTGATGTTCAGCTCCCACTTGAGGTCCTGGGTTATGATGGAGCCCAGGAAGCGGAAGGACTCCACAGCGTCGACGGGGAAGTCACACAGAGTGATAGGGGCTGGTGGGGCTGCATTCTTCCGGAAATCCACAACCATCTCCACTGTCTTTAGAGCGTTGAGCTCCAAGTTGTTCAGACCGCACCAGGTCACCAGATGGTCAGTCTCCCACCTGTAGGCGGACTCATCCCCACCATAGATGAGTCCAATGAGGGTAGTTTCATCCGCGAACTTCAGGAGCTTGACGGACTGGTGACTGGAGGTGCAGCTGTTCGTGTACAGGGAGAAGAGCAGAGGGGAAAGAACGCAGCCTTGGGGGGAACCGGTGCTGATGGTCAGAAGGCTGACCTCCTTCCTATAGTGGGTCTCATCATCCTTAGTGATGAGACCTACCAGAGTTGTGTCATCTGCAAATTTGACCATGTGATTGGTGCTGTAGGTGGTTTTGCAGTCGTGTGTCAGCAAGGTGAAGAGCAGTGGACTGAGCACACAGCCTTGAGGGGCCCCTGTGCTCAGTGTGATGCTGCTCGAGGTATTGTTGCCGACACGTACTGCTTGTGGCCTCTCACTGAGGAAGTCCAGCAGCCAGTTACACAGCGAGGTGTTGAGCCCCAGCTGGTCAAGTTTACAGATCAGTTTTTGTGGGATTATGGTGTTGAATGCTGAACTAAAGTCTATGAACAGCATTCTCACATACGAGTCTTTTGTGTCCAGATGGGTGAGGGCTGGGTGGAGAGCAGAGCAGATTGCATCCTCCGTGGACCGTTTGGCACGGTATGCAAACTGGAAAGGGTCCAGGGTGGGGGGAAGAATGGATTTGATGGATTTAGCGAGAAAGTCGGCAAGTTGGCAACACTGGCACCGCTAAATATGTCCCCAGAGCAACATAGGACGTAACAATGGTTCCTATCACATATAAAACCAAACAAAAATTCATAAAATCAAGTTGTACAAATGATAATATACAAACAAGCATATTAAAGCTACTGCAGATGTAAAAACAAACGCATTTAACTTACCAGAGCTGCTGTTCACTATTTAAAGACAAAGTCCATCCTTCTTTCTTTGTTAATAAAGACTTTAATCCCACGGTTGTTCAGTACATCCGTGCGTTTTAGTTCCAGTTAGAAGTCCTTCTCGATTCATGGTCGCCAGTGAAGACAGTCGAGCCTCCCCAGTTGTATTTCTTGAATACGTTTTAATGCGTTTGAGGGCTGCAAATGTCCGCTCGACAGAGGCAGCAGATATTGGGATTGTCACCGCCCAACATGTCATGCTAGCCCACTGACCAATCACGTATGGCTAGGCCAGCTAGCAGGCTCTGGCACGTCAAAGAATACGCCCAACATGTCAAACTAAAGATCTGATTGGTTGAACACTATGACAATCAACAATATCGTCCCCATTCCCTTAAACTGCAAAGGGATTCACTTGTGAGTCTGCAGGCCTCGGGCCTCTCTTCTTACCTAGAGACACAGGGGTGAAATCTGATTGGATGAAAGCTCTACTTAAAACAAGCTGCACTGGAAGCAGAGCAACTGAGGAAGACAGTAGCTGTGCAATGCTAAAATAAGATAATTGGAAAAATATTTTTCTAAATTATAATACATGTAGTGTATTTAAGAAAAATTATTAAATTATAAAATAGATATAACTTTGTGATTCTGTTTAGGCCAGCAGAGAAGGCTTTGCAGGCCCTGACGTCCCACCACTGGATCTGAGAAACCCTGAAAGCACAGAAAAGTGAACAGACTGTAGTTTGTCAGCAGGTGGCTTTTCAGGTTTCACAACAGGGAGAGTTTTAGAGCCGCGAGGCATGCAGGCTGGTAAGACCAGGTTGAGTTCAGGAATGTTAGCACGTAAGAGGGTGGTGTTGAGAGAGGGACGGAGGTAGGCAGCCTATCGGAGGAGGGGCAAAGAGCAGGAAAGAGAGAGAGAGTCATAAATGCAATAATTACAGCTTAGGCAGAAATAAGTGACGCACTCTGCTGGTTCCAAAGGCTGCCTGTGTAGCTAACAACACTGCTGTCCCACTGACAGGAGGAAGAGACGGCCCAGGAACCAATTCTCTGTTCTAGGAATTGGTCTTCGGATTTATTTTTCACCAGAACTTTTGATTTCTAGTCATGGATTTGCTTCTGGATTCTGGTTAATTATGATATATTTTCAAACATAATCTTCCAAACACACCTTTTTTTAAAAGCAAAGGGAATCATTTACCATGTCTGTGGCTGCCCTATTCAGGGGCAAGTGGGGGCACAAGTCACCGGAACCCCCAGAGAAGCATCCAGCAGCTGTGGTTAAACCCAGCCAGGGGGAGGATGATGATGAAGATTTGACCAGAGAGCCTATCCGCAGGAACTCCCGCTTCTATCGGTCCATGAGGAAGAAGAGGCCGAGCTCATCTGACCAGCCTGAAAGTAAGAACATATCAGGCTTCCACTGTGCCTGCATTTTAACATTGTTTTTGTACTAAACTTCAAAGTTAATCATAATTTGAGTTGACTTTTCTGGTCCTTAAGCAACATGTATTTAGCCTAATTCAAACCTGTTGGCACTTATTCAACATGCTTCATTGGAGAGCATCACACTGCAGCAGAATTGTTTTGCAAGTGGAATCACTGTGTATTGTTGCTCTGCATTCTTGCCCCATTGGCAGTTGGCATTGATGCAGTTGTATTTTAAGAAGTGGAACAAAGGCTTGGTACTTCCATCCTATTTACGAGTCCAACCTGAGAAACTAGTTTTGTTTAAGCAGCACTATGATCTGAGTTATTTTTCCACAGGTCAACCTCTGACCTTGTGATTTCAAGCAAAAAACAACTTGAAGTTGGTATGTTGAAATGAAATAACCAACATATCCCTGATATGACAAAGTTCTGGTGTTGATATGAGAGTCTGAAATGATTTGCAAAGTTCTTCTGGTGGAAGTTCTGTTTGTCATCCTGCTTTGTTCTCAACAGTCTGTCACAAACTGAATGACAGTGATACAGAATGTATTGTTGTTGTGTTTTTATTATACATTGTTCTCTATAGGAATGTGCCATATTCATACAGTAGAGCCACACTAAACGCAACAATAAAGCGTTTGAGCTTAGACTTTGCCCGGCATCTCGGACAGGCCTCAAAGGGAGGGATTAAAGTGATTACTTCATACATAACTAGACAGCTTCAGCCTTATAAATAAATAAAATTATAAAACACTGAGGCCTGTTGAAAAATGTCACACAATCCAGTCACCTGATCATCATGTGACCTGAAATAATAAGGAAAATGTGCATTTTCAGAAGCAGTTCATGAAATTATGATTACATTTTTTTATCCTATCAACAGTTGTCAGCTATCCCATAGTGATCAATTTCACAGGCACTGATAACTTTGATATTTGTATTTCATCAAGGATATGATCAGATTTTTTTTGATAGCATGTCTGATAAAATGCACACCAGATCACAGCACAATGTGGCCACCAGGAATATCTAACTGTACTTTCTCACTGTATTCATACGCAGTGAAGAATAAATACAGCAGTTTCTGTAATTATAAAACCTACAATTTCAAAGAGAGTGCAGGTGGTATAATGTTGGGACAGTTCTAAGTAGAGATAGAAAAGCTATATGAAGCTTCTAACATAATACACTTACATCCAGGAAACAGGTCTGTAGCTGACAGAAGCAGCTTTAGCTCAACTTAGCCCAAACACTGGGGCAGGCCAAATATTTCTTATCTATTTGATCTTATTACATGTGTTATGTATTATGTGTATCTACCATGCAGGAAACAAGACATTAGGCCAACATTTGATTTTGGAGCCACATACGAGAGACTTTGTGCCATTCAGAGGTTTCCTGTATTTACAATTTTCTCATAAGTCGTTTTATTTTTTGAGTGGAGGAGTCACATAGAGATGGTCTGCTTTTCTTTGCAGTTGAAGAAACACTGACCTTGAAGAAATATAATGCCTCAATATGCTTTACAGAAGTCCGTTTTAACCCTCTGAACCCCAAGCAGTGTTGGGGCGGGTTTTGCTCCTGTCAAATTTTTCTCTATGTGGCCTTGATTTTCATTGTAATACAAGTCTTGTCTATGGAAACAGAACAATCATTATTAGAAGTAGAGAGAACTAAAACAAGTCTTTTGTGCAGAATAACCCAGCTACAATGACGTAAATCATAAAAATAAAAAAAACACAATTTAAATATCTTTGATAATTTATTTTACAAAAAATGGCAAACAATCTATTATCAATGGAATCTATACAACATTGTTCCAAGTGCCCACAAGCGTTACCAATGTTGGAAAAAACAATGGAGGCTCTTTGTGCTATAAATATGAACTCTTTACATTTTTACAATCTGTACTTACAGCCTCTGCTGTCTTCACCTCTCTGCTCTGTGTTCTGAGATTTTAAATGTAGCATAAAATGTTTTTGAAATATCACTATTTTAAGCTTAGTTTTGGTCGCTTTTTCTGACAGAAGCGTTCATTTCACATAATGAAAATCTGATAAATGGTGTAGTTCTGGCAAATGTTTAAAGAAAACATGCTTGTCCGCTGGCAGGTTTTGGGGTTCAGAAAGACAGACCAAAAAATACAAATCAGCTAAATTAATGTTCTGTTTACGATATCATCATTATTATGGCGTCCCAATTTTCTGAAAGATTCAACAAAATTTCTTTCAACCTTTCCTTCACAGTTCATTAAGTGATGTCCCTCTGGTGTCACATTTACTCTATAAATCAAATCAAACTGTAAAGCATGTCTGTAGTTTGTGTTTAACGAAAACGTTTGACTACTTACACATCTTCTTTCCGAGCAGCAATGGTACATTTTTTAATTAAGATCTTCCATCGATTTTGTACAAGTTAACTTCTTCATGACTGATTAGACTGATCAGATAATAAGATAATGGGAAACATATTTTTATAAATTATAATACATGTAGTGTATTTAAGAAAAAGTATTAAATTATAAAATAGCTATAACTTTGTGATTCTGTTTAGGCCAGCAGAGAAGGCTTTGCAGGCCCTGATGGCCCACCACTGTTAAAAGGTGCATAGTACCATAAACCAGTTTGGCCAACATTAGTGCGTACATGAAGGATATCCAAGTAGTTACTGGATGATGGACTGCAGATACTAGACTGAGAGAAGAGATGTCCAGCAGTAGAGCTCTTTAAATGATGAACATGAGATGGCTGTAAGGAGGCCCATCCACTCGGTAATGCCCTGTGATACACAGGGTTTAACAGCCAAAGTGTTGATGGGCGGTATGACAATTCAGAACATATCCATAGTCAGGACAGACATGAAGGTTGACTGCACAAAAAGATAGACATCCTTTAATTGATACATGATACATTGATAGTTTGATTTTTGTGTCAAATGTTGAAAATAAATACTGAATGACAGTCTGCTGTCAAGCCAAATTCCTAAGTATTTATATGACTCGGCAAGAGCCTTGTGACATTTAAACTTTTAATGGCCGGAAAGTCAGTGTCCCTGGAATCGAAGGCAGACCGAAGATGAGTCAGAGTCTGGGCTGGAGCAAACGTATCCTCATACAACGGTTCATATGATATCTTACAAAAAGTTACTCTTCACCTTTTGTGCGTTTTCCTTCAAAAGTCCAGCAACACGTGTCAATTTCTGCTCGTTACATGAAATACAGTCTTCTCTAAATAAACCTCCGTCTGCACAGGAAACTCAGTCAGGTTTAGGTAACAAAACCACTTAGTGAGGTTTAGGAACAGATTGTCGCAAGTTAGTTGCATGTGACAAATACTTTCATATTATAAGGTTTCTCTAAATATATAGAATCGATTAATCTATTAAACAGTAAAGCTCTCTTTAATGAGTCTTAATAATGTGGCATGGATTGTTATTCCCTGTGTGAGTCTATGTAGCAGGTGTGCTAAGTTAAAAAACAACAACCACAAAAACAAAAAACATTTTACATTTAAAGATATGAATAAACAATGTTTTAGTCTGATTGCTGGTAAGTGGTAAGACGCTGGTCTCTGCTTGACATTGCTTTTAAAAAAAACATCATGGCTCATTATGAATTATTACTTTCTTAACCAAGGTGTTGCTTCTTACTGTACTACACTCAGCACTCAAAGAAGGCTGTGTGTGTGTTTGTGTGTGTTTGTGTGTGTGTTTGTGTGTGTGAGAGAGAGTGATTGAAATGTTGGGATGATAACGTTCCACACTGTTGTGCCTGATTATACTGCACTGTCTCCTTCTGATTACTTCTCTCTCTCTCCCTCTGTCTCTCAGGTTCTACCAGTCCTGGTTTGGACAATAGTCCATCCAGCAGAGCTGGAGTCTCCACCTCTTATGCTCCCTTACCCAACAAATCACCTTTGTTGCCTGTGGCTAGACGGTGAGTCCTCATGCCTACTACTGCCCAACCCTGGCACGGAACACGCCCAGAAAACAAAGAAGCACATACAGTGCTTGTTTAAACACTGCACACACACACACCACGGTTACACGTCATACTTGACACACACTCTCAAGGCGTATCATGTCTGTGATAGGCTCTGTGGCACTCTGAGATTTTCTAAATGAAAAGTGCGTTACAAATAAAATGCATTATTATTATTATAAACACACAAGCCTCTCCAGTCCCTCTGAAGGTTAATTAATTAATACTGAAACAGCTGTCCAAGTTATAGCCAGAAGAGGAAGCAAGCCTCAGCTTGTTAAAGAAAGCTGAGGCTTCAGAATGAGTGGCAAACAACCAGCTTCCAACAACCCTCAATAAAATCGATGTTATTCTTTCATCCATCTGCCAACAAGAGAAAGAGTCCAAGGAGGCGGCCTGCACAGTGCTGTACACATCTGAACACATGTGAACACCCTAACTAACTTATAACTTGGGGATTTCAGTATGGATGACAAACCTGTAGAGAAAACAATTTGGACGCTTGATACATAGAGAAGGTTGTAATCCACATTAAAATGGACATGGTACAAGATGGTCTTTGCCACAAAATTTTACATCTGAGAAACATTATCCATCCGCTTTGACTGTGTTTGAGCACCAAGCATCATTGATGTAAACAGAGTCCACCTCCTCTCATCCAACCAGAGACCTGCTCTCTGTCCTGTGGTCTGCCTGTCAAGTGCAGCTTGATCTGGGATGAATGATGGAGCCAGGTCTCTGTGAAGATGTGGGCACAACAGTCCCCGACCTCCCGTTTCTGGGTTAGCCTGAATTCGTTAGCTTAGCTTCCATCTCGGCTCTCCTCCTTCTCAACTTCGCGTTCAGATGATGGCCCGCTGAAGGCCCGCTTCCCATGAATGAATCCAATCCCCAAGCTTCCTTTTCTGATACTGATGCGTATATTCTGACATATGCTATAAGTGTTCCAATATTGAAGACAAAAAGACATAAATTAAGACAAAAATGTTGCGAAATTCTTGTGAATGAAAAGTCTTCATTCAGTAAATGGGGCTGGCTCAGGAGTAATTACTTCACCTTCCTGGAACTTTGGTCACGCAACCCATTTCTCTGTTCAAAGCTTGGTCTTCTGATCAGATGTGAAATGTCCTCCTTGTTCGGCCTACTCCTGGTTGATAACCATGTTCCTTTCCTAGCCGATGCTGTGAGCGGTTTTGGTCAGATCCACTATAGATTATGAGATTTTGAGAACAACAAAGGACATATCTGTTGTTTGGGTAAAAGAAGATTGATGAACTCGATCTCTTCCGAACATATACAATATTTGAACTAGAAATGCAGTGTTTTGAGAATTCAGCCTGTGAATTAGGACATAGAATGTCTAAAGAAGTCTGTTGCTGAAGAAAAGCTTAGAATGCACTCACTTAGACGACTAGGTATACACTATTAAAATCACATGACAAATGTACAGAGACAGATGTACATGGCCTTACTACATGGCAGTTTAAATAATTTTAGTTTCTAGGTGAAGATGAAGATGATGATGACTGTATAGATGTGATTCTAAAGTGTTTTTTTTGCTATCAAATGTCATTCCAGAGCTGTGTTGCCAAGCAATGGTGCGGCCAGTAGCAGACATGCTCTGTACGACAGAGATGCTGTGGATAGAAGAAGAGGAGGAGTGGGAGGAGGGAGGAGTGTGGACATATCTGCTGCCTCCGACAGCCAGCATCGAAATTGTACAGCCGACATGATCACTTACCGGACTCACGCCATTCATAGCGGAGACATAAAAAATCTGTCCGAGCAAACGACTGCAGCTTGCACTGTACAGGAGGTCAGAGGGAAAACCATGAGCACTCAACGGCCCAGTTCTCAGGGAGCAGATCAGGACGTCAACCTCAGGTCAGATCTGATTACAGTGGAAACAGAGAGGTGTAAAGGATAGAAATGCAAAATGATTATTTGCTGAAGCTTAACCTGTGGGTTTCTGTAAACAGTAAATATAAAACAGAAAACAGGCAAATATAAATAATTATTGTTTGTAGTGCTTTTGCTTGTGAGCAACAAAATTACAAATGCACTGTGAGTTATGAGAACATAGGTGATGGAGAGATTGGAATAATTGAGTTGTGACTCATTGTGTGGCTAGAGAGTGAATATGAAAAGGCGCAGATGGATGTTTTTATATTTCAACAGATAATGTGCAGAGTAATCCCGCTGTTCAGGTTTACTTTGTTGGGTTTGATAGAGAAGATCATTGTATGTCTGTGTGCTGGAATGAACCAAACAGCACTGCTGCATCATTTGTTGATACAAATTGAATCATAAAGTGAATATATTCAGCCATCTGCCTGCCTGTCCAAATTCATATTTCCTATTTTCTTTAATTTCAGGTTGCCGAGCAATGGAGATAGCTCGCAGACAATCTGCCACAGCCTCAACATCGTCAACAACATTGGTGAGGAAAGACTTGACGTGAGGGCCGCGTATGTATTCCACCCACTGTTACCAGTGCCACAGCTATAAAAAAACAATCTTATTTGTGAATATATATTATATGACTAAGACTTAACATTGGCAAGACACACACATTCACATATGCAACACACATGCAAACACTTATTTCTGATAAATAATGTACTAACCCAACAACAGGCGTGATAAGGCTTCAGCATTGCCACTGAGCTGTATATCTGTTACTGCATATCTGACTCCATCAAGCTTGAGTGCCTCTCTAAGCTGATTGTCGGCTGTGTTAACTGACTACTCACCCAAGTGTTGTTTAGTGTTCACAGGATAATGGTTATTTGCAGGGTTTAGTCAAAATTTACTCAAGACCAGTTTACCTGCAGGACTATGGTGAACAATTCACAAAGGGCAGAAACAGTTTTATATCTAAATGTGCCGTTTCCTTTTCTCCAACCTGTGCATTTCTTGGCTATATACGCACATTTCACTCTCTCTTATGTAAGTGTCAGTCCAGTTCTACGCCCACCAAAGCAATCTGCAGTATATGACTGAGAGAGATTATGCAACAGGCTCCTGTTGTTCAAAGTCACCTTCCCTCTTGATATACACATAGCCAATGTTCCCTGAAAAGAGCAGCTGTTCTTGTCAGCAAACTCTTTTAGTTTTAGTCCCAGTCCACACATACACAGGTGTTTTTGTACATTGCAACATTATCGACCTTTCCGTTTTTTGTCTCTTAGTTTCCAGTTACTATTGCTACCTGATCGGTTCAAACAGCCGCTCCCTTATTCAAATCTGAGCACACACTTCTACTTTTATGAGGAGGTTGTATGACCTCACCACATCCACTACAGATATCACATTAAGGAGACCATCTTCGGTGCAAAGTTCTCTACTGAGTTAACTCACTGTGTATTGCTGCAGTACATTAACTTGATGTTTGTGGGTGCGTTTAACTGATGTGTCCACCACGGAGAAGGATCCTAATGGACCATGGATTGCCATTGATTTTTGTGCTGAGCGACACAAACGGAAAATGGACAATCGTGTCAATGTAAAAAAATACCTAGATTTCAATTTCATGACTATTTAACGAAGATGTGAGACTGGGTTGATTTATCAGTACGATGATGCAGGTCAATGTTAATAACTTATAGCATTAACACATTTGCCACAGACGATCAATGGCTTTGTTGTTCTGGAAGCTGATTTATGAATATTAATTAAAAAGTTGCTTCCCAACCAAATATGCAATGTGTAATATTGATTTTTAAACTCAAATTATAAATAATCTCTTGGCTGAGTTTAGAATAATAATCACATGTCATTTAAAACTAGACTATGTGTAATATTGTAACTATAAATGAGTCGACTTCTGTTATAATATTATATTGTTATAAGCACAAAATAAAAGACAAAGAACAACACATTCTGATCAGTCACCATGACTGTTATCACAGTAACATGACTAGCTGATCCCAGAGCAGTGTAGGGGAACAGAACTAGCTAATGCTGCTATGTAAATAGCAGTGGATGTTTGTCAGACTGCTGTAGTGGAGAGTCTCTCATGGTCTTCTATCTGTCTGTCCTTCACACTACAGAATATTATAAAACTGCTCAGATATTTGACAAAATGTAGGGGCGAGGTGATTACAAGCAGCAGATGTCAATTTACAGAATGGCACACATTCTAACTTCGGATATAAGCAGGAAGTTGAAAGACAAAATTATGGAGTCGGAGCACATCCAAAAGCTCAATACTTTACATGGGCTAGTGGAACAGAAGCAAGTGTGGCAGGACCTACCTCTCTAAAACCATATATATACCAGTAATGTCTGAAAATGTCACTTAGGCATAGAGGAAAAGTGGCAAAGCCCCACTTGCAGCAGACACAGTGCAATTATTTCATTTGAAAAACATAGCTTACAAGCTTGAGTCCAACAGAACAGGCAGGAAACAGCAGGCCAGGACACGGGCAAACTGGTACAGAACTCCAAACACAAATGAAGACAAACCGACAACCAACAGACAAAAGACAGAACTATAAATACATAGAAACTAATCAGACAATAAGACGCAGGTGGGCAAACATGAGGACAGTCTGAAAGCTGATTGGTAAAGTAACACAAGGGAACAGAGAAAGGCTGATGAGAATGAGGCCCAGTCCCAATGTCAACTCTAAGGCCTTAAACCCTGAACCTTCAGGGACCATAATGGTTGATGCGAGAGGCTGCAAAAGCTTGAAATATTATGAATACGAATGGAACAGCACTTTGCTGGGACAGATCACACTACCGTGACAACATCATAACATGTTATGTACAATTGTGGATATTTATGTTATATTTTTGACTCCCTGATTTGAACGTCTTGTGCTTTAGGAGATGAAAAGGTAATTGTCAAATAATCTATGTACTTGTTTTTGTCAAAACAGCTTCAACAGGCAAAATTAAACCCTGTGCTTAACGTCACAAAGCTATGAATTGTGGATAATTCCCTCAGGCAAAGTCTGCAGAAAGTGTTCATAAAGGATAAGATAAGATAAGATGTTTGCGAGACAGCTCTCAAACCCCAGTGGGACAGAACTAAAACCCTTGCGGACTTTGCCGGAACGAGTGTCAAAGTCTGAGTCTGTGAGTGTGGAGTTTGTAAATGGCCCTTTAACAACACAGGTAATTCACAGAAAAAGGAGGTAAAACCACAAAGACAGGAAGTCATTTAACACAGGACACAAGAGGCAGGGAACTTCAAAATAAAACAGGAAACAGGCTAAACAAAAACCCAGGATCATGACACTGATATTGGTTTCTATGTGGGGATAACCCTACCCTCACAATATCTACTGCCCCGAGTGTGGGAAAACTAAAATACACATGCCCAAAGCCTTTGACAATGAAAATGGAAGGCACAAATTTGCCATGATTGACTCTTGCCCCGCTGCATTCTTATTGGCTATTTGTCGAGTTGTCATCATTTACTCAGTTGGCAGAAGTTAGTTAAAGAACATAGTAACTGCAGTCACCATGAACAATGTTGATTATCTTCTACAAGACAAATCCGAAAAATGAGATCGGTGCAGGCCAGCCATGAGCTATTTCTATAAACCAAATCACTGGTAAAAAATAATGCAGACTTAGTGTGGAATGGTTCACCGGGAATAAATTGCGAACTAAAATAGTTTGCATCCTGTGTGTGTTATTTGGAGCTGACCATACCTGGTCAAAAAAAGGCTTTTAGGATCTAACGCATCTTTCTGAGGCTACATCCACACTAATAAAACTAATAAAGAACTAATAAATCTTCGTCCACACGGCGTTTCAGCATCGTTTTCGAAATGATCTCCGTCCAGACGAAAACGCCTGAAAACGAATATCACGTGACTTCACGTACACTGGGCATGCGGGTGCCGCTGTAAACAGGAAGTAGATTGGTTGCTTAGTTAAAAAAAAATACGACTGAGTAATAAAGTAGTCTTTAATAATGAACGGTCGTGTTTGATACTCAAGATCTTCCTCTAAAATCTTCCTCTATAAACTCAAACAGACACATTTCGTGGAAAGTTTTAGAGGTTTTATTTTTCAGACTTAGTTACAACACTGCGGGTTTTGCTCTCTCTCTCTCACACATCAAATTTACTTTAAAATTAACACTTACACATAATGGTTTACTAGATTATGGGTCCATAAATGTGGTCAACACACGTCTCTCACTCGTTTCCTCGGTTTCGTTGTTGTCTGTTCTCACTCGTAGCTCTGCTGGTGGCTGAAGTCTTTGTCGTACTGGAGAGCAATTCATGTTTTGTTCCTTTACATTTTATCTGCGGACTTCACAATAGTTGTGCAGAACAAAATAAACATTAATAAGAAAAGGAGAGTCCTCCGTTTTGTGTCCGTCCTCCTCAAAGCCGCTAATCGAGACTTCAGACGGCCGCTCTGATAACGCCACTGGACATGCCGCTCACTAATCGCTCCAATAACAGCTGCTTCCTCCACAAAAATGCAGACTTTATCTGGAGAGCAGCTG